>CM065426.1:9701484-10249877 GCA_033060865.1 Dorcus hopei
AATACAGTTATCTGCTGGAGATTTTCTTAAATCAAAACTCTTCAGTACCGAATCGAATTTTCTATTCCAACAGTTAGGTGACTGCTTCAAACAATAAAGACTTTTCCTAAGCTTCAGGATGGCCATGGTCCATCTGGTAACTTGATCCATATATCCTCTTTCAGTTCACCATAAAGGAATGCCGTCTTGATGTCAAGCTGCTTCCATTCAAGACCCAGAGCTGCTGTCATGGAAAACTAAACTCTGCAACTTTTACATCTGTCAACTTCCTTTGCACTGAACGTAACCTTTAATCACCAACCTTGCCTTGACCCGATCAGCTTCTCCGGGTGTCTGCTTCCTTTTAAAAGTGAGAATAGTCTCGATCATTTTTCGACCTTGAATTACAGCAAAACCTGTATTTAATAACAACCATCGATAAAGGCATTATTTACAATGGCAAAAATGTATTTAATAACAACCATCGAGGCATTGTTTATAGTGGCAAAAATGTGAAACTGTCTACTTTAGTTGGTTGCAGCGATGCAGAGTGGATGGGCGACAACGATGACTGGAAGTCAACAAGTGGATGTATGATGATTTTCAAAGGTGATTCAGTTTCCTGGACGTCAAGAAAACAAGAATCAAATGCAACTTGCAGAGCAAATACATGGCAGCAGCTCTTGCTATTCAAGAAACAATATTTTTTAATTTATTTAATCAGAAAATATTACAGCAGAACATGTGTAATAAATACCTAAAGAGGTAATCTAAGTTACCTGTACCTACGTAGGTCTGATAAAATCTTAAAATTAAAGCTATAATTAAATTTATATTTAATAATAATAATAATAATAATAAATCTTCTTTATTTGGCGAAGTTTAATAGTATTGTGTTTGAAAATCACAAAATATCTCTTAGGTATCATCATATCTGTTTAATAAAAGCACAATCAGAGAATAAAAAAATGTTTAATTGCACTTTACCCATTCTTGATTTCATTTTATTTCTTTCCATAGGTCTTAAAAATGTGAGCGCATTTGAAAGCATAATTTAACTATGGTAAGAATGAATGTTATTATCACACAGAACTTACGTAAAACCTAAAGTGGCTGCGCCGCCTTATTTCGTCGTTATTGAACGAAGAAGGGCAAGTTGGTACTTTATCAAGGAGCTTTAGATATGCCCAAAGTCCAGAATTTCGTATGTACCATCGGAGCATCAACTTGCAGACTTCCTCACAAAAGTTCTGGAACGTCAAGATTTATATCACAAGTTTTAAAATGCAATTGCCCAAGTGGGAGTGTCGAAAGCGATGAAGGCAATTTGAAAATAAAACTGAATGACTGAGGGCCGATCTTTCCGTCTTCCCGTTAAAGTTATCTGACAAGTAACTTCACTTTTATGAATGGTTGATTGATTTTTATGAATGGTTTCCATGGTAGTTATCCGTCAGTTAGTTTATCAAGAGGTGGAAAGACCCGGCCCTGAGTGCCGGTACTGCTTAATCACTGCTTAACTTTAATCTTTGGTTTATTCCCATAGAAACAATTGTCTCTACAATTGTAGGTATGGGGTTAAACCAAAGGTTAACGCAAGTCTTCACTTTTGTATATAACTCCTTTCAAAACTTATTCCATCTTTTTCCAATTGTCCTATAGGGTAAATGGGGTGAATAGCGGCCCCTGGGGTAATAACGGCCACCTGATATTTCTAATATGAAATCATTTTTGAAAATCGTGCGTCACGATAGAGCTTCAACATTGCATATTAAACAGTTGGTAGCAATATTAGCCACATAGAGGCAAGTGAAAAGCGGTTAGTTTTAACGTTGTTTGTTATTACATATGACAGATTTCAAAGGTTTATATCTTTTGGAATTTTAACGAATAGTAAATCTTCCTAGTTTTATTTAGTGCAGTGGGTAATGACAGCTAATGGTTTGAGAGTAATGTTGGCCTGTCAATATTACCCCAAAACCAATGTCGTACGTAGATTTCAGATATTGCATTTCTCTACAGACAGGCCGTATAAATCCAGGATGTTCCGTGAGGAACTACCTCTATTTGGAGAATGTATTCAGGGGACCAAAATAAACAAAAAAAGGGCTTATGAACATAAAGTTAATTTGCAACCGTTGCGTTACCTGTAGGGATTCATGAAAGTATGTTTCAACCACATGAATTAATTAAGCGCAATGCAACAACAGAAATTGTGTTGTTTGTGGACAATGGGCACATAGCTAAAGATTGCGCAAATTTTAAAAAAAAACGTTTTATTTGTAATTATTGTGATTAGAAGTAGTATCATTTTTCCAAAGCAACATTTGATAAAAATTGAAACCTCTTTATTTTATAACAAAAAGTGTTCCTTTTTGTAATTTTTATAATAAATACCTTACACGGAGAGAATTACGTTGTAAAAGTAAATATAAATATAGTAATTTTTACAAAAATTTATATTACTATATGTGACAGCAAAATCATTTTATTAACTTAAAAACATATTTATATTAACTGTTATATATTTAAATTTATAAAAAGATATTCTAAAATGGCTAAAATATAAAATATAATATCGTTTAATATATTTATATTTTAACATTTATATCTACGCACAAATAAGAAGCTACGGGATTCACACGATCACTAACCTTTGCAGCTGCACCAAAAAAAATAAGTACTCGATTTAAGAAAAAACGTATATTAAAATACAAATTTTGTAAAAAAATTGTGCAAATCGGTTTTGATTACAGCGGATTCCTCGAGCATGCTCTGTACAGCTGTTTAAGGCCTCATTGGGCCTTCATCAACAGAACCGTAGCTCCAGAACTCCACTATAGAAAACATAAATATATTATGTTATGTTGTGTTGTCTATGAACTCCACTGCAAACCAAACCGATTTCTCCTAGGTTATATGGCATTGCGATGTGAAAGTAATGAACAATTTAAGTAGTGACATCTTTCGATCGCTTTTTGACCTACAAATTTTATGTTGTAAACATCATATCTGCAGGCCGAACTCATAAATGTTACAAAATCATATGCTTAATGTAATATAATCGCATTGTCAATTCTTTTAAGAGAAAAATTTACTTGCCTTACTTAAACAATTTTGCTACTTTTAAAATAATTTATTTTATTATTAATGATACTTTTTTTACAACACGGTTTTTAATATACATTTTTCTCAGTGTACATATTCATAGCCCAGACTTCTTTTATTTGATAGATTCAGTAATAAAACGAAAAAGAAAAAATTCTGACTAGCAATTTCTAAAAAACCTTAGGGGGCCGTCATTCACCTCACTTACTCTACAATAAACTCTTGGAAACTTTGCAAAATATTGCTCAACAGCTTCTTTAAATGCTTCATCAAATGCAAAATGCTTTTCCCTGTGGTGCTCTTTTAAGTTTCTGAATTAAAAGAAGTCTGACGGAGCTAGGTTAGGGCTAAAAGGTTGATGCCTTCACTCCACGAACCCACAGTCATTCAATATCTACTGCACTTTCTTTTTCTTATAAACCCGACAATTGTTGTGCAGCAACAAGCTTTTTTCAAATAAGAAAGTAGGCATTTTAAAATTTTGAATTATATTTCCATTTATGTTAGATCCCTGAGCATATATTCAATAAGCAAGACTCCTTCAGCATCCCAAGAAACTGTTGCCACTAGTTTTTCTTTTGCAGAAAATTGCGTTTTGGCTTTTCTTGGTGGTGGATGGAGAGCCCTTATGAATCCAGTGCATGGATTCCTGTTTAGTGGGAGGGTCCCAAGTCTCATCCCCGCCCCGGTGATAGTTTTTTTTTTCTGATCAGTTTTTGCTCAGGTGTAAGCAACCTGGGAATCCACCGTGCAGACACCTTCTTCGTACCCAAATCGTCATGCAAAATTTTATTTTCAGGAAACTTGTTTCGGATATTCAGACTTCATTAGCAATATCGCCGAACTTGCAGTACTAAATTTTCGACTTTTCGCAAAATCTCTTCAGTTCTAGCTTCTACGGGTCGTCCTGGCTCTGGGTCATCGTTAATTATTGATTCTATACTCCACCGAAAGAGCTCATACCAAAATTTAATTTGAAAATAAAATGATGCATCTTCCCCATACGCAGCAACTACGAGGGGATTTTTTTGTGTTATCTATGAAAACAACGAGTTAAAGAACAACTAAAATTTTATTTTTCAACGTAAGAACCATTAACACTAACACACTTATTCCAACGTCTTTCGAATAACGCTATGCCTTCGAAAAAAAAATTCTTTTTGTAATTCTGCAAAATAAGACTCCACAGCATTTTCCAAGACATCATTGGATTCAAAGCGACGCTCTCTCAAGTGTTTTTTGAGTTTTGGAAAGAGATAATAGTCACAGGGGGCGAGGTCGAAACTATAAGGTGGATGTTGTAATTCCTCAAAGCCGCATTCATTGACTACTGCTTAAACAATTTGTGTTTTGTGGACTCTGAAATTGTCGTGCAGAAGCAGAGTTTTCTGAGCACGATTGTGGGGTCTTTTTCGCGTATAGCTGCTTTCAAGTTCTTAATTGTATCTTTGTAGACATTCCCTTTTGGGATATACTCAATTAAGAGAAACCCCTCCTCGTCTCAGAAAACTGTGGCCATCACTTTTCCCGCAGAAAATTGCGTCTTTGCTAGGGATGGGCGATACTGTATCGATACTTAGAGGATCGATATTTTATCATACGATACTCGATATTTTGTATCGGTACGGTCACTTTCGATATATTGTGTATCGATATTTTTTCCTCCAGTATCGCCAAATGTCGGATCGCTAAGGTGGAATCATTTGGATGTTGCGACCCTCTGTTGCTGAATATTATAGAGGTATTAACCAGGGGTATTAACCGTATCGTAGATTTCTGTATCATTGAGACAGTGTATGAGGGGTGTGGGACGTGAGTGTGTTTGCTTTGAAAGTGGAACTTAAGTCAAATATTTTAACACCAAAAATGCCGAAAACAAAAAGCGATGTTTGGAAAGCCGATCAATCTATTGATAATTTGAAGAAGTTTTATCGTTGATTGAACGGTTTTATACATCTGGCCACTGGCCCGGTATTTCAATGCAGGTTTTTGCAGGCGGAGGTTACATTGTATTCTTAACTCAAATTGCTCGGACAGGCACATAATTAAAAAAAATAACGTTTATAAAAAATTTTATTCCGTGGTATTATTGATTTCGGAATTTACATAGTACATAGAAAAGTAATAAATTGATCCTTTTTTATATTGCGGATCGGTCGAGAATCGATCCCAATATCGATACTACTTACTGCGATACGTGAACGGATCGATCCTATTGTTACGATCCGAAATCGATACGAAGTATCGATACTTTTTACTGTATCGGAACATCCCTAGTCTTTGCCTTCTTGGGTGGAGCCATTGCATGGACTCTTGTTTCGTGGGAGGGTCCCAGTGGTCTCATCTCCAGTTATAATTCTATAGAAGAAGTCTTCATCTTGGGATAAAGCAGTCAAATTCTCCTCGCAAATTTGTCGTCTGGAAAGTTTTTGTTCAGGACTGAGCAGCTTGGGAAATCTATCGTGCCGACACTTTACTCATTCCCAAATCTTCGTGTAGAATTTTAAAAACACTCGTTTCTGATATTCCTATTTCTCTAGCAACAACTGAAAGTTTTATTCGGCGGTCAGTCAACACCAAATCTTCAACTTTGTTCGTGCTTCCAAAGATCTTCCATACTTTGGGTCATCATGAATGGATTCCTTGCCCCATTTGAACTGTTTGCACTAATATTGGACTTGGAAATAGGACGGGCTGTTTTCTTCATATACAATCACCATTCTCTCAAGAATATCCTTCGGGCCACTGCCTTCTTTCGATAGAAATTTTATGACTCTTCTGTGTTCAAGTTTCAAATCACTCATGTTCACTTCTTAAATTGGCAATCGGTAAGCGCTTGGAATCAAACTTCAAGATGACATTATAAAATGTCACAGAAACTTGACATAAGATAGCATATTGTTTTCATAGCTAGGTAGATAACATAAAAAACTCCCCTTGTATACATAAATATTTTTTTAGTCATTGCCTTCTTTTGAGAGGAACATTATGACACTGCGATGTTCCATCTTAATTTCACTCGTTTTATTTACAAGTCAACTTTCTCAATAAGGTCTGATTTTCGATCACAGTTTAACTTTAATCTTCAGTTTAGCCCTATAGGAGCAATGCGAATAAATTGAAGATTAAAGTTAAACAAGGCCTAAACCGCACAACTTATACTTTCTAAAGGTCAGCTTAAGTTTTCTGGTGGTTTATATGATAAACAATGTTTTTCATTTATTATCTGATATATTAATTTTATGCGTCGGTAAGGAGTGATTCTAAGCAGAATGTGATTCCATCACCGAACAGGCTGCTACTATATCCAATTACATCCCGATCTAAATGTTCGAAGCCATTAAAAGAAGAGTGAGTTTCGCTGTTGTAACTCGCCTGCCATTTTCGTCGTCGCATAAGTCGCAATTACGATCCGCAATTGGACGGACATTAATATTGATTCAACAGAGCGAAGATAATGATCTCGGCCGGCGATGAAACAACGTCGACAACGAACGCATGTTCGGCATTAGGAAAGAGGACGGCGTATCGAAGAATTCATAATTTAACATTTCAATCTGGCGGTGATCTGTCAGCGCTGAGGACAGGTAGGACAGGTAGGACCGTCATAAGTCAGGGGGCTAACGAGGGTGACCCGCCCCCCGCCGAGTCCGCATTATCGCACACTAATCTGTGCACAATACGCCCGTCATCTCATCTAATAATCTATATAGACTTGCAGTCTTCATTACACTCTGCGATTTTTTTCATCAAGACCCCCTCCTCTCGCAGTAGCTCTTATTTATTTATTTATTTATTTGTTCTCGGTAAAATGAAGATAACAATCTCGGGAATACATAAAGTATAGGGAGCCGCCCGATAATTTACGATTGTGACCCAAAGATATAAAAGTGCCTGTTATTGTGAATCCTTTCCCAGTCTCCTGTCACCGGGGCAAAGTCGTTAATCATCCGGCCCGAACGCAATTAGGAACGCCGTTCAGAGAACAATGCATGTGCGATGCAAATGTCAAAGGCGAAAATCGTGAAGGAAGAAATAATTCCCCCGACCGGCGCGGTGCGGCGGCGAGCAGTGCAAGTCGTTGGTTAAAGTTTAGAAAAATTCGGATGGTGCGATTTTGTTATTTCGGGCACTTTAAAGGCCGGAATTCATCCGCTAAATTGAGCCAGTTAAAATGCCTCGCCGTTCACGAATGCGCTTATTAAAATTAAACGACATTTATCAAAAATTGTTCGATTTTTCAAAAGAACCTCTTCATTGCCAGTCCCAAAACGACAAGTTCCTAGACGCTTCTAACGAAAACCAAGTAAAGAATTCGTTTTTTTCCACAATTTATATAATAATGACATTTTTAATCGCGAGACCCGAACGAGCAACACATTAAATCTAGCAAAGAAAACGAAGTTTATTTATAATAAAAATCGAATCGCGTCCTCGCTCTACGACGTTCCTGCACAAACAAACACTCTTGTTTTCAGCATTGCCAATAAACACTGTTGTAGTCGTTTGATTTTATATTTCTAAAAACTGAGTTGGTAAAAGTCGAAGAAAATTGTTTTTCGTTTCTGTTTTCGGCGGTGCTGCTTTAGTTACGCGGTCCACGCGCAATTAAAAGGTTAAACTAGCGAGGTGAAGGGTGAAAGTCGACGAACAGCTCTATTTCAAATTATATGTACCGGAAAATTCATCTCGGCGCGCTCATTTCACGCTGCGCTCCGGCGGAGGAGCACGTAAGGCCCGCGACAGACTGAAAGACAGACGGACGTGACAAATGAAATGCTCATTTACGAAACGTTCATTAAAGTCAAGCCCAGAAAACTCAGGCCTCCCCTGAAAGGCTGTAACTCAAAATTTTCGAAAGAGTGAAAACGACGATTAGATTAGTAAAAAGTTGACAGTCAAAATTTTCAAATCCTCAGAAAATTCGGAGTAGCTTTGACGTTGTAATGGACGTGTTTGTATAATTAATTGGAAGGCTGACGACGGCATTCGATGGGCATTAATTATAAACACCATGAAATGTTTAGATTAGATTAACGCGCTGTATAAAATGAAAACAACGCCGAGCGCAATTTAACAAGGATGTAAGTAATTAAAACGGCCGCGAGATACTTTTTTTCGACGTAGAAATGCTTTGGCGTAACAAATGTCGAGGTAAAGTTAAACGCTCGAATAAGAAAGTGACTGAAAAGTAACGCCTTTTTAAAGGAGACTTCGCAATTAACACTTTCAATTATTAGAATGCAGAAAAGTTCAAGATGAAATGTTTTTTCCAAAAGGATAACGGTTTCCTTGAACTGTACTCAATTGAAACCGGAGAAAAGGCTTTATATTTCGGACATCGAATTACTTGAGGAACGGTGATTTCCGAAAGCTGGAAATTTTTGAAGCTTCCGAAGAACGTGATATTTAAATTTTTTCCTTTCTTATAGTATTTAATTTTTAGATGGCAGTGATTAGGATTACTGTAACTATTAGGACACTCGGCTGGATACTGAAGCGCTCTGTTATAAATCAATTTATTATCCTCAGACAGGCAACGGACCAGAACCGGCTTTAAAATATTTTATTTCATACTGGTTTCTAAAGTGACGTTTTTCGGACCATTTATAGTACAAAAAATACATCTTTAAAGTCCTAGTACATTAAAATCGTCGTAATAAAGCAAAATGCCCGTCGTTTGTAAACAATTCCATTGCTCATCGCGCACTTAAATTATTACGGATTATTTGTGTAAAATAAATCTCAAAAATTCATTTTCATACTAATTTAACACGGTAAGAGTCCAGTATGAAATAAAATTTTGTATTTACCTCGAACGAGAAGTGTCTTTAAATGTATTCGCAAGTAATTTCGTAAACAACTTTTCGTTCTAGATAAATAAATGACTATTAAATTTATACTCAATAAAACGAAACAAACAAACTGCTACTTAAGTATGCCAAGTAATTATTTCAGCTGTATGGCCTGCGTGTACGGCCCTGTCACATTTTCTCGAAAAGTTCAACCTTTATTAATTTATAATGTAATTCAAAACTCTTTTGCTTGCGGCACGTGCCGATTGTATAGTATAGTTAACTTAAACTAATTTAAAATGAAATGCTATAAAGAAATGTACTAAATAAATATTAGAAATAAA
Source organism: Dorcus hopei (assembly GCA_033060865.1). Taxonomy (NCBI): domain Eukaryota; kingdom Metazoa; phylum Arthropoda; class Insecta; order Coleoptera; family Lucanidae; genus Dorcus; species Dorcus hopei. Next base: position 9,710,711 of record CM065426.1, read on the forward strand.
TAAAATGAATTACGTACCTGTGTACGTCCTTTTAATTAACATACAGGAAAATTTATAACAAACTCGATAATTTCTTAGAAAAGTCTTTGGTCATTATTTCATTTAGAACTATAAAAGAACAACTTTTTAATATTTATAAACCATTAAAAAGCTAAACAGGTTCATCCAATCAATCAAATTTGACGATATGTCTTCAATCACTGATTTTTCCTTTGTGATTCATACCAATTCACCAAAGATCGTTCGTCATCATATCCGGCTCGAAGGGCCAATGTTCAGTCTTGGCGACTTTTGCGAAATTCAAACCAATTGAAGGCATTATTCCAAAAACCAGACAAGTCCAAAATATCTGGTTTACAAGTTGTCGCTATTTTATATACGTTAAGACAATGGCTGTCTAGTGGTATAATTTGTTTCGCTATGAAGTAGACATGTCCGACGATTTTGCACGGAGAAATATGTGCGATTCTATAAAAACAAGGCAAATCCCACTTGTTTCCTGCAAAAGCCAGACAATTATCATTTTTGGACTTGTCTGGTTTTTGGAATAATGCTTTCAATTATATTCCATAAATTTTGCTTTATTTCTTGAATACCAAAATATCGTAGACTTTTCTTTTCCCCTGACGAGTACATAATTCGTTTTTCTATAGTTTCTTTTTGTTGGCCTACTCGTTACATACTAAATAATAACAACTACTGATTGTACATTTGGTCATCAACAATATTCATCGAATAGGACACCTCTTAATCAATACCGAAATTTCAGATTCCCTTTTGCAAATTATAAAACCATGCTCAGGTATTCATTCATCTGAGGCAAAAAGTAAATGTGCCCGTTTTTATATTTTTTGTAGATTGACTGTTTAACGAGCGCTTCGCTTACCTTATCCTTGTTTCAACCTTGCCAAATCTAAGAAGAAATTGATCAAAGATAGTGCTCATGAAATACATGATATAAAAATCATTGTTTCATTTAGAATTATAAAAGAGCAACTTTTCAATATTTATAAATCATTAAAAAGCCGAACACGTTATGCATGCAACCAATCAAATTTGTTACAATAATGTCATCAAAGGTGTTTACAGTTCAACTGATTAACAGATATGAAACTTGTTTTCGACTTCAAGCAGCCTAATTGTTTTCTCCAATTATTAATTAACAAATTATTAATTTTTGATTTTTCTCAATTTTATCAGTAATTGGACAGATATGGGTTCATATAATATCTTGTACTCGCCGACAAACTATCGACGTTGTTAAATTTGCTTTAAACCAGCCTGTATATTAGCAAATATATTTTATTATAAGGCCATATCAATAATAATGTCATTAACACTGCATTTAAATTTAATACGTAGTAATTGTTTAATAATGTTGCAAGGAAGGTGATTAAAATACTTTATTGCTACATTAATAAATTGTTTATGTGTTACCGTTAATTTATACGCGAGAAGTTCTGACTGTTCGCGACTGTTCTTTATCTCTTTTTGTGTCAAAAGAATGATTATTTTTGTGTTTGGTAAAAGCGTTTTTATTATGGTATATACAGAACGTGGCACGACCTTACTGTCAGACATCTCTACTTCGTGAACTTTCGCCGTCGCGAGGACCGAGGTCACGTTAATCTCGAACTTAGTAATTTAGCGAATTTTATGAGTGAAGTGCTTTTTATCATATAAACATATAGTACCATTAAGTGAAAGTTGATAAGATCAATTCGAAATGCTTTAAATATGAATTGCAAATCGCGGGCTAAGAGCGTAACACTGTTAAGCTCAATTTTGAAGATTTTACAGGAGAGCATAAAAAACTTCAGAAACCTGTCATAGTCACTTTGATTTACTTTGACACTCTAAAGTTACTTTTACTTCAGAGTGGTTAAACATATGGTACTTATTAGTAGAGGCCGGATTTTAGGTTTCTTTAGTTCTTAAGGTTTTAAAGATACCTCTTCGTGTCGACTCTTTGGAGTCATTTGACTCTGTTTATAATGAAACTAAGAGATATCTTTAAAAAAACCTCTAAAACCTTAAGAACTAAACAAAAGCATTTTACCTAAAATCCGGCCTCTACTTATTAGCAATTGTACGACGTCAATTTGTTGTTATTGGGACACAGCAGAATTATATGCAACAAATTATCGACATTTTAGCGGTATAAGAATGATCACAAAACGGGAGGAAAATTACTTCACAATACAGTGGTGGTTCATGATACCCAAAACCTATAAACCTGGACTTAGCAAATTTACACTCTTACTGACGATATAAATATACAAGCAGCTCATGTTGTAAAATAACGAAAAATAAGTACATGTAAAATCACAAACAAGGTTCATTTGAATTTAAATAAGACTTCCTTAATGAACTACAAAATATAAATTTCTCAAAAGAAAAACGATTGACATGCTACTTTTAAATAAAAAATAGTTTTAAAAATTAATAATAAATCTGTAAATGATAATTTTTTCAGTCTTAACAATTTGAAATAAATAATAATTCTAAGGACAATACCATCAAAATCGTGCCAGCGGATAAAGGGAATGCCACAGTAGTAATGGACAAAACAACGTATGAAGAGAAAATAAAAGAAGTTCTCAATGCAGGACAATACAAAAAGTTGAAAAAAGATCCCACTCCTTCAGTAGAGAGGAAAATATACAAAACTCTTCAGAAGCACCAAGAACAGTTCACATATCAACAAAGAACGAAACTCACACCTCACTACAGCAAACCCCCACATCTGTATCGACTACCGAAAATCCACAAAGAAGGGATCCCACTTAGGCCAATTGTCAGCTCAAGAGAATCCCCATCATACAAACTAGCCAAGTTTCTTCTCCATATAATCAATCCGTTATTGAGTAACACGTGTTCGGCGGTGAAGAACACAGAACATTTCATAGATATCATCAAAGAACGTGAAATTTCTACTCAGGATATACTAGTCAGCTTCGATATTGTAAGTCTGTTCACAAGTGTACCCACAAAGGCAGCTCTGAACATTGTGAAAAATAGACTCTCCAATGATGAATCCCTATCGGATAGAACAACATTAAACACAGATACCATAGAGGAACTACTGGACATCTGCATAAACACCACCTATTTCCAAGTAGAACAAAAATTCTACAAACAAGAATTTGGTATGACAATGGGTTCACCATTATCCCCAATCCTAAGCAACATATTCATGGAAGGATTTGAACAAGACGCAATAGACCAATTTGACTGCAAACCGACACTGTGGCTAAGGTATGTTGATGATACTTTCGTAATATGGCCACATGGAAAAGAAAATCTAGATAGATTCCTTGCACACTTGAACAACCAAGAAGAATCCATCAAGTTCACAATGGAAGTTGAAGAAGAAGGAAAAATCCCCTTCCTGTATTGGTTCAGAGAAATGGAGAGACACTCCAAACCAATGTGTATCGAAAACCTACACATACGGGACGATATCTTCACTTCGACTCAAACCATAATCACCAAGTCAAATTAGGTGTAGCGAAGTGTCTTTACAGCAGAGCACATACCATATGTTCAAATCCTAATGATAAAGAAAAAGAGGTAAAGAATATCACAGAAACTCTAAAGAAAAATGGCTATCCCAACAGCACACTACAAAAAGCCAGAAATAACAACAGCTTAGGACGTGGTGCAAATGAAAACCATCCCAACCCAACCAACACAGAAGTCTTATGTACAACGGTAATCCCATATGTAAAAGGTGGCTCTGAAAGAATCAGACGAATAGGAAACAGATTCAACATAAGAACCGCATTCAAGTCCTCGGACACAATAAGATCCGTGATAACTAGAACAATACCAGACAATGAGGACCAAAGAACCAAGAACTGCATATACGCATTACCCTGTGAATGTGTAGGGAATACATTGGAGAAACAAGAAGACCTCTAAGAGTCAGGGTAAAAGAACATCAAACCCTCACACGCAATGGAGGAACAATGAAGTCCAAAATTGCTGAACATGTTTGGGAAGAAGATCACAACATAAAATGGGAGGAAGCTATGGTGATATCAAAAGAAGAGAAAACCATACGCAGAAAATTGAAAGAAGCAGCGTACATCGGAACTGCAATCTATCCCATTAGCCAAGCAAGCCTTGAAATCAAGGACATGTGGGTACCAATCATAAGGAAAAACCTGAAGAGAAGAAAAACCACGGACACTCAAACCAACACAACAGAGAGGGAGGAGTCAACGATACAAGGTATCGGGGATCCAAGTACCTCTGCGCAACACTAACTGCGCAACTACACTTCTGCGCAGCATGTACTGCGCAACAAACGGTAGCTTATATAGATGTTTATAAACTATAATAAGTTGCCGCCTCAGTAGCCGAGTGAGTTAAGTGCCGAGTCTGATAAAATCAACCATCAGAAGAACTCAGGTTCAAACCCCACATAAGCCGAAAAAATTAGAGACATGCAGATAAAGTCCAACCATTCCCTATGGAAGAATTGGCAAACCAACTGCCTTTCTCAAGGCAAAACCCCCCTGAAGATGGTAACCGACAAGTTGTTACCGAAACGTCGGATGAGAACAATCCACGAAATGGTGGTAATAGCCCAATAAACAACATCAACAAAATAATTCTAAGGTCATAAAACTAAAAAAAAAAAAAGATTAGAACTCACTATTTTAATAAGTGTTCAAATCTGCTACCTTCCTCATGTGTACAGTAAGCTAAATGAGAGAGAAAAATATTCGGTTCAATAGTAAATCTAGCATAAGCAAATTGCGGTATATCTTTACCCTCCCTCCGCGTAAACAAATATTAAAGTGATTGATGATGTGACAATATGGGCCTGACACTTACTGTGTATACAAACAAAATGAAAATTGATAAATTGATAACCAATATAATAATATGAATAATATGAAGAATCGTAATGTTTTATAACAGTTTTAATAAATTCTTAGTGATAAGGTCACCTTTCAGATTACAACAACAAATTTGTTGCAAAATTAAAGGGCGCAGAAAGGTAAATACAAAACGGAATGTCATGTCTCCCTTTTCTTTTCGATTTAGTTTTATATTCTTGGGTTCCAAATAAATAGCTTCGTAAAGGATGACTCGTTATACATGTGCACAGAATTTTTCTTGTTTTGTTAAATAATGCACTGCATTACAGTCGATAATCACCACAACCGTTCCCCATTTTCTTATTTGATCAATTTAACTTTAAATTCAATTTGCCTCATTTTGTTCTGTCATTCTCCTAATTTGCAATAAATCAGCGAAAAGCGTTTGGCAAGACTTATATGGAAGTTTGGCGCATCCACCAAATTAATTAATTTTCCAGAAAAAAAAAACGTATTTTTTATTAGTATGTAGTAATTTCACGTCTTAATTCTTATTTAGGCCCGATTTTACAATCGTCGGATAAGCATTATTATTGGTATAACGTGACGTAGGTGTGACGTAGATATGGAGGAACATTAAAGGATATTTGGCGAACAGTTATTCCGTTCTTATTCCACGATTGTAAAACTGGGCCTTAATGATGAAAATCGAGCACGAAATTTGTTTTAAATAAACATTGTATCTACTGAGTTAACTGTTTTTTTCTAATCTGAAATTATTTGCTTTACATTCATTTCTTTATTGTTTGTTACCTTCGACTGTCATTACGTTACGATTAACAACAAATTCTTTACATAACATTCAATAAAGACGTGGTATTTTCCTAAGTACTGCGAGAGGAAAACTTTTGTGATTTTCACAATTCACTGATCTGAATGAAGTATGTGATCAAGATGCCAAAATAGCATTTTATACACGATGCTCTAATGAATGCTATGATTACCGAGGATAATTTGCAATACGACCATTTTACATTTAAACAATTTATTTCATAAAAAATTGTACAATTTTTGTGACCATCTAAATTATTAAGTACATAGTTTCAAATAGCAAATTTCGTGAAATATTGCTTGCTTTAAAAATTGTGTGAATCTGTTCTACTTTTCACACAATTTCGTCTCAATCTGCAACCACGTTGCTTCCTATTTTTTTCTAGACTTTCTTTGTTTCTTTCAACTGTTAGTCCTTTGTGCAACAACTGTTTTACTAACGCACAGGCACTAATGGTAATCATGGCTTCTACATTTATTTTAAAATAAAAAAATGTGTATATAACCAAACATCTGAAATATCTATCAAATGACAATTAACTGCGCAGAATCACTCACCATTTCTTGTGCAAGAATTAGTGCGAACATCAAACAAGAAATTTTGGGACTACTCAAGATGCTATACAATTTGGTTTTGTTTCAAAACTTGTACAATTTCTTGTACAATAAATTGTGTAATGTAAAATGGCCTTAAAAGAAAAAAGAAAAATGCTAAAGCAGTTCGAGTAGGCGAACTGACTCAAAAAAATCGAATTAAATTAAAAGAGACTAACCTAATTAATTACTCTTTCTAAAGATAGTTAAGTATCCTAATACCGAGTGACTGTAAGTGGTTGAGACTTATTTTATTAGATTGGCAGTACTTTTCAGGTTTATGTTGGTAGGTATATTAGATTTTCAAATTTAAAGTTTACGCTGAATTATCAAATACAAATAAATTCATCTCGTGTCATCTCATCAAACAAATCAAAGTTATAATTATCACGTTTTATTATTTTATCTGAAGTTTTCATCGTTAGTTTTACAAATATTTACAATGTCGATTAGTTCTATAACAATATACAACTTTCTTATTTTATGTTCTGATAACTTGAAATTGCCATTAATAAAAGACTTAAGTGAATCATGCGATAATCACTTGAAACTACAAAAGGTAAGATGTGTATCAGGATCAATTTTTTGATGGTATTTTGATGCTCTTTTACGTACAATATGATCGAAAAAAAAGTTAGGCAGTTTGCGATAAACTTGGCATAAAAAAATGTGTTGGTAGCACGTGCATCACTTATTCTTTTCGATCAGAATTGACATATAAGGATGTAAGGTTACATTCAATACAATTTTTCTCCATTCAAAAGTAACTTTCAATATTGATTATTTTGTGTTTTGTATTAAACATTTTTCAAATTTAAATAAAGGTCTTGTTGCAACGGCAGGTTTGATACTGTTTTTAAAAAATTAAAACCTCAATTCTACTAGGATACGAAACGTGGATAAACAGAAAACTATCATGGATAATTGTGCTGTACTGTGTCTAGCGCTGGGCCTGACTTAAACTCAAAACTTTTTCCACTTGATGGAAAAATGGCGGATATTTGCAAAATTTTATATTTTCAATGACGATAAAAATAAAACGCTAAAACCGAATTTCCATTTATGCAATATATCTTGCAGCAATATTTATTGCCACAAGAAACATTGCTTCGATTAATTTACATCAGGTAATAAATTGAGTGAACAAAATTGTACTAAATTTTCGGGCGGTAAATTTTCAGAGGCGGCAAAATGAACTGAAATTTAAGCGACTTTCTTCCATGACATCGGTTCATCTTTCTTGCTGTTATAATAATTTCAATGTGATTCGAACCAGTGTTACTAACTTAAGGGATAAAACCCTTTTTAAGTGTTTTTCTCAAATCATTAGATCTTTTTTTTTGAAAAAGGGATTTAAAATTTTATTCAGTAAAAAGAAACTGAAAGTTGAAAGTCCTTAGAAGTTCAAACTTTCTCATCTTATGTAATAATTTGTTAATGTTGTATAGAGTAAAAGTGAGGTACGATCTTTAAAATATTAAAATCCGAAAACTTATTTTCAAAATAATTACATATACATACATACATGGTGCTCATTTTAAATCGCGACGCATACTTCCTTAATTTTAATACATTATGAAAACACGAAGTTATTTCTGATTTGATTGTTGGTTGCCTTTTCTAAAACCTTCAGGGGACACGATTTAAAATGGGCACCCCGTATAATATGAATTTTTTCTGGAGCAGTGAAAGATAGTATCCTTTTTTTAAATCTTTCTTTTGCTTTCATCAAGAAAGAGAAATCGATTGTCTTTTGTTTTTGTTTTGAGCAATTAAAGACTTTTTCAAATTCTGCACAATATATTTCGCATGGCCTTCTAAATGAAAAGCGAGTTCTATCTGGCCTGCGCAAAAGTGCAGTTCAGGCGTGCTCCGCCAAGCACTGCTTACAGGGCGCTTTCTTAACCTAAAATCTTGACAGTTCTGTCACATGTGAATGGTGGATGAGTTCGTGTAAGAACAATTAATGTTATTGTTGTAAAAATTTGAGCATACTGGATATTATTTACGTTGGAATAAGGTGGAGTATTTATGTCCAATTTCGACAACTTAATTTAGCATTAAACTATTACGGTTTTAGATTAAAATCTCACCTGCATATACTCAGAATTTCTGTGGTAAGTTACAACATGTATAATAAAGCTTCTTTTCTCATTGTGCGTAATTATCAACGCCCTTTTTAACACGTTTTACATTATCAAAAGTCGAAACTCTTTTATGTAACTTGTAATTATTCATAACACGAAAGTGCCAATCTTTCTTTACTGCGCAAGCGTACTTCACTCCGACGAGATCAAATGATTTGTGCATGAATCTATAAAGTTTATACCACATAAATTATGTTGTATTACGGTAATTACAATATTAATTAATTTTGGGTGAACTCACTTTGATTAACAGTAATGACAGTACACTTCACTCATGGCCGTCAGTGCCCCGTAAGCACAAAAATTCAATGTAAATTTTTCAAAACGCCCAGGCCAGTTAGAACTCGCTTTTGATTTAGAAGGCCATGATATTTCGAAAGGAGATGTGATGTTTAAACTTGTCATACTCACGAAGATCTTTTGTTTCTTTTTCTCTATTTCGATGAAGACGAAATGAAATTTGTTGCGGCATCATCTTTTATTTTTATTTTTTTGAGAATAATCAGAAATGCATGCTTATTTTTTTATGCCACAGGAGAGAATTTTGTTTTTCAAAGTTTCTCAGCACGTCTATTAAAATTACCTCTATGTTGTATGTCCCTGAAACTATTTATTAATTGCGTCATTTTAAGACAATCAACAACGCCATCTGATGAAATTTGCCGATAGTCTTTTTTCATTTTCTAGTAGTTTCTCATAGTTTCTATGAGGGCGATTCACTAGTTATTGACGGGTTATATATTGAAAAACCATTCATTGAGCATTGAATTTCAAATTGACAGTCATTTGTCGTTTCTGAATGGACGCGTTGTTTTGATATTCAACAGCGCTATCTGTTGAAACATACCGAGAGTTCTTTTTGCATTTGTTTTAATTTATAGTACCGAATTCTGGTTTGTGTCTTTTGCTTTATTTTATTTTTTGAAATACTGTCACTTGTATATTTTTTAAAATTTGGTTCATTTGTTTTGTCACCTTTCCTTCCTAACAGTTTTTTTTTAAATTTATTAATCTAGCTAATTGTGCTGTCGATTGTCTTGTTTTTCTGGTTTTTTAAATTTCATTATTTCGTATTTTTTAAAATTCTATTACTTCATTTTCTTTTATTTTTAATTGTTAATCTATTAAATTGTACTGTAAGATCTTTTGTTTTTATTATTTTTTTTTTAATTCGATTATTTTTAAATTTTTATTATTTTGTTTTCTTTATCACCATTCTTTTAAATTAATCTAATTCAATTGCTCTGTAAAATGGACCATCTTTTGCTTTTATTTTCTTTAACTTTATGTATTTTTAATGATTTTCTAAAATTTATTCCCGAATCTAGTAACAAATTTTGTAAATGTTCTATGTTGAAAAGGGATGTTTTAGTAACTCTTGAGAAATGTCTGCTTTTTACACGTTGGTAACTCTGGTTCGAACTGGCAATTTTCGGGCAAATAGGGACAGTAGGGAAGGCGGCAATGTAAGTCTAGATTCGGGTGGCAAATTACCTAACACCGGGCCTGGTTTAAGTTCTTTGTAATTTTAAAATATTTATAAATTAAAATGCACAGTTTTTTACTTTGCTTCACCACTTATTTATTGTAACACAGTTACTGCAGTTTCAACATATTAAATGTCATTTTCAAACTGAATAAATATTTACAATTTCAAACTATTTATACAGTGCAAAACATCATAAAACTAAATAATGCTAAATATTCCGAAAAGTGACATAAGCGGGTGGTTGTTCGCAGAATACATTAAATAGGGAGGAGTACATAAGGTCAGTCTGATTGTTGAGTAGTATTTCCTCGGAATTTTTGGCTGCTTTGTGAATTTCTATTGCTTCTAATAGATTGAGTTTAACACCTTTGTTTGCATAGTGTAATATTTGTGTATCGTTAATAGTAAAATTATGGTTTTCTGCAATTAAATGATTAGCGAAAGTAGAATCGGTTTTATGTAATTTAAATGATCTTAAATGTTCTTGTACGCGTGTATGGAAACTTCGACCGGTCTGACCTATGTATACCCCTTTACAGTCACCGCATTTTAATTTATACACTCCGGATTTCTGAAATTTGTGTATTTTGTCTTTAGCGTTGAAAATCGTATTTGATGTTTTGTTGTGGGGTTTGTAAGCTATTATTATTTCATCTTTATTGAAATTTTTACTTATAATACTACCTATTTCTTCTGAGATCTTCCCAAAATATGTCAAGGTGATGTACTTTTTTGTATTGAATGATTTTACATGTGGGTATATTGTATACAGTGTTTGTTTTTTAATTTTTCTTTCCAATATCTTGTCTATTGTTTCTGTGTCATAACCGTTATTGATGGCAATTTGTTTTATGGTGTTAACTTCTGCATCGAAATTTTCTTTTGATAGCGGTAGGTAAATTACTCTGTGTAGCATCTAATTAAACGCCGAAAGTTTTTGTTTGTATGGGTGGAGGGAGTCCTTGGGAATAACTGCGTCTGTGTGTGTCGGTTTCCGGAAAATATTGAAAGTTAGTCTATTGTTTTTGTTGGTGATTGTTAAGTCTAAGAAATTTAATTTGTTTTCTATTTCCGTTTCATCTGTGAATTTTATGTTAGGATGGATTGAATTAATAAAGTTTAGAAAAGATTATAGTTGTCGATTTGTACCTTTGAAACATGCTAAGATATGTATCATCTACATATTATCGATACCAGAAAATTGTGTGTGTTTTTTGCTTAAGTTTGAATCTAGGATTTTTTGCGTCACATGGTTCATGAAAATTTCTGCCAAAAGAGGGCTTAGGGGAGATCCCATAGCTAGACCTTCATTTTGTGTGTAGATTTTATTTGCAAATTTAAAATAATTTTGATCTATTACCAATGATGTTTTGCACTGTATAAATAGTTTGAAATTGTAAATACTTATTTATTCAGATTGAAAATCACATTTAATATGTTGAAACTGCAGTAACTGTGTTACAATAAATAAGTGGTGAAACAAAGTAAAAAACTTTGCATTTTAATTTATTATTATGGAACCTACCACAAAGTAAAGGCTGTCCAAATCGAACATTTAAAATATTTTACTCTTAACCCTAATGAACTGAGAGGAGGTAAATTCTAAGAATGTGTCCCAGAAATGCATATAAAACTTCAAGTAAACCTATTCCTCTATATTTCCTCATTCTGAAAAGGCAAAAAAAGGCTCCCAGGGTAGTGTACTTTTCTTATACGAACCCTCCAAATAGAGCACTTTTAACAGAAAACTGCGAAGTAAATGGCTGAAAACGGAACGGAAAATGTTATTAAATCAGTAAGGAAGTCTTTATCATTAACAGAAAATAATTAAAACGCAATTCACCCACCTACGACTGCTTTTTGGGTTACCGTTACGTACATACTTGAAATTTATTTAGTCTGAAGCCCTTCTGTAAATCGAATTAGACCAGGCGCACACTGCAGACTTTTTGTCTGCAGACTGTTTTGTCTGGTCTGGCGGATACGTTGAATGAATGAAAGTGCGCACACTGCCAGTCAAGACAGCGGCAAGACAAAACCGTCTACGAGCTGTTTCTTGAACCGCCGACAATTTTGTCTGCAGACTGTCGGGTAGCTCTGTTTATTCAATTGTACCGCGCACACCAAGACAAAACTGTCTCACGTCTACTTACCCCCACATACCGCGAAGGCAGAAAATAACCAATTAGCAATTACGTTTTTTCGCGCGCATCGAATATTTTAATGCAGAGTGCTTTTTGATCGACCTACGCAAGTGACTGATTGCTTAGCAAGTGTAACGTTAGTACAATATATTCTTTTATTCTTTCACAACTAAAAAGACCGTTTCATATTATTTAGAGTACCTTCAGTATCCAGATTGTTTTAGTAATGGATGAGTACATTAATTGAAGAAGTCGAAAAGAGACCTCAAATTTATAATAAAAGTCTAAATGAATATTCCAATGTCCAATGAAATCTCAAGTAGTTTGAATTTCTGGTGTACAGTGTGCGGTACTGCTGCGACAAAACAGTCTTGCCCTCGCACTGACTTGTACGGCCGTAGACTGTCTGCAGACAGTCTGCAGACTGTCTTGTCTACAGTGTGCGCCTGGTCTTAACTGCATACATAAGCAACGTTGTCAAATTTACCAATTTTTTTTTTACCTCGTATTTTGTCTCGTGTGCTGAAACTAACAAACCCTCATAATTAATGTTTGCATTTTTGGGACGCTTAGGGAATGTAGAAAGGAAATACCCGAAGCTTTATATGCATTTCTGGGACAGCCTGTATACATATTAACCCTTGACCATTAACTTTACCCTAATGAACTGATAATATGTGAATTATAAACCGGAACACGTAAACATATTTATATGCAGAGTTAAGTCCAGATTTTATTTTCAAATTATTACGTAAATCTGATTGACAAAAAAAGACAGTAAAAAGTAAATAAAAACTCATCGTTTGCTTTCGAATATAAAAAATATTTAAGTTGTGTTCCTACCTTGCGCCGCCTGCTTTGACCTTGCTTGTAGATTCAAATCACCTATCCTTCCTCCTCCGCTAAGAATTCACTGAAATTTATGGCCGAATTTAAGCAAAACACTTTCCGCACACGATAATGTCAACTTAAGAATAAATTTTAAAAGCTTCCTGCGACGCCCGCTTTCATCGCCCTAATTTCGGCACTGATAACAGTAATCGACACATCACAACACGAGTTCATATCATTACTAATTGCGAGAGCACGTTATTGGCCGGAGGTGATGCGATTTTCTTTGCATTTACTAAAAATGATAGCGGGGGAATCTGGGCACGGAATACTTTGCCCGGGCCGAGCGGCGATAATTAAAATATTTTTGTGAAATGCCCTTTCTAGCCGTTGACCTTAGATTTCATCTTCAAAAGGCGAAAATACTCTGCAAAACCCAAAATCAAGGACGCAATTGGAAAATAAAAATCTTGCCGGTAGTTATTTTTAAACAATTTATTTAAAACATCAAGCGATCCAATTTAAAGTTATCCTCAGACGCCATGGAATTAAAAATCAAGTCTTGAATTTTTAATTTCGTGGTCTTCTACGGATGATCTTACCTTGAATCATATAGTTGGTAATACAAAGTACTAAATTGACAAGACAAATTGATGGCAATGATGATGATCAAGATTAATATTGTTAAGACTTGTTTTTTAATAAAAACGTAGCTCATTTTCCCTGCAACTTTCCCAGATCTCTGTCGTTTGTTGGTTCAATTTGAGCGTCTTTAATTTCATGAAAATCAAATTTATGTATAAGATAGATAAGATGTCCTATTTCCATCAACAAAATACTATGTGTTTTTTTAAAAATGCCATAAGGGGTGGCTATGGAAAAGAAAATTCATGTCTTAGCTCCATTCATTTACTCTAAATTTTCAGATTTGGCGTGTGTTATATGCCAAGCTACGACATGAGTTTTAATTTTCATGGCCAACCTTTATGGCATTTTTAAAAAAACACATGTTACAATTACGCAAAAAGAAAACAAGAGAAAAAGATATTGAAACCACATCGATAGGCATACGAAATGATAAATGACCTTTGCATATTTTCTAAAATAATCCTATTACTTAACAAGTTATTTTTAAAAATAAAATCGTAAGCGATTTCAGTTACTCAGAGATAAGATGTTTAAACAATGATGCCCTTATTAAAAAATAATTGTTGTTTCATACAATTTGGGATGTCAGTCGGGGTTACAGGATTTTATAAAACTATACAAAAATGCCTGAAGTTGTAAATTCGTTGTTACAAAAAGGCTTCTTAAGTGGATTATATGAAACAATAGGGGTCCAAAAGAGAAAAGCAATTATTTAAATCCAATGCCTTCGGAGATAATAAATAAATGAAGTAAATAAATGTTACAATTAATGATAAAAGAGCGAACTCGTTTAAGCTTGTAAAAGGCACTTTTAAATCGGCAGGAAATTCGCAATAGGTCTTCTCAATTTCTTCATCATTCAGATCATACCTTCTATATGCTTCAGTTCCCTCGTAATCAGTAATTATCTTGCCTTCAGTACTTTCACTCTCATCAATCGCTTCTCTTTCAGTCATTTCTTCAGTCTCTTGAATTTCGTTGAGGCCAGTTTCTTCAACATTATTGTTAATGGCAGTGTTTGTATTTGCAGGAACTGTCTCAAAATCAGTAGCTGACAATGAGACAGATTTTCCTGCTGCAACATCAATTTTCTTTTATCTTTTTCTATTTTTAGTTTAAGGTGCAGTTATTGTGTCATTGATAGTTCCACTAATGTCCCCCTCATCGGCATTATCCAAATGAACTGGATGTCCTTGTGGTATTAAATATTTTTTTAAACCTTTTCAAGATCTAGTGGAATTATGTATACCTCAACCAGCAAATCCAGTTTTTATATTGGTTGGTGCCAGTGATTGTAGGCTGCTATGCAAAAGGCCGGGAAATTCAGTTTTTGGAATAACACCTTTGTTTTTAATTCACCAGCGGGTGAGAATTTTTGTCCAAGCCTTTTTCATGGGCCCAAACGCTGCTAGATCAAGAGGAATACATAGGCAATTCAATTTTCCTCACAGGCTGGTATTTATTATTTTCAAAGAAAGGTGGCTTATTAAATTCTCCCTAATCAAAAATTTCTTGCCCTCCTTTCGACGAATATTCAGCCAAATTTAAAAACCGATTCTCGAAAGTTTCGGAGTCAAACATCCAGTTTTGGATCTATAATAACGACTTCCTGGAGGACCACCTTCAATCCATTTTGTATAGAGATGGTTCGCCCTGTACACAAATTATGGAGACAATATCGTTCCTTCGCCACTTTCAGCAACGTTTATTATTCACACTTCCAGGATCATCACTTATAAACCATCACCCAGAAGAGGTCAAGTTACAAGGTCGAGATTTTTACCGAATAACTACACATCTTAGGAGCCGATAGGGGCATTCAACGGACACAATCGATTTATGATTGCATACGGTTTAGCGTTCAACGCATCTGAATCGATTCAACATCGATCGTGAAATTGTCCATCGTAAAAATTTTGCGATTCAACTGCGATTAAATATGGCGTTGCGGTTTTTATCATATGTGCGAGTTTTTTATAACAGTGTATTGTTTATTTCAAAGGTTTATTAGAGAAATAACTTAACCGCACTGCTACTATTGTGATATTGCTATTGTTGAAGAGTTAAATACCAAATGTTATAGAAAGTAGGGTTATACCGGTCACGCCACCGTTCAGTGTTTTCATGAATCGATTTAAATCGATTCAATCTGATTGTAATCAATCGATTTGTTTGTTAAATGCCCCTGATGATAGAAAGGTCAGAATGAAAAAAAAAGGAAAACTTCGGCTTTGTGAGAGTTGTCTAAAAAAGATAGGTAATTCTTTAAACTGGTGTGTCAAAATAGTCTTTATTTTCTGCGAAAGCGTAAAGTGTAAATCGTTAACAATGCCTTGAATTGCCAGAACCGTTTTCCGACTTTGAAAGCGGCCGAATTGTCGAGTTCCTCATTCTGTGAAATACCACGGCGTTTAAACTGAAGCCATTCTGCGGTGCTTCGAGCATGGACATCATTCTGAGGAAGGCATCCAACACCGTCGACCACGAAGTGGGCATCCTAGAAGAACGAAAGAACGTGAAGATCGGCTGTAAGAGATAGATTTCAACCTTCAGCTGCAATTGGAGTGGGTTGGATAAAGGATCTAAGAGAAAGGGTGTCTAGTCGAACCATTTACCGACGTATTGCATCATTTGGTCTTCATTCCTATTGGTCGTGTCGACGTCTTCCACTAACACAATTGCATAAGGCAGCCAGACTTCAATGGTATCAAGAAAGGCAGCAGTGGTCATTGAATTTTGTCTGTGGTAGAATGACCGTCGAGTACTGGCGACGCCTTCCACTAACACAATTGCATAAGGCAGCCAAATTTCAATGGTGTCAAGAAAGGCTGCAATGGGTCATTGATTTTTGTCTATGGCAGAATGACCGTCGAGTAATGGCGAGAAGGTTCCATGGAGAGAGATGCAATGTGGAGTTTGCTGTACGAGGCCATGGCAGCGTAACACCAGGTGTTATGGTATGAGGTTCCATAGGCATCGAGTACAGATTCCCTTTGGTATTCACCAGAGGCGACGAGATCTTAACACCCGTTCTGTTACCAAGATAATGCCCGACCCGTTTTTTTGGTGGAACACCTTCCATTGATGGTTGTAATCCAACGAGACAGAATCTAATTACGTCGTGGGTCAATGTAGCTTTTACTCTTCTCATATTTTCGCAATTTTTCGTGTGTGCTTATTTTCAAAATTATTAATCCATTCGTCTTCTGGCGTGTTTCCTTTAACTTCAATTCCTTTCCGGTTTGGATATTGTTGAATATACATTTTTAAATCTTGCTTGCTTGCTGTCTCTCCATCTTTTGCAAATCTGTACCTCAGAGCCAGACTAGGTTAAGTCCAAAAACACGATTTTACGGTAGAGAGGTTTAAAGTTTTAAGTAATGTAAATTTGACTATTGCGCGGACAATATTTATTTATGATTAAAAAAAAAACATTTATGTTACTTATCATATTAGCCTACAAACAGCAATAGTTGGACTTAACCTAGTCTGGCTCTGAGGTACAGAAATGCTTTCTGCACTTTTTCCTTCCGCATTCTCTTTATATATCATTTGCTTCTTCCACATTTTCTGAGCATTGTAAACTCTTTTTGTTCAATCTCCTTTTTATATATTTATTTTTATATATTTTTATCTATTGGTTTTCTTTTTAGCTTCGTTTTAAATACGTCATTCCTTGTTTTTCGTTCGATCTTTCTCGGAAAACTCATTTTCTTTACTTTACATACAAACGAGAGAGTTGACTTTAATATTTTGTTTATTTCCACTTTAACTTGGTTAGGGTTTTTTTACGTGGTATTGTTGTCTTTGTTGGTTCCAATAATTTATCTGTTTTCTCTTCTTTTTTTATTATTTTTTTCCGTCATCATGGTTAGTCTTTGATTTTCATATGTATTTACTTTCCTTAAATCTTCGTTAAATATGTTTGTGTTATTACGTAGAAGTGGGAAAAGTTTTCCGTAGTGGCCAAAACGAGGACATGTGAAAAATTTGAAGAGGAAGGAACTAATGAAAAGCTTGGGGCCAAAATGAGCAAACAAGCATATTTAGAAATAAAATTACTTTAGCCCTAGGATGTTCAAAAAAAAATGAAGAAACGTGAAAGTAAAAAGGGAACATGCATAATAGGTAGTTGGGAAGTGAAAACAATTGTTAAATTTATATTATGACAATCCTAGATTAAATTTCTCAAGTTCATACAAAAAATTGTGGTGTGTTGTACACACATGATCTCATGAAATTAAAACGAAAGTTAAAAAAAATTCCGAGAACCAATAAGTCTGTGAGAAATGTTTGAAACCTCTGGGGTAATGCCGAAGCCTTCACTCGAAGTGTTTCCTCTCGAAATATTTTGTGACAAACGCTTGCGTCCAACGCATTTTGTTGGGCTTCGCCATAAATAAAAATCATATCCACACTTTCACTATTTGAAAATTCTGCCATATTTGTAACACTAACTTTCGTGCAACCGTATCAGCACACGTGCGGGTTGAAAATGAACTGGTGAACGCTCGATTAGACAACAAGCATGACGAAGCATTTTTCCATAGACGTTGTAAAAATAAGACAGGGACCATCAAACTGTTAACCCTTACGCAAAAAAGACATTCTATTAATAATTTGTTATAGTTACAAAAAAGGGTTCATTTCATTAATTTTCACTCAAATTTTCATTAGTTGCATTTTTTGTATGAAATTACGAAACACACTGTAGAAAAACGACATTAAGACAAAATTTGGGGGAAAACGACCACATTCTGCTAGCACTTCGATGTGTTTGTGTTTTCTTCTTACCCTTACTACTTTTTTGTTTCAGCTTTTGCACAAATTGTAAATTTGTATGTTCCATCCTTATAGTGACTTGATCTTCATTTTCGTAGAAAAACTTCTCTGGTTACGCTCTAGGAATGTGAATCAGGTTCCATTAATTTAAACTGTAACCTCCCCACCCCTCCCAAATATTGATATCTTGCAGGAATGTGTTATTAACTTAATTTAATTCGATCGGGAAGAAGAACTGCAAGAAGTACCTAAATCGAACGTGTTTCGGGAGTAACTTTCCTTTCGATCGAGTTGGTGCCTTGCATGCGTACGAGCTAAGAACGAAGAACTCTCCGAAACCATCTCGACCCTGCAATTAATTCCTTATAATTGTCCTTCCATCCTTTGACGGCGAACACAATAACAGACGTGATCCGTTCGATAAGGCAAAAAAAGGACCGGCGGATTCGTGTTCCGAGACATGCGTCCAGTGCCGGGCAGATGTCGAGAGCCGGCTCATTTTTTAAACGGAAAGAAATGATTACGAGAATAATAAATGATGATTAACGGCGCACAGATAAGAGAGACGCGCCGCTAGAGGAGCAGGAATTCCTGTCTCACGCTACTCGCCGGTGCTGCTTCCCTCGGGTTCTTTCTCTGTTTGGGGCCTCGCTCGGAAAGATCGATGACAGTTCGATTTGGACGCGCCTGTTTCTGTCGTTTTCATTGTGGAAAGTCAAGTTCGGCCACAATCTCACGCGCTGCTGTTACATCAATACGACTTATGCCAATCTAAGATTGGATTTTAGTTAAAGTCTGACTCAACTTACACATGATAATAGTAGTTACCACAAATAATTGAGGTAAAACGTAACACCTTGTGTTGTAGTTATGAATAATAGGCGGAAGGATTATATTTTTCAAGGTTATCGGTCAGAGGCGTACTGAATTGCGGGCGATGGGAGAAGCGAATACCATTTCCATTCTCTACAAATTAGTTGCTTTCTACTCGCATGCTAACGACCCATTTTTACGACGTCGCTGACCGACTCGATACCTTGCACTTTGCAAGCATTTCGCTAATTGATAACCTTGAAAAATGTAATCCTTCCACCCATTAGTTATGAAACAATGTTGCCAGAAAAAAATTTCGTAATAAGTAGGTTTTCACATTAAAGTAATAGATGTCGCCTAACTTGATGAAGCATTAGATAAATTCTATTAGCTTTGAAGGGCTCCTGTCGCATGGTTATTTACTATTAGTGTATGTACATACATGTGAGCAAAAGAAATTCGATTTAAATCCTCTGCAGTTTTTCTACAGTTCTTCAACAGTAACAAAGAGCATTAACCCAGAGTGAATGCGTTACATAACATTCGCACTTGCGTATGTAGAAAATGCCCGCGTTTTTTTTTCCCCCGTAATTTATGAAGTCTGAAGCGAGCGATTTTTTCGAATCTGTTCTACGTTTTTTTTTTTTCGACGAGACCACGGCTCCTCCAGTGTTGATTTACGCGGCTTATTTTTTCCTATGGCGTGTCGTGCGAGTGATGAATTATGGCGATGCAGATGGAGTGGACGTGGGAGAGCCGCGCCAGCTGCTGCGGAGGAAGAAGACGCCTCAGACTGCTGGGTGCTGCTTCCGTCCGCATGATTTACTCGCGCACATGTGCATTTGCATCCCTGCATGCGAGCCATGAGGGTCCCGTTCCGTTCCGAAGACATGCCTATGCAAATGCAATAACCGGCCGTTTCTTCGGTTGGACTTATCCCACACTTTGACTTGGTCAAGCAAAATGAAAGACGCGTTAAGCTTTTCGCATAGTATGGAAACTTCGTGATACCAATTTTGAACCAGTCAGTATAAAGAAAAAAACTATTTTCATTTTGGGTTCAGCAATTAATATCTATTCACTCTTTATCCTCGTCTCAGTAGGCGGTGTTCTCGTTTCGTTAAGTTGCTGCCCTGAAGTTTGATAGATGCCAGAATCTGATATGAAAAATATTAATGACAGTTCCACACCACTAAGCTGACTATGTTGCCAAATATTATACGAAGGAGCACCGACTATGGCACCGTGAAATATGCACTACAGTCGAGCTGGCAACAACGTCTCCGTCAGTGGACTCAAATTATAACCATAAAAATAAAAATAAACACCGTCTCATCTGACGTCTATGTTTCATTGTGATACCAACAAAAGTGTCACCCTAACTCGCCTACTGGGACGAGGAAAAAGAGTGAATAGATTATAAGTAGTCACTTGTTACTAAACGATCTGGAGCATTATGGATGAGGATTTGGACACCACCAACTTACCAATTGTCAGTGTTGGCCTTGTGAAGTGAACAAGAAGTCTTGACAATACGCCCGAAAGTTTTGGACGAGACTACAACCATCTCATCTCAGTTTTAGGTGTATTTCATTTGCGTAGTATTTCAACCAATTTGTTTTTTTTTTTTTAACCGAAAGCTCAAACGTTAAACACCTAAACCTCGACTTGATTTTTGATTGAACTTTTGGATCATAATGGTCAAAATTAGCGTTCATTTTTCGACAACATAATCTTGTCTCCGCTTCAGTTGTTTCATTTCAACAGTTGAAGACATGCTCGATGGAAAAGGAGGATTTGAACACCGTCACCTTGATGACATTCGAATTTTTGGCACTCTGAAGTCTAACCAGAAAACTTTCAAAACGTTTCAAATGATAAACGCCTAAAGATTGATTTGATTTTTGATTGAACTTCGGATTACAATTAGCTTCTAAGCTTTTGTTCGGTTTTGGACGTCATAATCGCATCACCATTTTAATTGTTTCATTTCAGCAGTTGAAGACATACACGATGGAAAAAAGGATTTGAACACAGATTTGAAGACAGTCACCTTGTTGTTATTTGAGTTTTTGACATTCTGAAATCCAACCAGAAGGCTCTCAAAACGTTTCAAACGATAAACGCGTAAAGATTGATTTGATTTTTGATTGAACTTCGGGCTGTAATAGTCAAAATTAACTTCTAAGCTTTTGTTCGTTTTTGGACGTCATAATCCTATCCCCATTACAATTGTTCTCAAATTTGGAGACATGCACGATGGAAAACCAGGATTTGAACACAGTCACCACCAGAAGTCTTTCTTTTTTTGATGGACTAAATTCTTAATGTTTTGGATAAGAGTCCTTCGCCACTTACTGCCACTTGAGGTTGAGTAAGTTAGACATCCAGTTGTTTTGAAATGAATGAAGGTACAAAATGGGAAGATTTGAACTCCGCCGTCAACTTCAAGCGCCATTTCGATTTTAACCTTTTGAAGTAAGCTGGACTGTCGTTCAAAAAATTTTGAACAAAAGGCTCGTCCTTCATGTTCATTCTGAAGACACTGAAGACATACCTACCGTGTCAAGTGCTAGTTTTGGCCTTTCCGAAAAAAGAAAACAGAAGACTTTTAAAACCAACGAATTTCAGAATGTTTTAGACAAGAGTCCAGCACAATTTCCTTCCACTTGAGGTTGAGTAACTCAGACGTGCAGTTGTGCTGAAATAAATGAACGCCGCCGTCTTCAAGCGCTATTTCGTTTTTGGCCATTTAGTCTGCAAAATTAGCGATTATCAAAATAGCATTTTTTAAATTCAAGTGACTTGGAGGTGTCAGTATCTTTGGAACCTCTTGGTCTATTTATTAAAAAGAAGCGAAACTTGAACAAGTCAATGCAGACCAACTTCAGAAAACTTTTGGAAAGAGCATCATGAAAAATAAGGCATCGCCTTTGTCTGGACTTGGTGCAACAATTGGAGCAAGAAATGCGGTTTCTAAACGATTCACAAAAGAATTGTGAAGTGCAAGTGAAGACTGGAAAAAGAAATGCTAAAGGGAACGTTGTGAATTCGTAAAACTGTGGTCGAAACGGAACAAGGAGATGAAATTCCTAAGAAAATAAAACAAATCAGGAAGCAGCAGAACTTACTAGTGGAATCAATAGGGGGTGGAAAACTGTATAAAGCAGAACACTGGGAAATTGAAGAAACGTAGAGCGGAAAGTATTTAAAGAAGGAGGAAGAGAAACAACACCATGAAAAGTGTTGTGGTAGAGAACATCCTGATTACTTTGGGTCAGTCACAACACTTTTTTTTCTCGAGAGTGTCAAATCCTACTCTTTGAATTTGTTTCATTCGAAACAAGGGCTCGAAGAAGAACTCAAACAATCCATAATTTAACTAAATCCAATCATTTCGGAAACTCTTCTTTATTTTCATTAAAAAGAAAAAATCAAACTGACAAGCTTGGTTTCGAGAACTTTTCGTTGTTTTCTTTTATGGAATCTACATTCAAGACTATTTTAGAAGAAAATTTGGAAGATCTGTAGTTATCTACAGTTAATATACATTTTCTCTTGTCGTCGAAATGTTTGCCCAAAACAACAACAGTTTCAATAGGCCACGAGAGGAACGTACGCATTCAATTCAATTGCTTTTTGGATTCCTTTGTTTGTTGTTACTTTCTTTCTGGGTCTTCCTATACCTCCTTCTCTTCTTTCTCTTCTCAGTTTCTCACTGCGAGATCCAAGTTGACCGGATTCTTGGTGACCTCAAATCTCCTCCCAATGTTTCTGAAAATTGAAGCTCTTCTTTATTTTCATTACAAAGAAAAACTTGAAGAACTTTTCATTATTTTTTTCTTGATTAAAACCCAGTTGTAGAAAAACAAAAAGGAATGAAAAATCTATGATGGCAGAAAATACCATGAACTATCAGTGATTGAGTGATTGAGTGTTTCTCAATGGAATCTAGATTCAAGACTATTTTAGAAGAAATTTTGAAAGATCTATTATTATTATCAATTGACAAACATTTTCTCTTGTCGTCGAAATTTTTGCCCAAGACAACAGGCCACGAGAAGAACATACGCATTCAATTCAATTGCTTTTTGGATTCCTTTGATTGTTGTTACTTTCTTTCTGGGTCTTCCTATACCTCCTTCTCTTCTTTCTCTTTTCAGTTTCTCACTGCGAGATCCAAGTTGACCGGATTCCTCGTGTCCTCAAACCTCCTCCCAACGTTTCTGAAAATTGGAGCTCTTTTTTATTTTCATTACAAAAAAAAACTTGAAGAACTTTTCCTTATTTTCTTCTTGATTAAAATCCAATTGTAGAAAAACAAAAAAGAATGGAAAATCTATGATGGCAGAAAATACCATGAACTATCAGTGATTGGGGATACCACGTAAATATTTTTTTAACTTAAGGAATCTGAATTCAAGACTGTTTTAAAAGAAAATTTGGAAGCTATCTAGTTATCTAGCAAAGAAAAACTAAGAAGCCTTAAACATAGCAGAAGAAAGGAAATATAAAACAAAACAATTCAACACAGAAAGAGAGAAAAAAACCAATGGGCAAACAGAGAAGAAAATGAACCAACGATTCAGTAAATGACAGCTTCTTTTGAATAAATTGGTTCGAAGGTACAAGATTGTCAGCTTTTCATAGCGTTTTGGATTAACTGCTCTAGAGCACTCTCACAGTATCTCTATCCTTTGTTATTGTGTGAGGTTAAAATAAGATGAGAATGCTCTAAGGCAATGAATCGAAAACATTATTATAGCGATTTCCATTGGTTGCACCAGTGTATTTTCATCTCATTTTAACCTCAAGTAATAATAAGAGATGAAGATACACTGAGTATGCACTAGTGCAGCCAGTGGAAAACGCTTTAAATTTCATTTCAAATTGGGAAGAAGAAGAAGAAAGTAGGTTTGAAAAGAAAAGGCCTAACTGCAAACTTTCTGCATTGAGGACTTGGCAAATGACAGCTCAATTTGAACCAGTTCTGTCAACGCTTCAAGATATACATTTTTGAACTTGATAAGAACGCCTTTCCAAGATTTGGAACTTGGCCGTTGTCCATCTTCTTTTATGGCTTCTCGTTGAGATGCGTTCCTGTCGAAGTTTCGTTTCTTTTTACAAAAGTGGTTCCTCAGGGCTATTGCTGCTGCTGTGTGTAACGCTGCTTCAGGCACTGTTCTTTGGGGCTGCGGGTTTGGTGTCCGATTTCCTTGTCTTTTGCTGGATGGTCCTCTGGCCCAATCTTGCGAGTAATCTTTTCGTCCTTCCACGTGTTTTTGGTCCGGTTACTTATTTCTTCTTCGAATCTCTTACAATATTCAAATCAAATTTATTTCCCCAATGGCCGTTGAACCTTTAATGTTTTACCCAATTTGTGCTTTCTATAGAATATCTTTATTGGTCCAAAACGACGTTACGAAACGACCAAGAATTTAACAAGACCTACAATTTTCTACTGAATTGGATTCAACTACAAAAGTGACATTTTTACAGTGACACAAATCTCTGGGTTTTTTTCTTCTTTCAGTGTGACTTTGGGATCTAACTTTCTGTCATCTGGTGAGTGATTTCTTTAGTCTTTCTTGAAGAATTCGTTCGGCATATTTGATCTATAAAAATTCTTCTTCAAATTGATTACCAAGGTTTGTTTACAAAAAAAAATGCATCTAATTGATAGAAGAATCCACCAGTCTGCATAATGGCGTTACAGTTGTAAATGCGTTCCCTGCCTTTCTATTCCACGTTTAGCAACTAAACAAATGCCTGATGTAATGACAAATTCGCATACAAAAGTGAGCGAAGTGGAAAACCGTGTGTGCATCTGCGAGCTCGTTTCGTTTTCTTTTCTTTTTTTTTTTCGCCGGTGCAGCAGCAGTAAATCCACATGTTGCGGTCGACGATGGTCACAATTAGTAAAGAAAGGGAATATAAGTTCGGATCGGCGCGATGACGTGTAATTGAAACGGTCGTTTATCGGGCGGCCGTCCGCGGCCAATAAATACTTGTACAGCGGCTTGTAAGGACCAATTTACAAACATTCCTCGAGATGTCGGCAGGAGAGGACGGCGATGGTCCGCCAGATAACGCGCGGCCTCTTCTAGCCGCATAGGACTTGACCGCGCTCCTCTCTTCTTCGCATTCTTCCCCGCCTGTCCGGCCCTGCTTCGCGAAAGTGACTTATCACCTGATCAACTCTCGTCATCAGACCTTACCAGATATCCAACGCTCATGATATCTATCGCTTTTTCAGACCGAGCCGCAACAGAGACTATACATACTACCCCGAGAATTATGTTATCCTTTCAATATTTCGTCCTGCAAAATCATTTTGGAAACGTTCATTTTCTCTTGCTTTTATGCAAAAGAAAAATTTGCAAGAGAAACGAAATGATAAGTTATTAAAGGCTTGAGTGAACTGCTTCTTTTTGAATTCTCAACGTAGAGTAAGTCTTCCTCCCGTTTTCTCTTCTTTTTCTACCGTTTGTGTTGGGAAGTTCTCTGCTTCACGTGACCTTTTTTTCCTTGTTTTCTAAGCCGACTTCTTCTTTTCTGTTTGAGATGAAATTGTAAGAAACGTTAGCGATCTTCAAGCTTTGAATCAATTGGTTCAAGAACCTTTGATGCAGAGTTGGTTTCTGTCTATTTTTATAGTATGCACTGGGCCCCTTTGTTACTTTTCCTTTCCTTCCTAGTTTCTCTTTGCGATTTCCAACGTTAACGATGTTTTTCGCTTTTTTGACTCTGACCAAAACAAAGTAGAAATAGATACGTTCCTGATAACTGAAGACTGCTAGGATTTTTTTTGTCTTTAAAGAAACGAAGAAAGATGTTTGGAATACTTAAGAAATAAATTCATCAAGCCTGCTTCTTTTAGACTTTCGTTTGGTTTAGTTGTTTCTTGTAACGATAAATGTTCTCCAGTTCAATTCGTCATGAAAAGGTCTCATGCACTGAATACTATCGTTTTCTCTTTCTCGTTTGACTTCTCTGCTTGCTTCCTATTGCCTTTCTTCTAGGTTTTTGAAGATTACTTTCCTTCTTCTTTTTCTTCTCAGGTTATCCTTGCGATATACAAATAATCTTTTCCCTGTTTTTAAATAAATATTTTTATGTATGCGTTGTTGGTCTTGCTTCGGTTTTTCTTCTTCTTCATTTGTTTACGTTTTTCTTATTTTTTGAGACCTCTCCACGCTCTTGATCAAAATTGTTTCGTTGAGAAACTGTTTAACCCTTTCGTGGGCAAATATCAAGGGATGTTTTAAAAATGTTGCATTATAGTAAAAGTTGACCTTTTTGGCACCAATATTTGAATTCTATTTTGAAAATCTGTTTTTCAATTACTTTTTTCAAAGTACAGTTGGTGCGATAAATATTTCCCACCGCCAGCATAAGTTTAATGAATATTGTAGGAAAAGTAAAACAATTCAGTTAATTCATAAAAAATTATATTTTATAAAAATCACAATAAAACTTATTTAAATTTTTGATGGAGTTTCCTAAAGCATTCGGGCACACAAACAGGTACTTTACAATGGGAGCAAATAAAAGCCACTTTTGTGATGCAGACTCTGCTTCTACGGTATGTGCTTCTTTCTGGAAAATGAATTTCAATTTGGGAAAGACGTATTTCTTCTTTTATTGGCCAAAAATTGCACAGGCTTTCCTCTTCTTTTGCGACTGCTGTATGTACTTATCAACTGACGCGCTACAGAAAGGCGATATGCGAGTTGGTCTATGGACTTAAGTTGATATAAAATAAAACTGTTAACTATATCCAAATCTAGAAGAAAATATTCTGTACCACCATTTTATAGATCTTCTTCCAATAGCATATCTCTTCTTCTTTTGATCAAATCTATCGACACCCCCATGATAGAATTGTATATATCGATGACTTTAATTCAGTATATATTTTCTTTGCTACCGTTTTTGTTCGCTTGACTGTTGTTGTGTTTTTTGGAGAAATTGCGGTTGTAAGAAATGTTACAGGTTTACTATGTTGCCATTTCACCGCATCCACTACACCACAGAAACTAAACATAAATTCACCTCTTTTGAGACTATCTTTTTTCCTCATCATATCAAGTAAGTTGATTCTATTTGTTCTGACAGTTCCAACACTATAAAGTCCCTTCTTCAAAAGCTTCTTCTGTAGATTGATAGTTGTGAAAAAGTTGTCAAAGGCCATCAAATACTTTTCATTTTTGAGATAACTATATATATTGATTGGTCATTTATGTAAATTTCACTTGGTCTCTTGAGAATGAAAGGATTACCTCCACTCAAAATCACTTTTAACGATACTCCATATACAATAGTCATACTTAGTAATTGTGTACGTCAAATCCCCCAGACCCAATTCCTTGCGTTTTTTCGATCCGACTTACCAGTATAAATTTCAAATTTCAAAATAAAACCTGTTTTAGAATCAGCTAAACACCAAACTTTATATCCACGTTTGACGGGCTTAAGTGGCATATATAGTTTGAACCTTGAGCGTACTTTGAACGGTATCATGGACTCATCTACTGCCAGGAACGAAGAACATTCATACACTTTGGAACATCTATCATTTATGTCATCCACAATAGGCTTTACCTTATAGAGTTTGTCATAATCAGGACTTTCGCGGGTAGGGCATCTTGTATTATCATTGAGATGAAGTGACTCCGTTATTTTCTTGAATCTTTTTGAACTCGTCACCTCCGAAATACATTTTACTCCAAGACAAGGATAACTACTCCAATAATTTTCTAATCTTGGAAGTTGGTGAATACCCAAATAGGTACCATGGGTTTTTTTATACCTCTGAACATACATATGTTCCTATGTTCAGTTAAAAAAAAACAGGTCAATACATTGAAGGATATGGAAGCAATCTTCAATAAAATAAATGTGTTGTCGGTATCAGTTATGAAATGTCATGATTGAAATCCCAAAATCTTAAGGAAATCTTCGTAAGTACAAGATAATTGCTTAGCACATTGTTTAAAACGTGAACATTTATTATAGAGTTTTTGTTAACAAAATAAATCTTAAAATTACTTGACTGAAACCCGTTTTGTTTCA
The DNA here is from genome assembly GCA_033060865.1 of Dorcus hopei. Lineage (NCBI taxonomy): Eukaryota > Metazoa > Arthropoda > Insecta > Coleoptera > Lucanidae > Dorcus > Dorcus hopei. Next base: position 9,738,897 of record CM065426.1, read on the forward strand.
TCATAGGTAGTTGGTATACCCTTGCAATTTTGCTTGCAATGCATTGACTCTTTTTTTTTAACTGAACATAGGAATATTTACATTGTATGTTCAGAGTTAAAAAAAACTCACGGTATATCGAACAACCAATATAATAAGCCTTCAGTTCTTGTAATTGTGGTGGAGTCCAGTTTTTTATATTTTTCTGATTAGCGTATAAATTAGTTTGATCAGTAATAAACAGGAGAATACCATCATCAAATATTTCTGTAAAAAACGAAATTTCCTTCCCGTTATTTTCTTTAGATAATACCGCGTTAGGCTCTTTTTCAAACACCACAGATAAATTATGGAAATATTCTGAAGTCTCCACCCATTCTAGATTTGTTTCTTCTTCTTCTGCTTCGCCTTCAGAATCACTCTGCGGAGCGACTTTTGCTTCTTCTAAAGAAAAAGAATCGTACCTTTTTGTAATCGTCGAACATCGTCTCTAGAGTTTCTTCTGATATCTAAGAAATTATCTGTGTAATTTGAAATTACACTCTGATTTTCTCTGAATTCACATATTGAAGTGTCTTCGAAGTGACCTTCAATGTTATCTTCAGAGGTAAAACTACTTTAATGCGACTTATTAGAATCTCTTAGAAATAGAATAGAATATAAAAAATATTTGATGTTATTTTTTTTTCTTGAATTATTTCCTTCTTGCCGTCGTTAATTTTCTCTGTAATAACAGCTGGCCCAATTTGTTATGGAAAGATCTTGTACACTAAATACAATTGTTTGTCTCGTTTTTATTTGACTTCTATGCTCCCCTGTTTTTTAAAGCTTATTTTTCTTCTTCTTCGTTTTCTTAAATTATTCTTGCGATATGCAATTCATTTTGCATCTATTCTTAAATACATACATATTCTGTATAAGCATATTATATCTTGTTGATCTTGTCTTGATTCTTCTTCTTCATTTGATTATGTTTTTCTTGCCTTTTCAAGCCTCGACATAATAATAGAAATAGGTGCGTCCCAGTTAACCAGAGTTTTTCAAAAATTTTCATTAAGGAATCGTTTTTTTGGAATCTTTTAAAAATGGAACAACAGAATAGAATAGAAGAAAAGCTGTAGAAATAAATTACTTTCTTCTTTTCATCATTAAATTTCTCTGTAGTAATAACTGATCCAATTTGTCACGAAATGACCTTATATGCTAAATACAATTGTTTTTCTCTTGTCTGTGTGCTTCCTGTTGTCTTTCTTCCATGTTTGTAAAGCTTATTTTTCTCCTTCTGTTTCTTCTTGCGATATACAACTAATCTTGCCTCTGTTTTTACATGAGTATTTTATACTGAGTGATTTTTTAAATTTGTTATCAACTCTTGCCATGAAATCTAGATGGCATGTCTGGCAAGTGAAAAGTCCGTCATTGCACTCCTTTTTGCTGTTTTACAGTAAAGCTACGACATGCCGTCCAAATTCCATGGCAAGAGTTGATAGAAATTTTAAAAAATCACGCGTTATAAGGATGTACCTTGTTGGTCTTGTTTTGGTTCTTCTTCTTCACTTGCTTATGTTACCCGGAATTTTTCAAAATTTTTCGTTAAGGAATCCTTTAATACGACTTTTTGTAATCTTTTAGAAATGGATCAGAATAGAATAGAAAAAGTATTTGAAATGTTTTAGAAATAAATTGCTTGCTTGTTGTCTTCTTGTTTTTCTTTTTTTTTATTCGACTTTTGCTTTCACTTATTGCTTTCTTTCCTTGTTATTAAAGATTATTTTTCTTCTTCTTCTTAGATTCTTCTTGAAATATGCAATTCATCGTGCCTCCGTTTTTATACAAGTATTTTTTGGATATACCTTATTGGTGTTTTACTTTCTTCTTAGTTTGTTTATGTTTTTCTTGCTTTTTCAAACCTTACCACAGTGTAAATGCGTACTGTTGCGGACACAAAATTTCGGATGTCACTGTCACTCATCTGACGTATACATACATATAACCTGTGAGCAACTAAAAATCAGATTAAAGTCGACGGTGCAAAGAAAATGTATGCCTGTGATTCACAGAATTAATTAATCTAATACATTCATGAACTGTCAGGTCAACCTAACGCCGCGTTAGTAACAGACATATTTTTCTTTGCATCGCCGACTCTAATCTGATTTTTAGTTGTTCACAGGTTATGAATTTAATAATGGATTATCCATGATGTTTGTGACAAGTTGACCTTGGCACGTCGTTTTCCAAATTATATATGAATTTCTTAACTTTTACGTCAGTGGAATGACAGTGACATCCGAAATTTTCTGTCCGCAACTGTACGTCTCGATAAGCGGTTTTTTTTTTAAAAACTTTTTCGTTAAGAAACTGTTAAATTTAAAATAAAAATAAATATTGTGCCCAGACGCACCTCTTCATTTATATTACCTAAATAATGGCAGCAAACAGGTTGGAGTATTACATAAATTTTAGAAATAAATTAATCGATCTTTTTCTTTCTACCACCCTGTTGGCTTTGAGTTCTTAAACTTCTTGTCGTCATATTTTCTCTGCCTAGATAAAAACTGTTCCAATAGGCTATGAGAAAAACGAAAGCGCTGAATACGATTAATTGAAGGGTTTCGGGAGAAAACAGCAATTACATAAAATTTTCGGAAAAGAGTCACCGGCTGGAATTATTCTTCCTACGACCAACCTCGTTTTCTCCCTTCAATGACACTACCATTCGAAAGCTTCACCTTATAGGACCAAAATCTCAGTTTCGAATAAAAATGGACTTACCCTGTTTTCCCCCGACACCCCTCAGTTGCTTTTTGGATTCCTTTACTTCTTGTTACTTCCTTTCTGGGCCTTCCTATGCCACCTTATCTTCCTCTTCCTCTTCTCAGTTTCTCGCTGCGAGAACCAAGCCGACCAGGTTATTTGCACCTTTAAACCTCCTCGCAAACTGGAGGTTTTCCACATTTTTCATTGAGGAAACTGCTTGAAATTTGGAACAAATTCATCGGACTTTCTTCACCAGCCATTGGTACGACCACGTTGCTTCTTGTCATCATAAATATTTCCTGTTGTGCAAGTGGTGTTGACGTTCACGTCAGTAAGAGTAAATTTAACAAACAATGTATGTAGATGTAGTAGAACGTTGACGAGATTGTGATTACCGCAAATAAATAAATATGAATTTGAATGTGTTTAACTAGTCTTCTTTTTCAATGTCTTTCAAGATCGACTTTTAATTCAAAAAAGTTTTGGTGTTAAAAAAACGCTTGTGGAACTGAAGGATAATTTTGGAATTGTTTGGTATATTTAATTTCAAGAGACACCAATATATAACCTGTGAGCAACTAAAAATCAGATTAGAGTCGGCGGTGCAAAGAGAAAGTATGTCTGTTACTAACGCGGGTTAGGCTGATCTGACAGTTCATGAATGTATTAGGTTAATTAATTCAGTTAATCACAGACATACATTTTCTTTGCATCGCCTACTCTAATCTGATTTTTATTTGCTCACTTTTTATATATTATATGTACAGTCGGTTCCTCTTGTATCCATTGGTTGTCGAGGTATTTAATCTTTCTTTCTTCATACGTGATCTTTTGTTATCGTTTGTTACTTTCTGTTTTTGTTTCCCATACAGCTCTTGCCGGTCTTTCGACTTATCTACTTTTGAGCTCCCTTCTACTGTCGTCAAATACTTCATTTCCATCGCCGTTAGTTTACTTTCTTGCCTTTTGTTATGGTGCAAATAGTTTTGTAAATTGTTATTTCTGCGCTGCGCGATAAATAATTATTACATATAACTTATAAGAGAGACCAATAAATGGAAAAGAGGAAGTCTAAGAAGAACTTGGGAATATGATGTTAGATGTGCAATCCAGGAAAACGGTTTTAAATGTAAGGATAGGAGAACTCTATCTCAGTCTTACACCTCAAGGTAGCAACCCAACCCACCTGTGTTTTTTGTTATAAATATTTCCTGTCGTGAAATGTACATGTAAAGACTATGATGGATGCTTTCCGCTTCTTCTTCTTCAATGTTTTTTAGGGTTGATTTTTAATTCAAAGATGTTACAACAAGATGGTACAACTGAAGTCAACTATGAACGCTTTTTAGATTGAAGGATAATTCTTGAATTGTTTGATGTTGGAAGAAAATTTTGTACATTTGGGTGTACTTACCCTCAAGATTAAATGTTGATAGGTTTCTAATGAAAACTTCCCCCACCTTTTAAGGTTGCTCGACCTTTTAACCTTGGAATGACATAATTCCTGAATTCAATTTCTCCTGTACTTGGTGGTTCAAGGTTAAAAATTGCCTTTTTCGAATTTTGTTTCACATTTTCTAAGTGACCTTCAAATTTGGCCATCAGTCATCACGAACTTGACTTATAATTAGACGTAGAATCTCTTCGATGAAAATTAGATTTCGTTTCTTCAATACGTGTAAAGTAATGGTTGGAACGATCTCTTGGCTTTCGATTTTTAATTTTATGATCTCTTTTTGTGAACATCGCGTTTGCCATGTCCTCGGGGTGTTTGTTTACCTTCCACCGCAATATATTTCCGTCGTCGACGTATTTTTGAAAAACAGACACGTCCTAAGCACCGTTAAGTCCCGTAAACACCGCACGTATTTATCACGCCTCTTGTTCTCTCGGTCTTCCTCGGGCTGTCTCTGCTGTTATTCCTAGACCTAGACGACACAAAAAAAACCCGACGTCAGCGGTTAGGGATGCTATTTTCGGTCGCAATTGTCTCTCTGATTAGGGCCGTGATTTATCGGACGGAGGCCGGGTAATTACGCGTCAAATTTAAAATATGGCGGCCGTCATATACGACTTTATCTCGAACGGTATTTTCGGCAATTATATTTTCGTATTTATTGCCAATGCCGCGCGTTGTTCGGTGTTGATAGCGGCGATGACGTTTTTCGCCTAAAAATAGAGCCGAAGTTGGGGTGGAATCCGGTGGTTATTTTTGGATTGGTAAGAACGAGTTCGGCTATTGTTTCAGGTCGAAAACCTGAAAAACATTTTCTCTTTTTTTTTCAATAAATTATTTGTCCATTAGCCATTAATTTTTTTTTGTCTGAAAATTACTTTACGTTTGATGTCCTCGCTCTATAAATTACTGGTGGCAATAACGTAGAGGCAACAACATCTGTCGTTTTTCCCGGAGCCCATAAAGGAGTAACGGCCAGGAGGAGCCCGGGCAGGCTAATGCAAGGGAAAGTATTTTTCAGAAATGCGAAAAACTGGGGCAAGCATTTAGAAAATGAGCCAGACAGACGGAAAGAAACCAGTAGAATGGGCCTCGGTTTCAACGGAATGTGGCGTTTCCTTTTCGGACCGCAATAGAATGCGCCCAACTGTCTTCGGCCGTCGCAGAATTTCTAACGCGCATCATTATCCCCAGAAACACATTGTACAAGTTCGTTAGTAAATGATGTTTACTTCTGCAATTCAACCTTTGATTTTACGTAGGCGGTAAGGAATTCGCAGCAGCACTTAGAGCAAAATTGCCTAATTTTTTCGAATTGAAATGACATGAAAAAAGAAATTCAAAAAATCATTATCGAGTTATTAAATGGAAAACATTTCCTTATAAATAAACCTTTTGTACACAAAGGAACAAAAAATGATTATCGAGATTTCGTCCACTGTCACAGAGAACGACTCTCTTCTGAGCTTTTGGTATTCCTGAATTATTATTAGTATTACACATAGGGAATTTTAATTACTATTAAAGAGAATGGCTGTGTTGTTTTCAATGCTTTCAAAACAAATAAAAGCAAAATTAATACACATTGACTTTATGCAAAAGCAGTTTTTTTTTAATATTACAATTCCAAAAAATGGCAAAGAAAACGTAGGTATGTTCACATTCTGACATCAATTTACGCAGGACAAAGGCGTTTCCTGTTTCTGACATCGCATCGTTTAAAAATAGACCAATTAAAAAACAATTTTTTTTTCATTTCCAACTTTCTAATGAATTGAGAAAAATCGAATTCAGAGCAGCAGGACATTTGCAAAAACTATTGAAAGTTTAATTCAAGGATGCGCAAACCAAGCCAGAACGTGAACCGAAATCGAGTCGAACCGCCTGTTTTTCTTGAACCAGTACCACGAAACCATTAACTTGAACCAAACCGACGTACACTATGAACCGGTTCGAACCGTTTGGTACCCTGCCCATTAAAGAAAAAAGAAATTAATTTCTGACGAAAGTTTAATATCTACATTGCTTTCGGTACAATTATGTTCAGACACATGTTTAGGAGAAATCTGATGTATAATTTAAGGCAGGCGTGGGCATGGTAAGGGGAAGTATCTCCCACTACGCTAAGCAATAGGTCAAACGAGTGTCGATTGCAGCTAGCTTGGTCCCATGAAATATAAAATTGTAGACGGCGGCGGCGCGGTGTATTCGTTTTGATGCTGTTCATATTGAATTAAACCGAAAATTATTATAAATATTGTTTAAAAAAGGTTTGTTTTTCAATTTAAAGTGGTCTCGAACTTGTACGACACTATTAAACGCTAATAAACAAACATGAACTAACTCCCTCGGCGCTCTCTGTTTTTGATTTCGTTGATACGACTGAGTCAGTTATATGCCGGTGCTTGGTTGTCTGAAACATAATTGGGGGTGGGGGTCGAGCTTTCGGCGAGCTCGTGCCCGTCCCTGATTTAAGGCATTGATATTAGGGATGTCTTATATTTAAATAAATAATTAAAAATGAAAGTGCCAGTAAAAGATATGTTAATGAGACCAAGTTGAATACTCGTCACACATAAATATTATAATTGTCATGGGCAGCATTAATAACATTCTGAAAATTATGAAACTTAAAATAGAACAAAATTGAACGGAAAAAGAATAACACAAGCGAGTCGGTTCTAACCGAACCATTTTTTATTGCCTAAATAGTAAAAAATGATAATTTGGTTCGGGTACCCTAAATTAAAACAAATCAAAAACTTGAAAATAAAATCATTCATTTCTTAGAGGTAGTTACTGAACAAGAACTTTTTTTAACGTATTCAAGTGTAGCACAGTTATTACTTATTAATTATAATTTCAAAATAGTATTAAAAATCAATGCGTGAAAAACAAAAAGACATTCTTTTGGTTCTACTCATCAAAGCGGTTTTATTTTTCTTTTCTACGGAAAGAGTGAGATGGCCAGAGCTTGATCGGTCAACATCAACTTTGTTGGATTCCTATAAGGGCCGGTTTTTCCATCTTCCAGTTAATGTTATCCGGCGAATAACCTAATTTTTTTGGTTGGTTGATTTTTATGAATTGGTACTTATCTTGGTACTTATCCGTCAGTTAGTTTATCAAGAGATGGAAAGACCGGCCCCAAATTGAAAATAAAAACAGGCGATTGGCGCAAAAATTCCAATAGAAAGAGAACTCAAACAAAAAAATTGGAAAATCTTGTTTATTATAAAACAAAAACAAAAGACGAACGTACTCAAGTATGTCTCATACAATTATTTTCTAAGAAAGAACTTTAGATTTGTCTTAAGGTTACTAAGAAAACGCAGTGCGGAGGACTAGACGTTTAATGCCGACATGTTTCGGGCTTAGGGAAGGCCATCTTCGGGGCGACTAGGCTAAATTATTGTCACATGATTTTCACAATAAGAAAATATTGTACGTCAGTAAGCATTTACTTGCTGTTCACTTGCATTCATCATTTTGTTAGCCATCACATACTCGACTAGCTCTTAAGTCAAATTCTATATTTTTTAATGTGTAGTTTTGTCCAAATTTACAATATTTTTAACAATTTTTAATGTGTTTAACGTGCAATATTTTCTTATTGTGAAAATCATGTGACAATAATTTAGCCTAGTCGCCCCGAAGATGGCCTTCCCTAAGGCCGAAACATGTCGGCATTAAACGTCTAGTCCTCCGCACTGCGTTTTCCTAGTAACCTCAAGACAAATCTAAAGTTCTTTCTTAAATCCTTTGGTTACTAATATGAATCATGGAGCAACTTACCACAATTATTTTCTATTAGGAGTAGTTATTTTCGAAACAGTATTAACAAATTTAATTAAAACATAAACACGAAAAGAGTAATTGTGGCCAGAACTCGATTGATCAAATTTCTAAATTTCCAAACAAGAAAATAAAAATAAAAATAAAAGACGAAGGACTCTGCCAAACTCTGATGAAAATTGAAAGACAGATTGCGTTGAAAAATAAAACTTCTTGAAAGAAACACGAACTTGAAATCGATTAATTAATAGTGAAAAGTGCAGAAATGAGAAAATTCAAGCGCGCATAGAAATTAAGATGAGAAAGAAAAAGGACTCAAATTGCTGTTGATAATATGTTTCAAAATAGTATATTGTAGACCTAGACGATAAAGTGCTTGTTTTCCAGGTGGAGAGAAGATATGGCCACTTCTTGAGGCCTGGAAAACCACTTTACCGCCATGGTTTACACATTATTTTTTTTCCCACACAACATTATAATTAATTTTGTTAATATCACACAAACGTTCTCTTTCTTGAAGTAAAAATATTAAAATTGGTTTACTATTAAAATTATTACTAATCTAGATGCTTTAAAAAACACTGTTGTGCTCACGGTGAATTGTATTCAATTGTATTCAATTCAATGAATTGTATTCAATTCACGGTGAATTGTATTCAATTCACCGCTAGCGTGGCTGAACGGTCAAGGCGCTGGTTTAAGGCACCAGTCTCTTCGGAGACATGGGTTCGAATCCCATCGCTGCTTTTTAAAACCAAATACCAGTGGAATTAAATAAAACACTTATGTTTGTTAATTTTTTGATGTCGATGAGAATGCATTCCAGAAATTATTGTTGCGCCACCTAGTGGTAAAGCTTCGTGAATTATTTTCTCGGCTAGGCATTTATGTTCATTTTGCCGGGCTAGCCGTGGAAACGTTTGCTTTCTCCTCTCTGATGAGGCGGTAAAATTGAATTTTCTAATAGTGTAGGAAAAGAAATTCTTTTTCGAAAAGAAACTGCAAAGAGAAGAAGAAAAAATCACTAAGTTTCTTAAACAACGGATAAAAGGAATAAGAAAAAGAAGAAGAAAAAGAGAAAAAGGTCAGAGTCATCAAGCCTAGAATAAAATAAAGAAGATTTCAGCAACGCTTTTGAGATAAAGGAATAAAAGAAAAAAAAGGATTGAAGGCTTTTAAACAAAGAATAGAATGAGGAAAAGTCAGCCACTCTTCCTAACAAAGAATATATTTTAAGTTTCAATATCTTTAAAAGAAAATTCTCGAAAAAATCTTAAGTACTTCAATTGCATAAAACTCTTGTAAATGTAAAAACAGGATTAAAAAGAAATTTAATACTAAACTACTGTAAATACTCAAACAAAGAGTATAAAGAAATAGAAAGAAGAAAATGAGTGAGAGTCTCCAGACTACCGTCCTCCAGACAGGAATAAAATAAAAAAGAAAGGGATACAATTTTCAGATGAAGAATAAGGGACGAAAGAATAAAACGAAGAAGGAATCAGCGATCCTTCCTACCATACCAAATTTTCATAGATTTAAAAATGTATGATTTTTAATATTGTCTACCTATAATAATAAAAAACGGTTTTTCCAAAAAAAGTTTAAGAAATTGAATTGCTTCAAACTCTTCTAAATATTAAAAAAGATGTTCATAAAAAATAATTAAAAGGTAACTTAATACTCAGAGAGAAGAAGAGAAAATCACTGTAACTTCTTAAGCAAAGAATATAAGGAAGAAGAAGAGAAAGAAGAGAAAAGAGTGAGGGTCTTTAATAGAAGAATGAAATAGAAGATTTTCACATGAATAGCAAAGAAAAGGAGAACAAGGCTTTTCAACAAAAAACAAAATGAAGATTTAAAAATTTATAATTAAATTCGGATTCTCCGCGTCATCTCAATATCGTTTTAAGTAACAATAATCTTGGTTATTGTAACAATTGTAAATTAATTATTAAAAGTGAACTTCAAAAATCATTGAAACTTGAAACCGAAAGTAAATTCTGCGGTCATTATATCAAAAATAATCTCAGTGAAATGAAAGAGATGGCGCTGGTAGCTATATAAGTTTTTTAACTTCCCTCAATTGTCAGAAGATGACGCTAGTTATCGTCGAATGAAAAACTTTTTTGGAAATTTTACGAAACCAATTTTACTATCACTTTTTTTTAAGAATGGAACCCAATAGAGAACCTTTTATTTTATAGTTCAGATAAAAGTCATTAGAAGGCGCTGGAAATTGTAAGAATAAGTAAAAATGAAATTCAAAGATTCAATGAAGCCTTAAAAATTAAGGACAATAAAATCCAATAATTTAGCGCAACCGAAAATGTCGTACTGTATGGCCATTGCTGTATCTTTAACACGTCTTCTGTTAAGCCCTCTATTCAGTGCCATCTCATCAACATCAGCGCCATCTCAATATCGTTTACTGTAATAATGAGTTTTTGTAAAGACTTAATCAATTAGAAGCAAATTCCAAAAATTAACTAAGACCAAATGTGAGGTCTTATTCCTAAGACCAAATGTGAGGTCTTATTCCGCAGTCATTATCTAAAATACAATTTCAATGAAATGAGAGAGATGGCGTTAGTAACTATACATTTTTTTTACTTCCTGCAAACGTCAGAAGATGACGTTAGCTGTAGAGAACGTTTTATTTTATCGTTCAGATAAAAATCGCGCTGAAACGTGTAATATCACCTTTAACAGCATTTTCGATTGATTGCTCTGAGGCACTCACAGAGTATCTCCATTCCTTATTATTACATGAGGTTAAAATAAGATGAGAATACTCTGAGAGTGCCCTAGAGCAGTCAATCGAAAACGCTATAAGTAAAAAATGAAACTTAAAACCTAAATCGCTAGGTGACGCTGAAAATGTAAGATCGTCTTAAGCTTAATTGCCTTATTAATGATTTAACTTGAAGGCTTCCGCGGCCATCGTCCATGTTTGAATTGGCTTCCGGTTGGAACCGCGTCACGTTGACTTCTTCTACTGCCGGCGTTTCGTTCTCCATTGCAGAAGAACTTCCTCAGGGCTGCTGCTTCTCGTTAGTCGTTGACAGTCTCAACGACTAACGAGAAGCAGCAGCAACACCACCAGCAGTAGCAGCCCTGAGGAAGTTCTTCTGCAATGGAGAACGAAACGTCGGCAGTAGAAGAAGTCAACGTGACGCGGTTCCAACCGGAAGCCAATTCAAACAATTGCCTTAATGCTCAATTAACTCAAGAAGTAGAAAAAAGATTCTAAATCAGCAATTTTATTGTCTACTGGTTTATTTTTGGTTATGACTACAACGAAGACATACGTTTATCGCTAATTCCACACGTGGGAGTTTTTAAACGCATGATAGTAGAGAAGGCGCAAAGGGGGTGATGTCGCCGTACAAATAACAAACAATTTCGAAATGCAATATTGGATGAACAGAAAACAAAAGTCGATCTTCGATTCTCATTCGGCTAGAAGCGACTGAAAATCAAGAGACTCTCTGAGTAAGCAAATAAGTAGCCGAAAAAAAATCTACGATTTCTGGCGCAAAACTTTTGAAGGTGAAATCAAAATTTCATTTAGTTTCTTTTTCTTGTAAGCAAAAAAGTAACTGAGAACAATTGGATGAACTGAAAACAAAAGACGATCGTTGATTCTCATTCGCCCGGAAGTGACTGAAAATCAAGAGACTCATGGTAAGCAGAGAAGAAGCCTTTTGGAAATCAAATTAAAACTTTTTTGTTTTTCTTTTTTTATTTTTTTTTTCTTGTAAGCAAAAAAGTAGCCGAGTACAAATAATGAAAAATCGAAAATTTCCGGCACGAAGCTTTCGAAAGTCAAAATAAATTTTCATTTGTTCCTTTGTATTTGTTTTTCTTTCTCTTTTTTCTTGTAAGCAAGAAAATAACTGAGGACATGCAGAATTAGATGAACTGAAAATAAAAGACGTTCGTCGATTCTCTTTCGGCTGGGAGCTATTGAAAATCTCTTGATTTTCTTTTGAAAATCAAATCAAACTTTAATTTGTTTCTTTGCATTTTAGTTTTGTTTTTCTTGCAAGCAAAAATGTAACTGACAACAATAAAATCAATTCGTTTTTAGTATTTTGGTTCCTCTTCTCTATGATCTTCCCTTTCTTCCTTTACTGTTTCGGATCATTCTTTTTTCTCTTTGTGGCCAAAATTTTCAAATCGGTGTTCGTTCTTATTAACCCTTCCCCCTTAAATAACGATTTTCTGAATTTTCTTCGCTACTGCTAAAGACTGCTAGGATATAGTATTCGCCTGTGATCTTTTTCTCTCACACTCATCTTAATTACATAGTTTTTTTGACGTATCTCGCCTGACGACTTGATTTTATTTTGTTTGTCATTTGCTTATGAAATTTCTTATTACTGCTTTGATTCAATTTGATTTTTCGTAGAGATCTTCACCTTATGTGTCACCAAATTCTTTTACCAATTCCATTCTCTAATCTGTTCCATTCTCTTCAATTGGCTTACCTTTTTTTTTATTGGGGGTAATCTGTACGAGTATCTTTTTATATTTGCTTCTTTGTCAAGCTTTCGGGTTCACTTCTGTATTCATTGTGGTCCATGTCTTTATTTCTTAGTGACTTCTGACGCCTCTTGTGTATTCATATAGGTAATTTTTCACTTCCGTTCCTCTGGTTTGGCTTACAAGTATACCTGGCTTCCTCGTTGTATACCCTAGTATACAGGGTCAGTTGTACAATGTAGGTTTAAACTGACGCTCAACTGAACCAGGTTCAAAGTAAACAAATTCGCATAGGATCTTAATGACATATGGCAATTAATGCATTCATAAATAAAATTTGCTGCGATTTTGTCCACTTTGAACCTGGTTCAGTTGAGCGTCAGTTTAAACCTCCTTTGTTCAACTGGCCCTAAGTAATGTCAAAGAGTCAGAGCAATGGATTACCAAAATATCATCAAAGATCTCCAAACTATTCATTAATAAATGACAAACGTCTCTTGAAGGGAGTCGCCTTCGGATCATTTGCCCACGAAAATTCGGAAGCCATTTAAGCTAGTCTAAATGCTAACATTTGCTATAAAACAGTATTAACTCAAGAAACATAATAACTACTTAATTAAATAATATTTTTTTTGTAAAAAAGAAAACCCCCCAGACATTGTTGGTTGATATCTCCTAAAGCATATCTGCACAAAGTCATGCAACTTTACCCTAACCCAATCCACTTCTTATTGATTATTATATATATACAGGATGTTCTAGAAGAAGTTGCCATAAACTCTGCTTTCAAAACGAGTAAGAACTTAGGGGTTGCTTGAGCCTGCAGACTTAAGTGGGTGGCAAACCCCTACTAAAGCTGAACAAGACTTCGAGAGCGAGTTAAAGTCGAAAAGAACCTTAAAGAGAGGCTTCAAGAGTATGTATATAGCATGTTAATCGAAATTACGTAGTCTTTGAGTTACTGAAGTCTTTTAGTTTTGACTCGATTTTGTATCACAGAGGCAGAGTCATTTTTGGATCCAAATCTGTCAACTTTTGTTATTTCGTTATAAAAGACAGTTCGTTTATACAAATGCAGCAGACATTGTGATCAGTTGATGCTGTCCATAACTCGCATTATCGTTTAAAAAAATGGTACTTCTTTTAAATGTGACAATGACCGAAAGTACCTTGTATGTTAATCTGAACAAAACGTAACAATAACTCTGAAACACCCTGTATATGCAAAAATTGTAATGTGCATAACAAAGATAAACTAATTCTCTTGGGTTTTCAATTCTGCTTGAGCCAAGTTCGTTTTGGGTGAGTTACTTACCGAAGTGCCCTCGGTGTGTGCATGAGCGAAGCAATAATGTACCGGATGCGCCGCCTTAATTGGCGCGAAATGAGCCCGAGTTCGCCAAGTCGTTATGAAGTGGGCACAAGAAGAGGAGCACAAAGGCCCCGCACTCTGATTAAATTAACTAAGTGCCTCCAAGACGCCGCTCGAGAGCCATCGCAATCGATAACGCCCTCCTCTCCGAACATCGATTCCACCAATTTTCCCATATAAACTAATGAGAGCACACATGGGAACACGTGTTAATTATGTTGGTTTTGCTGACGTTCAGGTGTCCATGTGTGATACACTTGGAATGGAAATGGGAATGAGAATGAGAATGGTGAGGCTACCATCAATCACCACCGACACCCTTAATGATGTACGACGGATATATGAGGGGTAGAACTCGCATGGTTGCTAAAGCATTCAATTAGTGACGAATCACAATTGCACGTTTAATTTTGATCATCAAACATGTCGTCGATCAAATAAACCATGAACAAATTTTAAGTACGTCTGGAATCTCTTATTAATACTTGATTCTGTTCACAATAAAATCAAGCAACAACAAATGTCGGTAGTTCTTCTAACAACCGTCTGTCATGTCGCCTGCCCCAGAAAGCGATGATTAATTACCATCGTCTTTGCGGCAGTCAGAACGAATCCCTAAAAACGTTCGGATCCGACTAGATTTGAAATCTCATCTGAGAAACATCTTCGCCGCAGATTAACAAGACGCGCCTCTGACTTTTTATGGTCGCAGCAGATGCTACCCAATAAACCCATGGATTTACGGGCCGGTTTCGCGGGCATTACGCGGGAGTTTTAGTAGTTCACATGTTTATTACCGGCCGAGATATGGATCTAAATCGAGTGGGGCTTTTTGCTAAACACTCAGGTCAGTAATCGCAGTAAAAACTACTTTTTTTTCAATAAACAGGTGTCTGGGTTTCGAATGAAACAAAAACACGAGTTGGTAAACTGCCTAAAGTTGAAAAAAAAATTATGAAAGATAAAATATTCGTGTTCTGCGTACAAGTGAGATTCTGCTCAATTTGAGAGATGATTTTTTTGCGCACGTTGGATCGGCGCAGAATATTAACTGCGTCTCGCCGAGGCTGCTGGAATCTAAAGTCGGTATTGTTCTGCGAAAAGTGTCGCTCATAAAATTTAATTCTCTCGTTAGCGATTTTTTCAAATATAACCCGCAAAAAGTGGCATTGTCCACGCTGAAAAGAATTTATTAATACTCCGGCTGCGGGAGGTATTAATTCTATAAGTTCTCAAGGCCAATGAAAGAATAAGCGAAGAAAAAATTCGCTTCAAATTTACTTCAGCTCGTTTGTTCGTTCAGTTACAGTAAAGCTCTACAATAACTTAAAAACTATTCGTGCCTTTCTTTGTCGAGGAGAATCGAATGAGTCGAGTTTTAAACATATGGCGTTTTCGATTCGCTACTCTAAAGCAATGTATTTTCATCCTGTTTTAACCTCATGAAATAATAGAAGACTGAGATCTCTGAGAGTATTCTGGAGCAGCGAATCGAAAACGCCACTGGGCCTTCTCGAATCAAAAGTCTGAATGAACTATTTTCAAACATGTTTTCTTCTTCACAATTCACTCAAAACTTTTCCGAATTTCGTGGAGGAATGAGCGAAAAACTCTGCAAGAACAACTGATACCTACCTCATCATCAGCAAAAAATAAAATCTTTAAGCAATCGCAAGATCTGGCGAGTAATGCAGAAGTAAAAAAAAATGAGCTCGCCTAGAAGAAAGGTAAAATGAAAAGAAAAAGAAAGAAAAGACTTCGATTTGCAATTGGCTAAAATTCTTTACAGAAGAGGAATTGTAAATAAAACTGAAAACTCAAACCAAAGAGTATAAGGAAGAAGAAGGGGAAGGAAAGAATGCAAATCGTCAAGCTACGAATGAAACGAAAAGGCAGCAATAATTTTCACGTAAGAGATAAGCGAAAGAAGATCGAGAAAAAGGGATGAGGACATTCAAACAAAAAAAAAATAGTAACGAAGAAGAAACCAAAGACTTTTCCTAGTGCAGAATAAAAAATATACAAGGTTCTCGCAGAAAAGAATTGAGAAAAGTCAATTGCCTAAACTTTCCATCCAAGTATTCTTATTGAGTTGACATTTTTCTGTAGATAAATTGCAAAAGAAGGGTTTTCCCCTTCTTTTGGATTGAGAATCCTTACTGAAGAAAAATTGCAATGAAAAGAAGAGAAAACCAATTCTCAATAAAAACATATAAGGAAGAAGAGGGGGATGGAATGACAATCCAGCATCAATTTTCATTTAGGGAATAAATGAAAGAAGACGATAAAATGGGGACGAGGGTTTTTAAACGAAAAGAATAAAGAAGTAATCAAAGACTCTTCCTAGTCATGAGTTTTTCTCAGAAAAAAATTAAGGAAAGTCAATTGCCCCTCCAAGTACTTTCGTTCTGTAGAGAAATTGCAAAAGAAGAAGAAAAGAGAATTGAAAATTATCAGTTAAAGAATGTAAACAAGAAGAAGAGTTGCCAAGTAAGGAGTTAAATAACGAAGGCGATATCGACAGTTCTCAAGCGAAAAATAAAAAGGAGAAAAAGAATTGGAGACTGGGGGTATTTTGACATATGAATAAAAAGGATAAAAAGAAAGAAACAACGTCAGAGAGCAACACATTTCAAATAAAATAAAGAAAAGAAGAAAAGGGATATGCAAAGACATAAATCAAAAACAGAAGCTCTCAAACTTAGAATAAGAGGGGAAGAGCAAAACAGTGACAGTTTCAAATCTTGAACAAATGAAAGAAGAAAAGAAAAGCGAGAGGAAGAAGAACAAGAGAAAGAAGAAGGAGGAAACAGCAATCTTTCATCAATATTCTGCTTTTGACAGAACTTCGAAAAACGTTAAGTTTGAGCTTTTTCGAACGAAATAACTAATCAACGGACATTGCCAAGACTGCAGCTTCTTACCACGTTGCTAAGGAGGTATGTACCAACGTTGCCAGGTCGCAGATCCGATTGGAATAACCCCCTAAGTCCACTCGTGTGATTTCTAATCCTGGATGAGGGAAAAGAAGAGGTGAAAACCACTGGAATTGAACGCAAGAAAATGAAATGGTTATAAGCATCACTGGAACAAAACATCTAAAATAATCAGAACGAAAAGAACTGTACAAACACCTAGGCACGACATCTCGATATGAAAGACTAGGAGAAGAGATACAAGAAAACGTTGGCGCAGCGGGAAAAGCAAACAAAAGTTCAAATTTCAGAAGAGAAAGTAGTAAGTTCCATTTATGGCATGGAGGTATGGGTGATGAAGAAGGTGAACGAAAAAAAGTGCCATGTTCAGAAATAAGATATTGAAGAAAAACTGAGTGAGGAGAGACTGGATAGAATAAGAAACACAATGTATAGAAAAATGTCAATACCAAATCGATCCGAAGGATAATTACAAGGTCAAACATGAGGGCATGGACATGCAACGAGAATGAGACACGAAAGTGAGGAAATGAAAAAGGAGAACAAGAGAAGACCAAGTAGGAGAAAAGCGGCAACCAACATCCTAATTCAACTCTAACTCCTGCCTTACGTCTACAAGACTTCATGATTAAGTTCAATTGTTTTCAGAGGAATAGAATAGAAAAACATCAAAATTGGAAAGAATTGGGAAAAATGTTAAACGCCTGGTTCTCCTACGTAACAGATTTTCATTGAAAATAGAAAGAAAAAGGAGAAGTAAATGCATTCATCTCTTTAATAAGATAAAGGAAAAGACAGAGAATAAGAAGAACGAGAGGAAGAAGAAGAAGGAGGAAATAGTTCAAAAGCTGAACATCTTCGTCGTTCTGCGTTTGACAGAATCTTGAAAACGGTAAGCTTAAGCTTTTCCGAATGAAATAACTAAACAACGAAATAGAAAAATCATTAAACATTGTTAAATAAAAAAAATAGTGAACGTCTGGTTCTGTTAGGCAACATTAAAAGATAGAAAGAAATAGGAGAGGGTAAATGTTTACAAGCATTCGATAAGATAAAGAAAAAGACAGTGTCTGTTTCCAAACAAAGAATGAAGGGAAGCAGAAGAAAAGAAAGAGTGAAGTCATGTAAACCGATGATAACAAATAATAGTAGCGGGACTGTTTTCAAATACAGAATAAAAAGGTAACAGAACAGTTTTCAATTATTGAATAAAGCGAACTTAAAAAAGTGAATGTTTTAAGAAGCAATTAATAAAATAACAAAAATGCAACTTGTCAAACAAAAAATACAGACTTTCTTAAAAAAAAAGAACAAGCAAGAAACAAGAATAAAAGGAAGTGGAAAACTACTGAATAGTGAGGAAGACAACGACAGTTCTGAAACAAAGAATGAAGAGTTTCGGAAGGAGATAAAGAGAACGAGGGACTTTAAACAAGTACCTAATAAAAGGAAAGAAGAAAAGATAATTCTCAAACCAAAAGAGTGTGTACAAAATAAACTTTTATTTTCTTTGCAGAGAATTTGAAAACGAAGGATACGGAAAAGGTAATAACCTTCTTTAAACGAGGAATTAAAAAGAGGAAGAAGAATGAATTAGGAGTTTTCAAGCAAAGAATAAAAAAGGATAATTAGATCTTCATTTTCGAAAAATCTATTTAGCAAATTTTTCTCAGAAAAAAGTAAATCCGATCCAACAGTCGATTCAAGCAATTCTGCTCACCCGGTAATAACACAATCTATAGAGCAAGCTACAAATTATAGAAAAAATCTTTCTTTCTCTCCAACAACTGTTTTCGACGGCGTTGATAGAGTGTGGGTGACTGCATAATTTCTTTCTTTTTTTTGGAGTATTCCCTATGGAAGGATTTCATCGAATTAAAAACAGGAAATTCAGTTTTCAGTAGCAGCTACTTTATTGCACGAACGATGCTCGATAATAATAATATTACCTAATTAATAATAATAATAATACACATGTACATACCTAAGATTAAGTGTCTTATATTGGCGCTAACAATATATCACTTGCCAACAACAGAAGTAGTAACAGTGGCGAGCTGTCTCGGACAGTCTCTAAATTAAAAGGAACATTCACTGAACATTTCTCTTCTTCCAAAGTCTTAACTAACTCATAGTTTTGTACTCTCGTTATTTACACTATTTACTTAAATCGTGCGCCACCTTCAGAACCAGTACAGGTCTTTGGAGGAGTCTTGGACTTGCGCTTCTAAACCTGAAGCAACAGAGAAACTCGTTAACAACAATCATTCCATCAATTTACTCAAGTTATTTATTTATTAACACAAAGCCCCGTGGAATTTAAGATTTGAGTTGAACCCCATGCGGACTTTGTGGTAATTTGTGAAGTGATGATCTGAAACTAACTTTTGCCTTTTTTTGAACTTTCGGCGCGTGCGGAGGTGATTTTACAATGTGGATGCGGTATTTAGAAGGTCGTGATATCCTGTCGAAAAAGCAGACTCATCAGGGCTGAAGCAACGAGGAGGAAGAGCGAGCGGAAGTCGATTCTCTTTCGCAATTGAACCCCCGATTCCGGGAACGACAAGTATGGAGCTGAGTCGAGGCGGCCGCCTGAGATCAATAACGAGTCTGACCGCGGCCGACCAATCCTGATACAGATGACCAGGACGCCCCTCAACTTATTCCCCCCCTGTAATTGTCATTCCCGCGAACTCGGCCATTTGTGCTCCGGTGGATATCGAGCCGCGCTTTCCCTTTTTCTTCGAGTGAAAGGCTTTCCCGGTTCGCGACTTTGTCTCGCGGAGAACATTCGTTAACAGTCCTTGCGCTCGAGAGTCCTTTTTGCTCCTTGTCGGCGCACTTAACGGCCCAGTGTTTACAGAAGTAACCTGGTATTATACTAAAAAGTGGGCAGAACTGAGAATGCGGCCGATAATTTACACAGTCTTTACTGTGAGGAGGAAAGAACTAGCTTTCGACGATAATTACAGTAGACGGTAATTTGTTCGAAAATTATTCTATTAAAGCGGTTTTGTTCGAATGTAAATTTATTCAAAATATTAAGACAATTGCAAGGTAAATTTTCTCCAAAGAAATACATTTATGAGATTGGTGTTAATTGAATGGAATCTCGATGCATATAATAATAATTAATTGAAATTGTTTTTACATAATTTAAGATACTTGTTAGACATTTGTTATCAAAACTAAATAAATAAACAAAATATATAGAAAAAAAACAAAGAAATTCCATTAGTTGGGACATATCAGGAGAATAAACTGTTTTTTTTTTCTTTCTTGTTTTTAGAAACTGCGAAGTTTAAATTTTCAAGAAATGAACCAAAAGTAGTAAAGTATTATAAATATTAATTTAGAATCAAATACATTTAAAGTAAGTAATTTACAAGCATACACAGACTTATTTCTTTAAAAAGAATGACATTTAAAGTTAACCATGTTATTTAAAATGTTTTAAAATTTCGGTTTTCTTTGCATATAACGAGTGTATAATAAGTTGTAATCAAGCTTATTGCATTGGGAATATACAGCGACCGCCAAAAAATCGGCTTCAAATAGGAACATTTTTAAATACTCAAAATTTAGGAAAAAATCTTTATTAAATTAGTAATTTTATTTTAAGTAGATATTCAAAAAGTGCAGTGAAATAGTTAAAATCAGTTCTCTTTTGTGAAACTTGATTCATTTAATAATTTTTATAACTGTCAAAGATAATATTTAAATCAAAATTGTAAAATGATTTCAACTAAACCAATCCATAGCCACCTCATATGCTGCCTACTGAACTGATTTGAACATGTAAACTATAAAGAAAAATCTCCTCATTTGGGCAATTATAAAAGAACATTTAAGAGTTTTCCTGAAAGTAATTCATTAACAGGGGTAGTTAAATACCTACACATTAATTTTATCATTAAAACTATTTGTCCTAAAAAGTTCGTTGTATCAAAAACTAACTCTTAGATAGTTCGGAAAAAATGTCGTATTATGTCTAGAATTTTTTGATTGATGGCAAAAGGTCACTGATGCAAATGATGATTATATAGTTTAATCAAAATTTATATACTTATGTATATAAACAGCCTGAATTAAAAAGAAAACGGCATTGTTTTCCGAACATCCTAATATTATGCAAGCAATATTACTTTTCGGTAAATAATAAAGCATCTACTCGTAAAGCAATAATTAACCCCTCTATTACTTTTTCCAATTGTAAAATATAACTATAAAGTAATTTTGTAATTTCTTGCCCAAAAGAGGCTGGATACGTCTGATATTTAATTTGAAGCCTAAACAGTCTTGTAGATGTAGAGTTACATACATACAAGAAACACCGTCTGCTAAAGTTTCCAGCAATTTATATTTATAAACGTTTACAATATGTGAAAGCAATTCGTAGTAGATTTTATACAAATATTCCGGTTTTCATGATTACAATAGACAGTCAAAAAATTTCTTCTCTGTCCCCGGACACAACCATACAGGGTATAATCGAATAAGTTTCACTTATTAATACTTCAACACATAAGGAATCAATTTTGCAAATATCAATGGTTTTGCTCAAACATTAAAAATTGACCTACCACAAGAGCGTATTGCCTTTTGTTTGAAAACCTCTGTTCGTTCGTCAGTGCGTCTGCGATTTTTATAAACACATCGTAAAACGATAAATTCCGGGAATGTCACGGTCATGGATCAGTGTCGCCCGCAACACAATTCGATAACGAAATCTTCGTCCATCTGTTTCATTAGATAATCGATAATAATTACATCAATTAAATCGTATTGTTAATTTTACCACAACCGAACTTGTTGAAATATTGTTGTTTATCTTCGTACAAATATTGACTTGAGAGAACCACATGTTGTAAATGCGGGTACAACTATTTTATAGTAAACTTTTGTTTGAATATTACTTTTAAGAAATATAATATAATATATTTTAACGCCGACATATCATTGTGAATCATCAATCGACGAATGTCTTTCGTTCTTGGATTTCTTTTCCATTTTGTTTGTATGTTTTATTTATTAGTTCCTTAGTCATTTGGACGTGAACATTACATTCCTGTAAATGGCCAAGTACAATAAAGGAATTTATTGTTTATTATATTTTAAACTTGTGAAAATTTTGCAAAAATGAAAAGTTAATTTTTGCGGAAGTTTTCTGGCCTTGAGATTTTTCAGTAAGCTAAAACTAACGAACGAAATCTTGATTAATTTTCGAAAAATAACAATTTTAGTATTGTGATAATTTCGAAAAACGCCAATCACTCTGTATTCTGAAACGAGCTAAGTAGGTTTTGAGATAAGCACAAATTTTATTGTCGTTAAAAAGTATTTTCTGAATAATCATAAATAATTTTTTTTTCACATTTGATGCCGACTTTTTGGCAGTCACTGTATATGAAATAAGAAAGCTTTTTTCTTTTCTTTTCTTTTAATTTTTCTTTAATACGTCATTGTCTTTGAAAGTTAAGATGAAAAAGATTCTCGAATTAAACATTGCTTCATAGATCAGCGAATACTATTTTATTATTTAAATGTGTTAAAATACTTAACAGTTATGGCAGTGTCTTATTTGACCCCATAGCTTTTAATACAGATATTTAATTACTAAAATATAGATGTTGTGTGCTATGATTCTAAGTATTCTCTTTTGAGATAGGAATCTCTAAGTTTCCTTGAATCTTAAAAGCACCCCAACGAAACATGACAATCAAGAAAAAATTATTAAATAAAACTTTTACATTAAAAAGAATCGGAACTCTGTTATAGGCGTCCCGCATAAGGGACGCACGATTACCCCACTGTTAACTCGAAAAAAAAAAAAAAAACTAGGGCCACTTTAGAAGAAAAATTAATAAATTAACTCATTGTCACTGCCATAGATGTTTCGGAACGTACCGATTATTAAACCATATTTGAATCAATTCTCTGACATCTACATTTTCAAAAACAAAGATTTCAAATTATTTTAAACTCATAAAACAGATTGTAAAGCTGTTAAGATTACTATTGCCTTGACCTTTGACCTTTTCTTGTTGGATTCGCATTCTGTTTATGATCGTCATGGCGCGTTAAATATTTTTTGAGTTTCAAATATTTTGAAATGTTCTATACACACTCCCTATTGTACAAGATTTGGTACAATTATCTTGAACAATTTAAAATTTACAATAGCACTTTGTAAATTGTTTTAAAAATGAGATTGAAATAGACATTGTTTGAACAAATAGAACGTGTTCTAAAAAATTTCCCAAAAATTTTCTTGCTTCAAATATGTAATGGAACTAATAGCGTTTTCGATTGGAGTGCACTATTTG
This sequence comes from Dorcus hopei, assembly GCA_033060865.1. NCBI lineage: Eukaryota > Metazoa > Arthropoda > Insecta > Coleoptera > Lucanidae > Dorcus > Dorcus hopei. The sequence continues at coordinate 9,762,009 of CM065426.1, forward strand.
CACTGAGTATATTTCCGTCTCGTTTTATTACACGAAGTTAAAACGCTTAATGCGCACTCAATGTATACAGTGCACCTCAATTGAAAACGCTATAAATCTCGTATGCAGGTACAAGAAATAGATAATCCAATAACGTTTTCAACTGACTGCACTAGAGTATCTACTTCTCGTATTGTTACATGAGGTCAAAATAAGATGCAAATACTCTAACTGCAAGCAACGCTGGTGAATCGAAAACGCTATATCATCAACATGTCTTTAAGTAGATAGAACGCAGACGTTCATTTTAATGTATTTTTTAGTAAAAAAAAGAGTAAAATAAAGAAATGTTTAATTTTTCTCTTTTATTAATGATAATATTTTTAATTTTCGATAATTTTATAGATAGTTTGAATTTGAGCCAAATCATGACAAAGAGTGTTTTAATTCTGCTGCCGATACTCTTGATTTTCTAACTATCATGAGTAAATAAAATGTAGACTAAATTTCTTTGGTCGTCTATGCCCCCGCACATAAGTTGTTAGTTTCCTCATTCCTGTAAATCAGCTTTTTAGGATTGGCAACCCTAATTCCACCGTAAATGATTTTTGTTCTAAGGTGAAAACCATTTTACTCACAGTATATAACAGAATGGAAAATAAATTTTAAATTTATTTCTGTTAAATTCACAAGCAACACGAACGCATAAGTATTAACAAAGACTTCTCCGATTGCGTAACACAATAGGTGCCTGGGAGAAAGAATTTTTTTGAAAACCCTTTATTACGCAGTCTCAATTTTAATTTTTTTATCGGTTTACAGAGAAACTCAAGGAGTTTGAAAGTGAACTGCTATACTCCTCAGTATAGCGCGTCGCAATAGACATAATTTCTTAATTTTGAAAAACTTATTGAATTTATCGCTTACATTTCGTTTTTTTCTTCAATCCTATTAAAAGTATAACAAAAAGAAATGAGGTGATACATTTTGGGAGAGCCTGTAGTGCAAAAAAAAATAGTAATATTTGCCAGAAAACCAACAAAAAAATTAAAATCTTAATCACAAACAAAACTTGTCCTTTGGGTCAAGATTGTCATGATCAAATCTTTTTGGTTTGCTTTGTAATAATAAAAATGGACGTGATTCTCGCTCAACTTTCCAGACGATACCGATGATGGCTGTTTTTCAAAAATCTTTACAAGAAAAAATCCAAAGTTTCCTTAAACTCAAAGATTACATTATCACTTTCAAATTTTATTTCTTTGCTTCTTAGGAAATAAAATAATATCGACAAAGTGTCTACTGAACGTTCTAGGAAGATGAAGATGGAGGAAAGTAATAGAAATATCTTGGAAAGACATGAACGAGGAAACTCAACAACTACTTTGATCCAGACAAAACTGAAAAAGAAAATCTTAACCTTAAATGTTAAAGTTGCCAAATTCAAATCTTATTTTTTTACCTTCGGAATAGAAGAAGTTTAACGCTATCTCTGCTCAACGTTGCAGAAACAGGTAATAGAAACACTACCAAAACAAAATAACAAAAAGAAAGAAGAGCAGAAACCTAATAGCATTTTCGACTGACTGCTCTAGAGCTAGAACTCTTTGAGAGTATTTCCGTCCCCTGTTATTACATGACTTTAAAACAAGATGGAGATATTTTCAGAGTGCTCTACTGTAGAGCAGTTAGTCAAAAATGCCGAATGTTCCAAACTACCTTTTTTACTTTTATAATAAAAGCTTTATCTCAATAGTCGATATCTAGAACAATGCTGGGCACGAGAGTTCTAGTGAGTCATCCCCTCCTCTCTGCAACAACTGTAATCGGCGACAGTCGAAAATATTCGCCACTCGTCGAGACATTATATTGTGTGTCGTTGGTTCTAAGCGTGTCGATTTCAATTTAAACTGGTATAAGCGCGAAATACTTGCGGAGAAGTATAAGGGGTGGTGGTACTGTTCTCCTACCGTGCCCGGCACTGATCTAGAAGACGAAATTTGGGGAATTTTAGTTATCTTTAGGGATTTTTTTATTATAAGCTGACATCAACACAATTAACACAATGAAATTTCGATGTTAAATGAAGAATTAAATTAGTTCTAAAAAAAAAGAAAACCTTAGAGCTGGACATGTGGTTAAAATGTCCTAAACCCAAATTACAGAAAACGGACATAAATGAATAAGTTCAAATACAAATAAATTCAGTTAGTCGTTCAATTAGGACAACGAATTAAGTTGTTTCATATTTGGTCCCACAATTAGGTAATAGTTAGATAAAATGTTTGTACTTCCTAATTTTTATTTTTATTAGTGAGCTACTGGTTCCGGTTTTAAAATAAAACCTTCTTCAAGTTATTGTTGTCATGTGACACATTGAAAATTGAAATTGAAGAAGTAAAATGTACCCATTGAGCGTTTAAGGACAAACAGAAATCGGTAGCTAATTAATAAAAACAAAAATTAGGAAGTACAAACAATTTATTAATTTTGTTTCCATTTCCTGCTTACCCACTGGTTGATTGAAGATGTGTATAAGCCTCACAAAACAAGATCGCCATCAAACGCTTCTAAAGTTGCTTTTAACCGAAACCAAAGCAAATCGAACACTTACTTTTTTGTTGCAACAAGTATTGAGGAAGTATTTTGATCGAAACGTTCGCAGGATGATTGCTGGAAGTGAATGATGAAACGAAACTGAAAGTCCTAAAGTAAATAAGAAATTTTTGGATGATTTTCTGATCGGCTGTTTAACTGAATGTTTTCGGAAGACGACGTGATGGTTCGGATCAAACAATTAATCCTCAAAACAGTCAGTTAAACAACAATCAATCAAAATCCAAATTAATTAATAAAACAACCTCATTTACGAAGGTCAGTTAAGGTGACCAACTAGGTAGGTTACTTAAAAATAAATTACCGAGACATCTTAAGACCAACAATTTTGTGAAAGCATTTCCCCCTGAAGATTTTTCTTGAAATGAAATTCGATAAGACAATGGCGAACGCTAAGGTAATCAAACGCTTACGTAGTTGGAATGGTAAAACTTTCGTTTGTAGAGAATCGACTTCCGCCGCCCCATCCTTAATCAAAAATTCACATATTTACCTGACATGGAAGGGTAGGACGAATAGGGGTTATCTAGTGAGGGATGCTGCCAATCCATGGCCTTACACTGAGCTCCCATGTGCAGCCGCGAGCCGGGGAGCAACAGCCCTGAGTACTGTGCCATATTGTGGTGGTGGTAGTCGTGCACCGCTCGGTGGTGCTGGCTGTAGGGGTACCAGGCCTCTCCGGGGTGGTAGTGCTCCGGGTAGAGATCCGCCGCGGTGTGCCCGTGCGCTCCTCCGTAGTGTTGGCTGTTCCAGAAGGACGCCGGGAAGTTGCGCGCCGACATTGGGGATGTCTCTGGAAAACACACGCCCAACATCGATCAAACTAATGCGACATCTCCAAGATCAAAGTTACATAGAATTTCAAGAATGTAATATATGCGAACGGGGAAATAAATAATAGGAATAAAAAAAGAAGCTAGCAAGGCCATAAATGGGAGAGGACGCAAGTTGACGTCAATTTTAATAATCGAATGCGTTTCGTTTCCGGTCTAAAAATTATGCTATTTTGAATACGTTTGAGATTTGAATGACTGACCTCAAAATTGGCGGTTTACTCGCTGTAGAAAAATCGCCATTTTCGGCTGTGGAATTTCGGCGATGTTTTATTTTTATTTTGGAACCAATCAAACGCTACCTTGGCGGTTGGAATGAATTATGTCGGCCATCGTTGCGTAAGGACCATAATTTAAACGCCGCCGATTTATTCTCGTTCGCCCTGACATGCAAATTAAAAATAATTTTTTTTTAATTTGGAGTGATCAAGAAAATTATAGTTATACGTACATTGTGAGTTCTACAGTAGTTGATGATTTGCATTTCATTTGAATTTGACTTTTATATTTCATTAGGAAATTGTAACACTTTTTTTAGTTTTCTTAAAAATCTGTTTGCTTTTTTAATTTTAATTTCATCTCCAGGTGCAATGATTGACTGCAAAGTTCTTAATCATGGGATTGTGCAAATGACGACGAATTTCTTTTTTAATTGATCAGCGTAGTTCTTCATTATTTATTTTTTCAAACTTTTTTTTTTCTTACAATTAGTCTGAAGGTGAGTTTTTTTATGGATTTTCTTTTAATTTCAATAATTCTTGTTATGTTGACTTTTTGATCTTTCAGATTTTTCGGCTTTTTAGTTTAAAGGCAAGCGTAAGTTTAAATTATTTTTTCATTCATTTTTATACACGTTGCGAAATATTTGTAAAACTTATACATATTGATAATAAAAGCTGCAAGAAAAAAGAAGTAACTTCTACAAACTAGATTGATTCAATCAAGAAAGAAACACAAAAAAAATATTTATTTTTCATTAGTCTCAAACTTTATTCCACTGGAATATGCAAATGACAAGGAATTTATAATAAGTAAATTTTTTCTTTTCTTAAGCGACGATGTTTTGTTTAGTTGAAATATATTTTTAACTTTCAATTTTTAACAGAATTAACGCAATTAAATTTGGATTTTTTTATTAACTTCGCGTTTCTCCGCTTCCTTTGAAGTTTTTTTTTTATCTCTTGAATTATTTTTAGTTAGCTATTTTTAGTTTTTATTAGCTTGTATACGTAAAATTGTATAATTCACTGACGAAACACATTGCGAAACGTTTGTGAAATCATTCATTTTTTATTAAAAGATTTTAGATCCTCAATTTTAATTCCATTTAGCACGAATTAAAAACTGAATTCTCTTTTCTAATTTTTATTGGCTTTCGGTTTTTTTTTTTCAATTTCATTAAGACTTTAGTTTTCGAACTGTTGGACAAAATGGTCCCTTGTAGCTACTAGCTGTATGGTCTTCCTGTGTTTAAGCAAAATAAAAGCTATTGTGTTACAAACTCCAGACATCTTTTTAAGCATAACTGAAGTTCACAATAACATCAAGGTCCTTTTATTCCATCGATGGATTTTTTAATACGAACTGTATATGTTTATTTCTAAATTCACTTATTCATTTTTTGGTATAATTTCATCATATTTTGTTGTTAGTTAATGTAACTGACCAACTGGTTAGTTACAGGACTTTTGACTTGTCAAAGTAAATAACTATATACTTTGACAAGTCAAAAGCCCTTCCCATTTAGAAATTCGAAAGTCATATTTAATTTTCCACTTGCTTTAAGTTTCAATTACATACGAGCAGAAATATGATTTCTTTGATAAGACGTAATTTTCTAGCTGAGAATTGTGTATTGTCAGTATTAGTTGTTTATTGGTACATTGTATTTGTAATTGTATATTGTAATTGTAAGTAAAATTTTACTTTACAGTACTGTAGGATACCTCTTACAATTGGTCCTATAGTACTAATAATGATGATTATACATACATATAGTCTTATTCATAAAAAAATATGCACTATTATAAAGCCTTTATAAAGCACTTATAAAATGTTTACCTCAAAATGTTATTCATAAACGCTCGATAGTGCTACAGACCTATATTAACAATGTTATAAGTTGCAGGAATTTATAAATGGCTCGGGCCTACTTTAACGCTATTTTAAACCTAATATTTTAAGTGATTTGACAATTATATGTGTGTTCTTAAGATTTTTGTTAAATAACGGGTTTGTAACAGTTTTTAACAGTCGAAAAGAGCCTTATAAGGAGAGAATTAATCCTTTCTCTCTTTCGGATATCGATTTTAAAACAAAATATCGATTAATAAGGAAACAGTTCATGCCTTAAGTGCTTCTTCGATTTAAAAAATTCGCCGTTCCGTTATTTACGGTGCAATCAGATCGAAAATGGTGTTGTCTTGAAGTAGGAGGATGGGGTTACTCTCCAGTTGAAACACTGTGACGATATGTCTTCCGGTTTTGGAGAAAATCAGGAGAAACTAACCTAACAGCCGGCAAAAGCGCGTCCGTCTGGGTTTAATAAGGCACCGTCCAGATCGAAAAAAACCACCCAATTTGTGATGGTCCCATTTAAAATGCATTTGAAGCACTGCGTCGCTCGAACGCACAGCGTCGGTGGCAGTTGTGTATGAGGGCGGCAAGAGGAAGGACCGGGCTAAGCGGAAACGTGTCCCCGGCTAGATCCGTCGGTAATTTTGGCGGGGGCGGCCCCCGAAAGTCGCCCCCACACTATTCCGGTAGTACGGTCCTGTAGCGGCGCTCCAGGTGGTCCAATCTTCAAACGCGCGGTGGCATCGCGTTCCTCGTCATTTTCTGCCATACGATGACGTACAGCTCGATTCGATCCGAGCCTCCTGAGGTACCATAAAAAATTCTCGAAAAAAAGCTTACAAATTCCATAAATTTCAAAAAATCACATTTCCCCATCCGTGATATAGGGCCGAACCGGGCCAGGGGTGCTATATACACGGAGAGGTGCTGTTGCCTGTGAGAGCGTTTAAAAAATTCTGACTGAAAATGTGTAAAAACGTCGGTTTCCAGGGTTCCTTTCGGGCCCTAACTCAAATCCAGGACCGGACTCGGGGCCGAGCGTTCGGGGATATAAACTGCTACCGGTATTACGTTTACGTTCCGAGTTTTGTTCGATCGTCTCAAGGATCGTTCTAGAAGTCATATATAAGGATTTCTATAGAAAAATTTCTATAGTCCGTAATATCAAAAAAGCACGTAAAAAAGGGTGAAGAAAGTCGTTTTTCGGAGTGCATTCGGAAATGGGAGCGAAATCGAAAAATCCATTTCCCAGGAATGTTGGCAATCAAATTTCGCCGTCGAAAGTATTCTTTGTGTTTTTTCGAAATACTTTCAAATAACGGCTGGAAAATTCGCCAAGTGCTCAGTATGATTTTGAACGGTGCAGAACTCAAAATCCTGACGAATGGAACGGACCTAATAGATACCTTCACGTATTTAACGTCTATCAAGTGATCAGGATCGAAACTTAAAGGCTAAAATCACTAGTAATGCATCATTTAACACGACAGTACTGAATTTAGGTTTACAGTGTGTTTATGAATAATATAAAACATAAAACGCTCAACAAGGTTATTGCGCGGTTTAACTTGAACCTTTGAAAACTATTTTTACGAATTTTTATGAATTAGACTGATAGTGTATAGTCATAATACTTTGTACTTTAGTTTCACTTGTCTCAACATGTTTATGTGCTTAATAAACATATTATTATTATTAATATGGCAGAAAACGACCGTTACATACAGACACAAACGTCATAGATTGCACTGGCCTTAGCACAAGTGGTTTGAGTGGGCAAACGAGCACAATTTTAATTGTGTTTCCAAATATTCTTGGGTTGAGTAGAAGCAATATTTCAATAGGTGATTTTTCAATGCAATTTTGAACTTGTTATACAGCGTGGAAACTAAGTAGCGGATAAAATCCATAACTCCGTTAATGATTACGACAGAACAAAAATCTAAAAGGGGTATAGCGATTCAAATTATAGCGCATATGAGGAAGTCATCTTCAGATATTTTCATCAATTTTTTTTAAGTTATGACGTCATCATTTTTTTTTTTAATGACAATCTATATTTTTTATTTTTGATTTCGTTGGGATTCTTTAAGTAGTATTCAACGGTTTAAATTTTGTATCGATTACATAACAAAAAAATTCAAGAAAAACAGTCTCAAAGTTTTAATAGTAAAGTTGAAGAAATGAACAGAATATCTAGTTAGCCAGGTGCAAAACAAAAAAATTAAGGTGTAAAATTTATTTTATATTCTACTGACAGTGAACTGACTTATTTGCTGATCAGGATATTTATCTGTGAAAAGTCCATATACTTCTTCATGACTTCTAAATCGATCTGTTCATTTCAGTCAACTTTACTATTAAAACTTTGAGACTATTTTTCTTGAATTTTTTGTGTATGTAATCGATCCAAAATTTAAACCGTTGAATACTAGTTAAAAAATTCCAACGAAATTAAAAATAAAAAATATAGATTGTCACTAAAAAAAATCTTGATGACGTCATAACTTATGCAACGTATGCAAACGTATGCAAATTTTAATTATTATTTCAATTAAGTTTAATTTTAACTCAATTATACTTCCTCATTTTTTTTCTTGAAACCTTTTTTTTCTGTTACGCCAGGCGGAACAAGGGAGGCAAATCGAGAAGCTATTCCCGACAGTAAGGGAGAGGAAATGGGTAATGCCCAGAAGGAAATCAACAGCCCCGGAGGAGCCTCCCTTCACGCAAGAAGAACTGATGAGAGCGGTAGAATTAATAACGCGAAGGCCTCTGGTCCAGACCACATCCCGCCCGAGGTGGTAAAAGCCAGTATAGGAGCAAATCCAGCAATATATCTTGAAACCATAGACGATTGTTGGAGAAAAGGGCATTTTCCAAGGCAATGGAAGATCGCCAGTCTGATTCTAGTGGAGAAGCCTAAAAAACAGGAATAGAGGAGACTACGTACAGGCCTATATGCCTGTTGGACGTCCTAGGGAAGGTCCTACAGACACTCATAAGGGAGCAGCTGAACGAAGAGCTGGAAAGTAAAAAGCATTTGGTGACGGCCAGCACGGGTTCCGTGCGGGGAAATCGACCCTGAGCGCGCTGGGGCAGGTACAGAACCTTCTTGGCGAAATACGAAGCAAGGCAGACAAGAATCGACATTACTGTATCATGATTGCTCTCGACGTTTAGAAAGCCTTTAATACTACCTCGTAGAGGGGAATAATGATAGCTCTCCACAGATATAAAATCAGCGATGGAATAAAGAGAATAATGGCGTCGTACCTATCGGAAAGAGCAGTCATTGCCCCAGACGGGACGCTGGTAGAATTAACTTGTGGGGTCCCGCAGGGATCCATTTTAGGACCGACCCTGTGGAATGTCTTATATAACAGAGTACTAGAATTGGATATGGGAGCAAGTTCCTCCGTAATTGCGTATGCGGACGATCTGGCCGTTGTGGTCAGCGCGAAAACGGCACCGTTGCTGAAAGAGAGGGCCATGTACACCGTGGAGAAAATAAGCAACACCTTGGAGAGCATAGGGCTTATCTTGGCAGGAGAGAAGACGGAGACCGTCATACTAGCCGGAAAGAGAAACCTGACGCGGGTGGTGCTAAACGACGGAGACGTTGAAATCACGTTTGAAAAACACATAAAGTACCTGGGAGTCCACTTAGGCAGAGATTGGAAAATGACCACCCACGTCAGAGAAACGACTGTTAAGGCACAGAAGGCATACACGGCCCTGGCACGACTGATGCCGAACGTGGGCCGACCCAGTCCAAAAAAGAGGAAGTTGCTCGCCGCAGTAGTCTCCTCGATCATGTTATAGGCTGCACCGATCTGGGAAAAATGCCATTAAATACCGTCATCACGAGCTAATGCTCGAGAGGCTTAACAGACTGGTTGCCATAAGGGTGGCGTTTGCGTAAAAGACGGTATGGACCGAAGCCATCCTGGTAATAACAAAAATCCCCCCCCATCTGGCTCCAGATCGCCGAAAGATGCAAGGTTTATAAAGAGGGACACCATATAAAGACCTTGGCCAGGAAAGAACTTTTCGAAGCGTGACAGGCCCGATGGGATAAATACGAAGCGACGACTGGGCCATGGTCTTCATAAAGAATGTGGAAAAAAGATGCAGCAGACCTGAAAGGAAGGTGGATTATCATAGAACGCAGGCGCTGACTGGACACGGAACCTTCGGAAAGTATCTGAAACGAGAGACAGCTGAAAGCTGGTATTGTGTAGAAGACGAGGATTCTCCTGAACACACCATATTTGTATGTCCCAGGTGGGAGGAGGCGCGATACAAAGCTGAAAGCGAAGTCGGAGCAAAAATCAGCAAAGAAAATGTAGCTGATAAAAAGTGAGCAAATAAAAATTAGATTAGAGTAGGCGGTGCAAAGAAACTGTATGTCTGTGATTAACTGAATTAATTAACCCAATACATTCATGAACTGTCAGATCAGCCTAACCCGCGTTAGTAACAGACATACTTTTTCTTTGCACCGCCGACTCTAATCTGATTTTTAGTTGCTCACAGGTTATAACGTCCAGAGATGGGAAATCATGGACAAGCATCATAACCATGCTGAGATCCATAATGGTCACAAAATGCAAGGACGAACACCAATTAAGAGCATCGCAGTAGGGGACTAGGAAAGGAGGACACAATGGAAGAGGAATGTAGAAGAGAGAAGAGGAGTGAAGAGGAAGGAAGAGGAGTGAAGAGGGAGGAAGAGGAACGAAGAGGAGAGAAGAGGAGGATTTGAAGACAAAATGAAGACCGAGAGGAGGACAACAAGCGTCGCGGAAGCAATGCCGAAAGGCGATCGCCGCTGCGCTGAGTGGTAAAAGAGGAAAGGAGTTTAGTTTAATAATCTGTAAATTAATTTAACTTGAAGGTTGAAACCGCGTCACGTTGACTTCTTCAGTAGCAGTACCAGCAGCAGCAGCCCTGAGGAAGTTCTGCAATGGAGAACGAAACGTCGACAGTGACGCGGTTCCAACAGGAAGCCAATTCAAGACCTGTATATTATGTAAGCCTTACCTTTTACAGTTTACACTGATGAAGAAACGAATAAGGTTGTAAAACGTTTGTACAAAAGATTTATAATAAAAGGCGGTTAATTTAAGAATTCTACAAATTGTAACTCAGCGAGAAAGAAAAAAATTAACAAATTTATATTTATATCTCGCTTATGCGATGCTCATTTGTTTTATTTTTTTTATGAACATCAGCAATATCAATAGATTTGAATTAGTATCTGCATGTTTTGCGTTAAACATTTCTTTCTAAAAATTCAAAAATAAAAATTTTTAAATGAGCGAGAAACTTCGTGTTGACACCTTGTATATCAGAATAACAAAAAAATGAATAAACAGTAAATAGAGTGCTTCTGTTTCAATCTCAGTACAAATTCATTACTTACTTTTATTTTATTTTATAAACGGCGATCGTCTTCTACTTCTGAATCGCTGTTTAATATTATTATTATTTATTTATTTATTTATTTTTATTTTGAAGTTTGAAATTCTCGACTTTCATTTTGTTTCTAAATGTTTTAATGTATAACACATTCGATTTTTGCTTTTGTTCAAATTAAATAAAGCCTTTGAATTTTGTCATAGTTTTTGGCTCACGTCTTTGTTTTCGTTCTCTCTTGCTGTCCAAACTATATACTATTTTCAAAGTAAATTTATTTTATAACTTTATCTTTCATGGATCTTGAAACGATTTTATAACTTTATCTTTCATGGACCTTGAAACGATTTTAGACAATTTTTTTTATAGTTTTTTTTTTGCATTTCACGTTGTCTTATAACTTATACTTTTATTTATTTTTTGTTAATTTTATTGTACAAGAACCTAAGTAAGTCATTTGTGTATTTTAAAGATAATTAAGACAATTGTATGTCAATTTTGAGCAATTCAAGGGCAGCTACACCACACTGAGAAAAATAATTCTTTGTAGTTCTTTGTATGAATTTACAGAACATATTTCTTTCAATTATTCCACTGAAAATACAAAATGTGAAAGATACAAATTTCTTAACTAAGATGAAGATTCTTTTTTCTCAGTGCAATCAGCATATCATTACCCAATTGTTCAAAGACCTGTCAAACGAGATTACTTTTTGGAATAAAAAATTATTTTGTGATTTTGTCATTACCTAGTTATTTTATCTTCGATTTATGACAAATTCTATTTTTTCCGTTAATTCTGCATATTCTATTTTATAAGGATTAATCGTTTTCTATCTCTATATCATTGTTTAATTTTTATTTCATTTATTTCTTTTCTCACTTTCTCATTTGATTACACAAAACACGTTCCACTTTTGGCTTCTCCTTAAATTAATTGGCATAGGTACGTATTTGGTTTTCGTTTTTCTTCCTTCTTTCCTTGCCTTCAGTTAAAAAAAATCAAACAAAAATATTCGTTGTCATGATCATCAGACTGCGGCGTTTGTTAAGACGCCGGACTTATTTTATCTCACAGGTTTTTTAAAATAATTTTCCTCATTCGATCAGCTGATATTTTAGGTTTACATGTCAGTGACGTGTTAAAAATATTTAATTAATTCTTATATCCGTTGAGTAACAGTTCGGCCTTGTGTTTTCGAATTATTATTACCTCGAAAACAATGCCAACGAATAATGAAGAATTTTGATTAAAACCAAAAACAGGAGCAAGTGAAATAAATTGCCTGATCATCATCGGCTACAAGCCCGAAACTTCCGAAGACCTCTTCTCCGAAAACGGCGACAGCATCAAGCAGGCGACGTCCCCATTCTCCGTTCTTATTCCCGTTTTAATTCTCAGATATTCTGGTAGGTAATCAGGTGCAATAAATACACGTTAGTTTTGTTTAAATTATGAGCGCGCGTCGTCATAAATCTGGCCGATGTTAAAACATTAGGACCAGTGCGGGATCATTAGATGATTATCTCTGTTCGTCTGATAGCGACCGTCTCGCTTATAATATATAGGTGGCGTGAAACGGTCCCGTGTCATCCGAGCCGCAAGGTAAAAGCACCAATAGCCGACCAAGATACTTGTAAACAAACATTTTGTCAGGGGGGGAAAGCACCGAAGCACGAAGTAAGTTCTTGAGAACCTTCAGTACTTCGTGGGTGCAAGCCTTTACTTTTGCCAAAACTGGACAGCATAAAATTGACGGAGACTTCAACGATGCATTAGAACACGAGCTTCTAAAAAAAAATAACTTTCAAAATTCCAGTCTAACTGATGGCATTGAATTCCGTCATTTTACGAGGACCCCAAATCCAAAGCGACTTTAACCGCTGGTTACACAACGTTAAAGCAAACAACGATAAACTCGCGTAATTTACGCTTCCGAAATCAACACCTCCCATTACCGAAGGCAAAGGACGAAAATAAGCCGCCGAACGGCGGCCATCAATTCCGCCCGCTGACGTCCCAATTAATGCAAAATACGCTTTTTATGAACATTTTCCCCGCGTGTATGCATAAATAAATAACAAATTTACAACGTCCGTACAAGTAATGATCGTGTTAAGCTCGAATTTATGGCATCTGTCTCGGCGCGGAGGAATCCCAGCCATCTCCGAGTTTCGTTCGACCCGAGACGTCCTGAAATTACTCAAGATGCAAATTGTTGCTTCATAAATAAGTATGCGCAGAAGTCATAATATGCATGATGCGGCTACTTCATCTTTCTTTTTGTGTATGTCGAATGAAACGGAAGGTCTTAATTGATCCTTGATATTTCTTTTAGAATTCTGTTTTAAAACTTGATTCACGTGTCAGAAGCTGTAATATTTGCTGACCCAGATAAGACTTATCCAAACAAAAAAGAACGTTTTATTTGATCACCAAGATCAAAATGGACTATGAATAGGAAGCGACTCATACTCATAGATCTTTTGATTTCTCAATATGGCACAAAACTCTTTAAGGATCAACTAAATTGGAAGGGATTTACAGAAGAATACCAGAAATTAAAACTTGAACGCCACAGTCTTTTTCTTTTCATGACTAAATTTGTCAAGATATTTGAGAATACCCTCTATTACAAATACTCTCCCTAATCGCGAAAGGATCAAGCAAGAGATTTGAAAATGATGATCTCTAAAGATTCACTGGTTAAAGCTAAGGAGATTGTAGACCAACTGATATCAAACTTAGAAGACTCTAAATTGATAAAAGAATAAAATCAAAACAGAGAAAGAGTGGTTCAACAAGGAATGTGAAGAAGAAATGGAAAAAACTACGAAAAACTACAAAGGAGTAATAGAATTATCAATGTTGTGATAGTTTATAACAATTTTTTTTTTCTTTAACAGTTTACAATTTCATTGTTGCTTTTAATTGATCCCTACATTTGGCTACTTCGAGGCAAAACTCGCATTCCTTTACAGTCCACTCATCTCACTTCCAATAGGACACTTGAACATCTCAAAGAAGAACTACCATCTATTTGAAGAGGATTTCTACTAATGACTATGTTGATCAAATTGAATCAATTTTATCGTGCGTTGCCACAAAAGAGAAATTCCCGAAAGTGAAAATGTGAAAAGAAGGACTTAAGCATGGCTAAAAAAATAGAAATTTGTCGTTATCGGAAAATCTGCTCCATCTCGTGCGTTAAAAAACAATAATTTAAGATTATTATCTTTACACTGGTTTTCTAATCGCAAGTCCTGAATGAGGAGTAAAATAATGAGCGAATGGTTGTGAGGTTGGTTGCAAAGAAGAAGAATTCTGTTATTTCTGGACGACCAAAAAGACCTTAAGCTTCAAGAACGGTTTCAATTTTGGCTACCAAATACAACTGAATCGTCGTTTTGAAAAGGGGACAGCTCCAAATTTTTCTTAAATCAACTTTTTGGTGGATTCTGATTCCACGTGAAAAGAGTCACATCCCATCCTCAGAAAGCAACCCTGCTGGAAAATTTTAAAATTTTTACAACGTTGAAATTAATAAGTGGTCACAACTACAGCGTATGAACCAGCTGAAGAATTTTAGCTACTATAGTTACTACTTTTTAAATTTTTATATTTGACTTGTTTTTAAAACATCTTTAACAAAAGACTTGACTCTGCTAATAATAAAAGAGCTTTTGAAATGAAACAATTGTTCATGATTAACGTCAAACCCATGTTCATTTTGAAAACGAGTCATCTCCCGAATCGAAAAAAATTCTTTTGGAGCCCTTATCATTGTTTAAGCATTTCTGTGTCAGGTTTCATCCCTTATTAAGGTAAAAAAAGAAATTACAATTTACACTGAACGATATCGACTGGGAACGGTTTTTTACTTTTCCTGTAAAATTTGAAAAATTGGAGTTATTCCATTTTCAGAATGATCGATTCAACTGCTTTCTGCCACGATCATCAAGAACTTCAAGACACAAATTTGGTCTACAATAATGACAAACGATATTGTACCCTGTGTGTATCAAAGCTCAGTGAAGCATAAAAAAGATGGTTCCTTTGAGGAATTAATAACATCAAGTTGATTTAATTATTTTTGAGAGTTTGAACATTTAAATAGCGTAGAGAATAATCATAATTTTTTGGTATATTAAAGATATAAGGTTAGGAGAAATGGTTTACGTTGTCATCTGGTTCTATTTTCCGTTGGGCCACAAAATGGGGCACATAGTCTTTTCTAAGTAACTCTTATTAATTGTAATCTTGAACGATGCGTAACAATTTAAAATTAAGACGTTCACATTTTATTTTAGAAGAAATAGGTATGAGGTATTGAGTGACCTGATCTTCTGTTGTGAGAGGTTCTAGTGTGCAGACATGAAGATATACATTTAAGGAGCAGTTGTCTTTGGATAGTGAAGAACCTAACACAGGTTTGATTTTTCTGGTCTTTAGTTTCTTGGGAGCAGTTTTCCTTCAATTAGTCTTCTTCAGGGAGATTTTTGGTTTCTTTAGTATTGGTGTTAGCAAATTTAGCTTGCTTTAGTGCATTGGAAACGTCTTGAGTAGTCATGGAGTTGGATACATGTTTGAACCAAATTGGAAACTGTTTCCAATGGAAATGAATTGATCAAATCTATAGATTTGTTTGACGTTATTTATTTTAGTCTCTTCCATCATAATTACCAACTACTTTGAGGAAACAGGATTTAAAGTGCAGGCAGGAGAGGAAAATTGTGATCGTGATCCTGCAGATGGTTTGCAGCTTTCAGTAATCGCAGAAATGAATGCCGCTATGAATTAATTGTCAGCCGAAAACACTACATCAATTAATGAATTAATAAACATTGATGAGGATTTGGTTTTTGAAGAAGAAAGAATTGATACTTTTATAGCTGCTGATGCAGAAGTTTGGATGCTACAAAAACTGACACAGTGGAGTAACATGTGATGGGAACATTCAACGAAGTTGAAAGGAACTTTCCATTAATGATAAATAATGATTTAAAAGCGTATGAAGTGCTGAGCTCGGTTGAATTAAGTTATACTTTGTTAATTGGTGGAATTCTTTTAAAGATTTTAAATACGTAAAAGAGGAAAAAAATTTCAGTTTTTTCAGCACTTTTTTCTTCTTTCTCTGTAGAACGGACACTTCCAATAGGTGGACAAAAAATCGGCCACCAACGGTGTCCGTTGTAAATGCAATCCGGGACAGCTGAGGACCTGCACTTTTGTAGACTCGTCACAGATTCTTTTGAGAACTATCACTCAGGTGATTGCAAAGGATATTACCTTTACTTTAGAAAGTAATTTCTTTAGGATTTGTTCGATTACAGACAAAAGCATTGTTATGTCAACAATTTTTCCATAAACACCAATCAAAGTGATAAATTACATCGACTTATTTTATTTATACATTTGGTAATAATCTGTAATAAAAAAAACACTTTAAGGAGACTTTACGTATATACATATCAGTTATTTTCGTCTAATACACACGAATACGGAACAGTTGCCGACCAGCACATTTGAGGATCCGTGACTTTAGTAGGACCCGTCCACAACTATACCTAACTTTTGACATGCAATAAGGCAGAGGTGCCATCTACCTTCTATAGAACGAGGGAACAGTAAATTACAATCGATTTACAAGAAGAAAGTATAATAAAAAATTTTTTGATGAGGGAGATGGATGATAAGAATTATTTCCATATAAATATGACCTTGTGTGCACGTGCACCAATTAAGAAAGAAATGATTACTATTATTATTTTCAGCTGCACAAAAGTTATTCTCTACACTTAAAAAAATCTTATTAAAAATTTGCATTACATTTTCTTTTTTTAAATCGTTCTATACAAAGAGACTTCTAGATAACATCCTGCGTATTTCAGTTTTAATATAATATAATTTCTTTAATATTTGTGCGAATACTGCAATATTTATTTATGAAAATAAAAATCTTATTTCTCTGTAATTATAAAATAAATATTATCATAGATATATGTATGTCTGTGCCGAAATAAACTTTTCATGTGCAAACAGCAGCATTAAATACTTTTTAAGCGATCCTGTGAACCTATTTGTTATAATTTTCTCCATAGCACAAATTTGTTTCCAGTTTATAGAAAAATCACTTTCAATGTTATTGTTGCAACTCATTAACTGTTAGATTACACTGGCTTCAAGTCAAAACTCTCATTCTTGTAAATGGAATCGGGGACAGTTGCGAACCTGCACATTTGTGGATCCTCTTTATTATAATTTCCTCCACAGACGCTCTTTAAACTATTAAAGTATATCCACTTGTTTATGTTGTATTTAGTCAAGGGTAAAAGAGCCCCTTCAGAATTGACAATATTAAAAAAAATTGTCGTAATTTTTTTTTGTTCGATAAGGGAATTCTTTTTTTGTTCGATAAGGGACACACAGATATTTGTATTTCTATTCTGCATATTTATTCCACACAAACGTATGAATTCGCAAATGTAAAATCTAAATTACTTTAACTAATGTGTTTCAGGGAAATTACAACGCAGGTCCACAAATGGTGTCGGGACAGTTGCGCCCCTGCACATTTACACCTCCAATTCATTTGCAGATATATTTACATTTAACTGGAATTTGTCAGGGAATGTAATTAAGATTTCTAATACCGTGCATGTGCACAGGATGTTTAGAAATTAATTGGCAGAATCAGAAAACAGAGGCGTGTCAATACTTTCATTTCATAATTTTGTAAAAATAAATGCAAGTAAATTTTCAGTTGTTGCTGTTTTAGTTCTGAACTAGTTGACTTATTTCTTTGTTCTTGAATTATGTATTGAATTTGATTCTAAACGTTAAGCTATTAATAAAAATATGAACAATGCTTTATTGGAGTTTTTATACAGGGAGTTTGGGATATAAGGTGACAAACTTTTTGCATATGCAGAAATAGACGAAATAACACTTTTCTTCTAATAATTTTTTTGTATGTCTTAACATATTTTTCAATTTGAAGAGCCACTGTTTGTAATCTATTGGAATTTCAAAACGCAGTAGCAGTAGCAGGTAAACACTTTTGTTTTCTAATCTTTAAAATATCGTAGTGACTTTGACGTTTAATGTCAAAAACGTTAGCTTGCTTCAAAAATTAAAATTAAACGTGTCAATTTTTTTTTTAAACGTCAAAGTCATGGCTAGCTTTAACTTTCAAAATTCCAGCAGATCACAAACAGTGGCTCTTCAAATTGAAAAAATTGTTACTGGAAAATCGTAAGACACGAAAAAATTTACTGGAAGAAAAGTTTTATTTCGTCTATTTCTGCATACACAAAAAGTTTGTTACCTTATATCCCAAACACTCTGTATATTATTATTTTATATATATATATAAAGGAAAACTTATTGTCAGGAAAATACAATGTAATAAAGGATAATTAATGGCTTAACTGGCAAGGAAAAGTAACAAATGTGCATTCGGTCTCCTGGTCGGTTGCTTCATTTGTTGTTGTTTATCTCCAAGTGTCAACACCTTACATTTTGGTTATCCTGTCCTGATGAGGTCTAATAAGACCGAAACGTACGTCGACAGTTACTTTTCCTTGCCAGTTAAGCCATTAATTATCCTTTATTATATTATTATTTTATATATTATAAATGTAAATATGTAGTATTTTCTTTGATTTACATATATCTAGCATAAGGATAGTGTAATAGTGTAAATGTTGGGATGCAATTTCTTTACTGATCTATTATTTATCAGACACTTCTATAATCGGGCTTGCAGGTCCGCAATTGTCCAGAATTCTCCGCATATCTGTCGGGAGCGCAAATGTGCGGGAGCGTAACTGTCGGGACACCAAGTAAATGTTAATGACTTATAGTTGATAAAGTAACTTTCGCTATCGATTCTAATAGAAACAAATATTTGCTTAATGATACAAAAAATTTAAAAAATAGACGAATTATGGAATAAATCTCTAAAAATTGCAACATGGCACATTTCAAGGAAGTCTACGGATATACAATTTTATTTTTACAAATTGAGAACTGGCAATGCGTGAAACTTAAGAAGAAAACCTGAAAGATCTGAAAATTATCGAATCTCTGGATATCACAACGTTGCCATTATCACTAAATAATTCCCAATTCCCCCTCAAATGCCATCCTGATTGTTTGATCCCCGTATCTGGCAGTTTTCGTTTCTTTTTATTAAATGAAGTTCTGAAATAATCGAAAGCAGATCTAAAACACAAAACACAAATAAAATGATTACGATTACGTGTAGTATCAAAGCCAATGTTCTGAGTACACGAACTATTGTCAAAAATGAAATGCAATTGCGTTATTCATCAATCACACTCTGTATAACATATTCGGCGAATTTTAATTCGGTGCAATTCTCCATCACTCAAAACGAGCGCATAATTTCATCATGAAACGCTTGTCCAACTCGTTTTAATTTACGTATATTAAATTTCGAGCATATCTCGCATGTGTGAAATTATAATATCCACTATCTACATCAAATTTATGGTTATGACTGTTTTTATGACGTCCACAACGCCGCGGCTATATTTTCTCGAAACTCCAACGTTTCGACCATAACTCACAGAAAAATTGGAAACGATCACAAAGAATTCATTTAATATATTTCAAGCAGGATATCAACCTCATCAATATTAAAGCCGGCGGTCCCGGTTACATTGCGTAACACTGTAGCGAATCGAATGTAATTTTTTTCATTCCGGTTCGGAGTAACCGATAGAACGCAGAAATTAATTGCACGTTTCAGGAAAAACCGCGCGCGCCTGAAAAAAACTAATCTAGTCTAGGCGCTTTTTTCTTTCTCCGGCGAAGTCCAAATCGGGGCTTCCACAAAACGGAGATCTTCCTTTCGCAGAGCTCGACTCGCCGTGTATTTTTCAGCAGAAGAAAGTTGAATTTCCCTAAGCGGGCCGACGGAGAAAAAAGCGCGCAAAATCATAATTTATCGCCGACCTCGAGTTTCCTCTCGGGGAAAAAAGAATTGCCGGTTCGAGAGCGGCCGCCGGTAATTTACGGTGTTAATAAATTGAGACTTTTAACGGGCCTTCGACGTTGTTGACTCAGTTAAGAAATGGAATTCGTATTTGCGCATGCAACTTTCTTAATGCGCTTTAATTGTGAGCGGACGTGAATTGTTGGCGATCAATCTTGATTTAAATGTTGTGTAAACTTAGACGTTTTCAATTCATTTTCATATCAATTATGAAATCGTTTCGACGTTTCAATTTATTACTTACTTGTGGAGACAACAATTTATTTTCTTGACATTTCATTTAGTATACTGTTAAAGTAAATAAATAATTAATAAAAAATAAAAGAGAAAACTCACAAACTTCGTTGCCTACAGATGGCACTAACTGTTAATAAAATTTCCTGCTACCATCGATAGATGGCTCTGAACACTTTCTACGACAATGGAATCCTCGAAACTCTTATTTCACAATTCAATTCAATTTGAGTTAATTTATGGGATTCTTAAGTACTAGAGTCGTGCATAGTTTTAATTAATCCTTTTAATTTCACTTTTTAACTCAAATAATGTTGAACTGTTTGTGTCATAATTCGATAACTGGTTCATGACGAATTCTTGACAACAGTCAAAAATTTTGTATAAAAAAATTGTAACGAATAAATAAATATTCAAATTCATACTTGGCCTCTCGTATAGACTCAATTGGTTGCGGATATACGAGGGGTGGCAGAAAAATAAGTGCATCGAGTTATTTTTATCATCTGTTGATTGGTGGATAATGACCAAGATCGATTATTGACCTTAGGTTCTTTATACAAGTTAAAAAAAAAAAATTCGTTTTCAGCTCTTATTGGAAGGAGCGTGGGCGTCGGTTTCTTTAGTTGAGTAAAATAATAGGTCAGCAATTCTCTTTAAACTCAAGCAGCTTACAAAATGCTTCAGGAAGATCACGGTGTCAGCAGTGAAGTTGCACCGAACTGGTTGAAAAGGGGGAAAGACTCAAGAAAGGCCAAGAAGATATTCAAGATGACCACGAACCAAAATGTTGAAAAAATCAGGGAAATAATCATCGTTCAAGTGTTGCAATTTACAAACGAGACTAAAATAGTAAATATTGATAAATTAATGAATTTTATGCGAAGATGAGTGTTTCAGTTCCTTAGTGAAAGAAGGAAGAAATGCTCTGACATCTTGGAAACTATCGACAAGCAACCGAACTTCTTGCAAAGATCGTAATTTTCAATAAAATGCCGATTTTCAACATCATATATTTTTAGATAATGAACAATTTCAAAGGTTTGTCAAGATCACTAAAGAACGAACAATTGTAAGGTTCAAGACGTTTTAATATTGTTTCGGTCGAAGTGGTAACCATCATCAGGGGCTACAAGTAAACCCCCTAATGATGGTCACCACTGCAATCGAAACATGTTGGATTATCATTAAAATGTCTTGAAGCTTACGATTGTTCATTCTTTAGTGATCTTGACATATCTTTGAAATTTTTCATTATGTATTTCTGGTCACTACTATTAAATGGAGTAGTAACTCGGTTGGAACCGCGTCACGTTGACTTCTTCTACTGCCGACGTTTCGTTCTCCATTGTAGAAGAACTTCTTCAGGGCTGCTGGTGGTGTTGCTGCTGCTTCTCGTTGGTCGTTGAGACTGGAGTAGTAACTCATCGATATGAGGATTAAACCGAGGATTAAAATAGCCAGGATGAACAAATCCTAATTCAAGGCCATGATGATCGTTTCCTTCAATAATCGAGGACATATTTGGAAGTTTTGAAAACCCTTCCACGAAAGAGTGAAAAGGGAAAAACCAAAACTCTATAAGAGAGGTGGCAGGTTTCTCTTTCAAGTTAAAGCGCCATCCGTCAGTGTCCCAAAACAACATCCTAGGACAACATCTATTTATGCACCCTGAGAATTCTACTTATTGCCCAAATGTCAGATCTTTCTGAAAGAATTCGCTTTTTCCACGATGGAAGAATGAGCCTATCGACAAATTACTTACGACAAAGGAAATTTCATATGGAGGCTACAGGACGTAGCAGTGGTAGTAAAACCCATTAATCTCTTCTGGGGGATCTTTTGCCTTCACTTATTCCTATCCTTAGCCAAATTTCCCAGTGTTGTCTATTAACAGGTTTGTTTCTTCTTGTAGTGATCTTCCCCACGTTATTTATTCTTGGGCGTCCTACTTCCCTTTTCGTTTGGGGCTACCATTGTAGTGCTCTTCTGCATATTTTTGTGTTAGGTTTCCTCAAAGTGTTTCCACCCATTTAAGCTTTCTTCTTCTTATCTGCTTATCTATTTCTTCTTCTCATGTATGTGCTTCCGTTATTCCTCAAGTAATAATAATAATAATTTATTTGTACTCAGCCACTACAATATGGATGTACACGTCATCTTACTAACTAGCGCAAATATACATAGGTAGAGTAAAATACAGGTTAAAGTACAGTATAATACAATGTGAGACAATACGATACAATACCCAAAAGTGTAGGTAACATTACCGTAAAAATCATAAGTATAAGTAAAATCCCCATCATGATCTTCTTCTTGATATTTTCAATTTTATTTTGATGTCTTTTCTGATTTCAGGTTGAAACTCATTATTTTAGTTTTATTCGTATTAATATTTAATCCCCTCTTCCTCTAAAATATTTATCTTTTCCCTTTTTTAATAATAATGTCGAAAGCATACCGCCTTGTTTAATTACGGTGTGTGTTTCAAAGTAATGAGATTTTCTTTCTTCATGAAGTATTTTGGTATCACTGAAATCCTTTCTCTGTTTCTTCTTTTTCCCATATCTGCACAAATAGTGGAAATAGGATTCGTGCCGTGATCTCTTCATCAACTTCAATGCCAGGAACCCTTTCATTTTTTTAAATTCTCTCATAGCTTTTACTGCAACACTTGTAATGTACCACTTGTAGCGTTTCATTTCAGTTCATTCATAATGTATTGCTCTTGACTTGTCCTATGATTGTTATAATCCTGGACCAATAAATATATATCTATTTATCTATCTATTTTAGAGATACTTTTGCAATCTGACGTAGTTTTTGGAGAAAAACTAAAATTTCATGCAACAACTCCCATTTTATTCATTATCTTCTACTTATTCTGTGACTGTCAAATCTTCAACAAAAAAATTCGTTTTTCGACGAAAAACAGAAAAATCAACAGGTCGTGAACAGTCTGTCGAAACGCGACCTACAGAATTACTTCCAACAGTGGAATTTTCACATGTATCAAGCAGAAGTGAAGAAGGGAATTACTTTGAGGAAGAATTTGGACCCCTTTGTCATTTTCTGAGGCTTATTCACCGGATCTCGTACCCTGCAGCTTCTAACTCAATTTCGAAAATCGAGTCCTCTTAAAAGGATCCCGTCTTGCGACGCTGATGAAGTAAAAGAAAAATCGATGAAACTCACGAACAGTTTTTCGATATATGACCTGCAGCATTTCTTCCAACTGCATTGAGTATAACATTGTCATTATGTAAGTAGTTATTGAATGGCGAAATATAAGGCTTTTTTTCATTTTCTAACTATTTAACTAATTTGTTTGACGGCCCAAATATTTGTTACCTACCCGAACTCCCATTATTATTTCTTGAGTCAAAAACGACATTCTCGTGCTACTACGTCTACGTGCAACATCCACCTTATTCACCTGATCTTGTCCCAATTCCCGATAATCAAACCCCTTTCAAAAAGGTCCCGTTTTGCGTCGCTCAAAGTAAAAGGAAAACAGATGAAACTTATGAACAGTCATAACTTCCAACAGTATCAGTCGGAGGAGAAGATTTCTTGAAGGAGATAACCTTATGATTTTATCACAGTTTTTTTCCACACTTGTTTCACGCTTGTTTTTCCTTAAATTGCTTCTTCTTCTTCTTTCTGACTAATCTAAGTTTGTTTAACGTTTGAAAGTAAGAGAATTCAATTGTTCGGGATATCTTGTTAATTGGACAGCTAATTAAGAGTATTTTTGGTATAAATGGGTACGAATAAAAGAGGAAACCAATTAAACGAATTAATTAAATTAGTCGATTTGGTAATTGGATTAAATAGTTAGCCTGTGCGAATCCCGAAGTTTGAAATTCACACACAGATTTGGAAATAAGGGCCGGTTTCCAGCGCCGCTCGTGAAATTAATGATCACGTCGCGCACTTAAGTGAAAAAAAAATTAGCATAATTAAAACTACGAAAGTCGCCGATAAGGCCGGGCATTATACAGGCATTAATTTAATTCCGAAATAATTACCCGAAGGAAGCCAGATAAGGAGCTGGTGTTACATTTAGATAATTCCGCGCTGTTCCGTTTGATGTACCGACGCGGCGGTGTCGAACGTTGTCCAGTGTCCGCAATCACTCACCGCCAAGGGGACGGTTTCTTCTCCGAATTTATCGGCAGAAGAGGAGAGTGTGGGAACCGGGAGCCGGCGGCCCAGCTCAAAGACTAATCGACAATATAAAACCGAAGTTAACATTCAGAAATAAAAAATAATCAGATAGCATTTTATATAAATCACCGGCGGCCGCGCATTCCCTTAAGGAAACGGGTTTTGTACCACTTGGTCACCTTGCCGTGTCACCGGGCCGATAGATCGATCGATGGGACCGCTGAGATCGACTCGTCGGTGACGTCGCGTTGCATAACCAACTGACTTCCGCTCCTCCGATTGGCATCGGCAGACGGTGCACGAAAATTCAGGACGATAAATCACGCGACTCACAATCGACCGGTTCTTCGTCATCTTAATGGTTTAATGACATGAAAAAGATCCACTCTAAGTTTAAAGCACAAATAATCCACCCCGAAGACCATTTTAAGATCCAATCAAACTTAAGAGGCAGGTCCTAAAGACTCTACCCTCATGATATTAAACCACATAGGAGTTAAGTATTAAAAACTATATCATCAGAGGTCTCATGGTATCAAACCAATCATTCTCAGCACGAGATAATGTTATCCTTCCACGGAAGAACGAAGTTATTAGATTAGATGACGCTTTCTAAGAACGACTGCGTCAAAATCATATTAATCTGACAAAGAAGATTTCTCAAAGTTTACTCAAAAATTTCGTTTGGTTTTTAAGGACAATCAGATACCATCCTTACGCAGGATAAGGTAATGTAATAGCGCCACAGGATTTACATTTTAGAGTGCAGCTTATCATCACCACCGATTTTGTTTTGTGGGGTGTTCGCATCTATTTTTTATTGACACAACGTGAACATAAATTATTTCAACATAACTATAAAAATTGAATAACAAATATTGGAAATAAATAATTGAATTATCTGCTTAACGCTATTGTCGTCTAGAAACTTGAAGGGCGCGGGCGGTGCCACTGGCAGCAAGGTGGCTGCTATCAGAAGACGAATCTTCCTTTTCTTCAACAGTTGACTTCGACGACGTTGATGAGTGCGTTTGGATTGTGAGTGATCTCTTGACAATGGCTTCGTAAGAGATGCTGTGTAATGGTGAACAACAATGGCTGCACAAGAGACTTGTGAATCTTCTTGACAATGGCTGCACAAGAGACACTGGGCTGGAACGGCTAGCGTTGTCGCTTTTATAGGGCTTTTTCTGTAGCAATTGGAGTTAGCTTCAAACGTTTGCTCTCAATGTAATAAAAGAACGCTTTAGAGCAAAAAAGCAAAGAAATCTAATTCTGGAACGCAGCATATATGACAAACCTGACGTTGTCAATCTGACGTTTCTTGATGTCTATTCATGGCCAGCTACATTAACATTCACTGACGTGTACGTATGGCCGTTTCAATTTGACTTTTAAAAATTTGACGGGTACTCCTCAGCGCCTCTTGTGAGTTTTTAAGTAATTGCAGTTGTCATTACGTTACCACAACGTTACTATCAGTAGTTCTGTAGTATCTTTAATAGAGAGCGCTGAGGGGAGTATTCCACTAAAGTCCCTAGATTACTAAAGTACGGCAATACACAGTTTAGGACCAAATTTTAAAACCTAGCCAGAACATGGCGTCTGTGTCACGTGACACAAACAGACTTGTGTATTTGAGTTGAATAAACAAATATTTGTCATGGAAACGAAGAAGTTTTAGATTTTTTGGCAGTTGATAAATGTCAGCTCCCAAAAGGAATTAGAAATAATAAATAAATCATATTAAAACACAATAAAAAATAAGCCGTATTAATCTAAAGACGTTGAAGATATGTTTATTAAAACGCTTTTGCTTAATTTTCAATTTTGATAGAAAAAACATGGAGTAGTTTTTGCAGGTAACGGAAATATTGCAGTTTTGAGGTATGTGTAAAATATTTGTGCTTGCTCGAAACTCGAAGGTGCTCGTCCGTGCCCCGTGGTGCTCCTGGTTTGTTCATTTGTGGTTTGTGACGGTTATTGGATTTTGTTTATTTTTATCGATTTACAATGGTTAATCATGATAAAGGGTTGTAAGGACGTTATTACAGTTTATTATGGGACAATTTTACTAGTCGACAAACAGTACAGTTTACATGCTCAGATTTGCGCAGTAAGGCTCTAAAAAATTGACATTTACGTTTATTTTCCGTTGTCATGAAAATCAACCAAAATTTTCATTTTAAAATTCCCGCGCATAATGGGCCAGAAAATGGCTTCCCTATTGCCGTACTTTATACTATCTAGGGACTTTATATTCCACATACTCCACGGCATGCTTTCTCGGAACCGAATTTTAGGCGAACTGAAACGACCATACATACACGTCAGTGAATGTTAATGGAGCTGGCCATGGTCTAACATTTTGACCTTTCTAACATCCGTCATTTTGACCTTTTTTGACGTCTGTCATCTCGACGTTTGTCGCTACATGTCATCGTGAACAGATTTGTTGGTTGCTAAGCAACGTATGAGCCTCCATAGTTTGATTTATATCGACAAGTTGCATTACAAGATTAGAAGCGGAACAACACAAAAATAGGTATACCAATCAATGGAAAATACTGTAGATTATCAGGTGCTTGTGGCACAGGATTCGTACGATGTTGAATTTATATTGAGAAGATTATACACCTGAATAGAAAAAGTGTAGTTGTGTAGACAACATGCAAAACCAATAGGTTCAAGAGTTTAAATACAAAAAGCGATGTCGCTAGTTAACTAAACTTTTCTTTAAATCTTGGGGGACTATTGTGAGTAGGAATGGTTAGGGGGAAACACAAATAAAACATAGGATTCGGGAGAGCAGGAAACTGATTGGTTGTCTCAATTCATTAAGGTAGGATGAAAACATATCCAGAAAGGCATAAAAAAAAGAATAAGGGAAACAACGCATAATTTTTTTTCTTCTTCCTTACTTATTGGCAATCAGAATTTATAATTCTATGAATCAACGTGCAAGCTTAATCATTGATGTGATGAATCACTTCTCCAATGAGAGATCTCCTTTACTTCTCCTTTTGGTCGGCTGGCCTTTATCTCCTGTTGAGTTGAAGTTCTACCATTGGGTGAAGTGGTGTCTGGATGATATTCTAGCTTGTAGTGGTGCTGGATATTTTTTCTTTGATGACATCTTTGGCAAGTGATATATTCAGGTCTGTATGTAGCGTGTGATTTCTTACGTTTGCTATTGTTCGTAGTAATTTTGACTGACTTCTCTGAATTATCAGTACATTTGATTTACTTGTACATCCCCAAAGCTCGTTTCCATAAACCCAAACAGGTTTAGTTAGTTACAGGGTAATTCCGGGAGAGATGGCCAGCGAAATTTTTAGTTCTTTAAATTTGATAAGTTGCGCACTTTTCCACTTTATTTTTCCGAAATTTTATACGCCCACCTGTTCCTAAGCTTGGTGCGGAACGAATTAGTTCATCGGCCGCGCCACCTATTAAATTCAAGTAAAAAAAATCTTCGCTGGTCATCTCTCCCGTTTGGTCATCTCTCCCGTTATTACCCTAGATTTGTAGAGAAGTATTTTGTTTTCCAAGAATCAATTCGGATCAATTTGTTTGCGCTTTTTGACTGTATGGTCTTTCCAAGTAAATCTACTATCCAGGTGAATACCAAGATATCTTGCGCTCGAAGACCGAGGTATATTTACGTTATATGTATAAGTTTACTTGTGGCTTGTGGACACTGCTCTCTTCTAAGCTCACTTGAACAAATTTAACTTCATTTATCTTAATTTTCCATTTATGGAGCCATAGTTTCTGAACATGTATTTGATTTAGGTGGTCTTGCAGTGTACTCGTGGCCATTGCTGAATGGCAATGTCATGTCTTCTGCTAAGGTTCCAGTGATGGTATTTCTGTCGATTGGTAGGTCTGCTATGCATAATAAACATAGTAGGGGTTCGATGATGCTGTCTTGAGGCACACCTGATTTTATTGGAAAATTATTTGATACTTATGTTTATACCTACTCACATATTTAAGTGATAGGGAGATATTGCTTGATTTTGAATAGCGATCCTCTCCGTCAAGTCTTATCGAAGTGCAGAAATGAGACGCAAAATACAAACAGTAGAACTGGACTGCCTCAGACGCAGTGCCAGAATATCTAGGATACTACACATTCCAAATGAAACAGTAAGGCAACAGTTGAGAGTGGAAAAAATGTTAATAGGATTGAAATACGTAGCTTGGACACTTAATGAGAATACCAGAAGATCGACGCGATGGCCAAAAACAATAATACTTGAATGAAAACTACCAGGAACAAGGAAAGACCACGAAGATTTGGAATAAGGAAAACCATGGAAGAAGGTGGCTTTAATAAGAACATGACTAAAAGGCCGAGTTTCATAATCGAATTTAAAGGAGACTTTAAATGTAAAATCACTTTCAGATGTCAAAGCAAATATGAAAACACATTTGTTTACACATCTGAATGTGACTTTAATCTTAAAGTTTCCTTTAAATTCCATTACGAAACTGGGGGAAAGTAGATCAGCTTGGAAAAAGTAATTACTTCTTCTTTTTTATATCCGATCCAAACAGGATTGGACAGCAGAATATTCAAGTACGGATGTTGCCTTACAACTAAATGTGATATTTCTTGCGTGCGAGAAATCAAAGTATAATACTAGAAACGCTTTGGATATCGATATCTTAAAACATAAACGCGAACGATATAAAAAATCTCCTATCTGCTCTGGTGGATATATTTTCAACAAACTGCTGATAAATATAAAAACTGGAAGTAACCCAACTTTATTTCGCAACAAATTAAAATTTTTCTTAATCAAAAGCAATTTTTGCACGATGAAAGAATTTTAACAATTATACATCATGCAAGTATTTGTTAAGTATATTAGGCTCTTCCTGAGTGCGTTGCCTTGTATTATTCGACAAATCGATGTACAACCCTGTACTATCCAATCGATGAATAAACGTCTCTTGTCTATAGTTTATCCATTTTGAAGTCAAATTTGATAATATTTTTGTGACTAGACATTAATTTCAGTTTTACTGATAATTTTAAATCTTGCCAAATTGGACTCTTAATGCCAACCTTTGATAACATTGACGGTTTAACATTTTTTTTTATTGCAGATTTCAATCTAATTATTTTTTTAATCTGAAATTTAAAGCAGATTACGTTGACTTACTTTGAGGAAAAAGTGGTGCCAAAATCCTTTATGAAAATCTACAGCGTTTTGTGAATTAGGTACTTTGTTTCTAACTTGGTCAGTTTCTGCCTACTTTTTAGCTTTAGTTTAGTTTATTCATGACACGTGCTAAATAACAATAATTAGATGTGTGCGTCAATATAATAACTATGGTAAGATAAGAATGAAAACTTAAGTAAGTATCGAGATACTCAGACACTGTATAATAACCATTCATCAGTAAAGCTTCTTTTAGCCGGTTTTTGAAATGCTGTCGGTTCCGTAGCATACGTACTTCGGTAGAAAGTTTATTGAAGAACTTTTGCCCAGCATATATCGGGGACTTTTCGAGCATAGCACCGGTGTGTGTGTCAAAAACATACATTGTACAGTGATAAATATAAATAATATAAATGCACGCAACATTATTTTGTGATCAATGAAAACCCTCCTACATGAGTTACGGTAGTTCATATCAATTATGAGTCTTTTGGGCAAAAAAAAAAACTCTTTTAATGGAGACCGCGTTTCCCCAAAGTTCAGAATAATATGAAAGAGTCGAGTGGACAAGCCCATAATACACATGCAGAAGATAGGCCCTGTCTACACACTGCTTTAATTTGAAAATCGCATAGTAGGCACTGTTCATTTTATTACACACTATGTCTATGTGATGATTCCACGACTACAGACTGTCAATCATTACTCCTAATAGGCAAGTCTTCTCACTCATATTTATGTTTTGGTTTAGTATCCGTAGGTTTATGATCGGAGCTGCTTTCCGCCGATAAAAATTTACACTAATAGTTTTCTTTGCAATTAAGCACTAAGTTATTTTTATTGCACCAATTGCTAAACTGTAAGATTACTCTGTTAAGTTCATGTTCTAGCTCAGTAGAGTTTTTGCCTGCAAGTACAATGGTCGTGTCATCTGCAAAACCTATTAATCTACCCGCACATTGGAGACTATTTGTTAGGTAATTGACGAAAATTAAAAAAAGTAGGGGCCCCAGTACAGAACCCCGCGGCACTCCAAGATCTAGCTTCTTTTCAGTAGAGAGTTTTCCACACATATTCACCCTAAAGGTCCTGCATTTGAGGTAGGACGCCAGCCAGTCGGAAATCTTGCCTCTGATGCCAAGCGCGTAAAGTTTCTGGATTAGGAAATCAGTCTGTATAGTGTCGAAAGCACTGATTGTGAGATCGAAGTACACAGCAACTACAAACATGTTCTTATCAAGAGCAGTGTAGATGTAATCAACAAATTCCACACATGCGTCAGCAGTAGACTTATGTTTTCGAAACCCATACTGAGTATCGGGAAGCAAATTAAAGCGCTCAAGATAGTTACTGATCTTATCTCAGATAAACTATTTTTTCAAATATTTTTGAAATCTCATTTATGCTCGTGATGGGACGATAATTCGCTATATCATGACGCTCACCTTTTTTGAATATCGGTAAAACAATTGAAGGCATTATTCCAAAAACCAGACAAGTCCAAAAATGATAATTGTCTGGCTTTTGCAGGAAACAAGTGGGACTTGGCTTGTTTTTATAGAATCGCACATATTTCTCCGTGCAAAATCGTCGAACATGTATCTTTCATGGCGAAACAAATTATACCACCAGATAGCCATTATATTAAAGTATATAAAATAGCGACAACTTGTAAACCAGATATTTTGGACTTGTCTGGTTTTTGGAATAATGCCTTCAATTGATGTTTTTAAAACGTCAAGAAACTTTCTTTGATGAATAGATAAATTGTATAGATACAGTCGTGTTCAAAAAGGTTTTGTACAGCTACGTTTAAATACCTTTGCTTTTGAGCGGTAATTGGTTTTTCTATTTTTGTGTTCAATAATATTATGATTGCCAGAAATCGTATATGTAACAAAACTTGTACAACAATTTTTTCAACTTCATCATGAATGCACATATAAGTTTACACAGTACAAATTCTGTATAACACTTTTTTGAACACGACTGTACATTACATTTATGAAAATCACAGAACTTTTGAGTGCTGCGTAATCAATCGCCGAAGTAAGAACCGACAATTATTTCAGTATTATTTTTTGATAACGGTGAATGAGAAAAAAGGACGGAGTTATGATTCATAAGTCTGTTGATGCAACACCAGACAATGACGCAACGGTCTTCTCTTGTGAATAATACTGTAAGTCAATGGCTTCACTAATATGTGCATATTATTTTTCATTATACAAGTAGGTAATCCATTAACTCCAGATGGATTACGGTTTTTTAAGCTCTTTATAGCACTTATGGCCAGTTGCACCAAACACTTAAGCTCAACTTAACTTTAAACGTAACTTAGAATATGCTGTGTACCATAAAAATGTCACATTATGAACACTACTTAAATTTAAGCTCATCTTAAGTGTTCGGTGCAAATGGCCATTAGAACCTCATTTTCAATGATCTCTGAGAAGTAAATTGTTTGTTTGACATTCGGAAGCACTGTGCAAGTCCTGTCCAAAATGCAGCTGTAATGTGTCCTTCGCTACATCTGCAAAGTAATTTGCAAACACATTTGCTACTGTTTTTCGTTCTTCCACGATCTCACCGTTTATCTGCAGAGAGAGATTGGTTGTGATGTGACGTTTCCGACCAGCGAGGAATTTTTATCAATTTTATGTTGAAATTTTGTTCAAAAATTATAGTCTTCTTTCTGCCAATTTTTTGTTTTTAACTTTTCCCTTTTATTTCTTCATTAGTTCAGTTCTGAGTTAGCTTTGTGTTTTGGTTGAACTTTTCCACGTAATTTTTTTTTAATCCATCTTTTTATTTTTTCCTTGTTTCTAAGTTACGTTTCTGCTCTGCGTCAACTTTTTGTCTATTTATATTACGTAAACATCTCATAAAACTTTAAAGGTTTGAAGGAATAAAAAATTGATTAGTTTTCCAATTAATTCTGGATTTAGATATTTCGTCGAATTCAGTACAAAGATTCTTTAACTTTTCCTGGTAATTTCCTGACTAAATGTCTGGTACAAAATATCCCTTATCTTCATAATTGTTAAAAAAAATGCTACAGTTTATTTTGAGCGAAATTTTCTTTAAAAAAATCAACAGGGTCTTTCGTTCTTTCTTTCTGAATTATATTTCTATGATCTGTCTGATTTCTTGTTTGTCTTCGTTTTCTGAATTAGCTTCATTTCTGTTTTCAATTTATTTTAATTTGCTTACGTAAAATTCTATTCAAAATTGATCATCTTTTATTATTCCCTTGTTCTGTTAATGGCTTCTTGTTTTATTTAATTATATTTATATTTCTTGTCTATTTTTCCGTTTTATTTAAACTTGTTTAGTAAAAATTTTATGTAGAAATCGATCGTCTTTTGTTTTTAACTTGTACTACATTAGTTTTCTGCTTTGATATAAGTTTCTTTAGTTTATTTTATTTTTTTGCAAATTTCAGCAATTATTTATTTTATTATTATTTCTTTTTAACTGTACCTTGAATATACCGACTGATTTTTTTAACTTTTTATCAACTCTTGCTATGAAATTTGGACGGCATGTCTTAGCTTTACAGTAAAATAACTTCTCAAGGAGTGCCAACCAAATTTCATGGCAGGAGTTGATAAAAAATTTTAAAAATCACCCAGTGCAACTTAATACATAATAGCAATAATGTAAGTATAATGACAGTAATAAACATAATAATAAATATGAATAATCCAAAAAGATTCTGTAAATGTATAATTGTCTTTTTCAGTTTCACTTTTATTTTCAAAATTTGTTTTTTCTTCTTGAGATTGTTTTCTATTTTAAAGCTTTTTCTGTACTTTTCCGGTTAGTTTTTCTCAAATTTCCTTTCAATTATCGGCTATTTGTTTCTTTCTCGTTTTACAAAAAAAAATTATGTTTTCTCTTTCCGAATTACCTTATATTTTATTTTTGTCGGATCTTGCTTTTTTTCGATTTGTTTAGATAAAATTTTATTTAAAAGTCGATCGTCTTGTAGGTACTACATTAATTCTCTGCTTTGATACAAGATTTTTAGCTTATTTCTCTTAAATTATTACCAATTATTTTTGAGCTTCTTTTATCTAACTTCTAACTATAATACCTTCAATCTACAACTTGTATTGTATTGTACTAGGGGGTCGATAGGCTTTATTTAGCCTTTCAGAACTGCGACCATATTGATCTTTTGTTCAAACCCTCCAAGTAATTAATTTCCTAGGAACCCTACCTTATCAGCCAAGTGTAGAATGTTCTTAAGAAGCTTTGCTATCACCTCGTCAGGTGTCAAACTCACCCTTTCTGGGTGTCTAAACCGAAGTCTTGTTAATGCCTTACATTTGCAGAGTATGTGCTCAGTTGTAACTGTTTCCGACTCACATAGTCTGCAAATTTCACTTTCCACCAAGCCCGTGTTCTTAAGGTGATACCTCACAGGGCAGTGGCCGGTGAAAAGACCTGCAACAGTCTTTATTTCATTCTTTGTCAGAAGTAGAAGCTTTTGAGGAATCTCACGCGAATACTCGCCTGTCTTTGCCCTGGAACATTACCCCAGTAGGACATTTTCTTCCTATCCAGCCACCTTTCAGACTCTTTCCTGTACTGTGACCTGCTCAGGCCACAGAAAGGTTCAGGACATGCGGGGGAAGCCTCAGAACCAGTTCGAGGATAAACTGCTCTTACGTTCCCTTCTATACTCTCATGGCCGGGAATCCATTTTAGAGCAATTTTATTGCCCTTGGCCAGTTCCTTGAGAGATTGTTTACATTCACATATGGAAACGGGCTCACAATCAGTACAGTATGCTTTGAGTGCCTTTAAGGTTGCCTGACTGTCAGACAGAATATAAATCTTTTTATCGTTTGTGTACTTTCTTAGGCACTCCTGAGCACATAAGTTTATTGCAAGTGTTTCAGCTTTCCTAATTGTAAGGCTACTGATGCCTCGTATTTTGGGCCATAAATACCTATGCCGGTTTCCTTTGCAGTCTTTGATCTATCCGTGTACCAGATGGAGATATTGTTACCTAACTATACTAGTTGTCTTTTAGCTATAAGGTGGCTATCGATATCCACTTCATAAGGTATGTCAAAGCCAAAAGTTTTCGGCATCATGTCCGTGGGTTTATCTGCCAAAGATCCAGAATTCTAAAGTGACCAGTACGATCGCCTGGTTTAATTTTTCTAGTCCGAGTTAGTCTCAAGGAAACTTGCATGCCCTCCTTCTGCACCCGTAGGTGAAGTGATGGGGATATTTAGCAAAACTTCCAGAGCTGCTGTTGGGGTGGTATTCATAGCCACTGTTATTCCCAGACAGGCTAATCGCTGCAGTTTCTGCAGCTTATTTTGCATGGTTAACTCTGTGGTCTTCGTCCACCACACCAAAGAAGCGTTGGGTCTTACTACCGTTGTAAATGACCATTGAATCATTCGTGGTTTCAGTCCCCAAGTCTTACCAAAGAGCTTGTAACATGCCCAAAAAGACGCCGTTGTCTTTGAAACTGTCTTATCGACATGCGTTTTCCAATTGAGCTTAGTATCTAGGGTTACTCCTAGGTATTTCATTTCTTTGGAGAGCTGTATAGTTGATCCATTTAAACGGGAGGCGCTTAGAGTCAGCTTCCTGCGCTTCGTAAATGGTACTATGATGGTTTTCTTGAGGTTTACACTAAATTCCTCCTTTTGGCACCATCTATTGATAATATTCAGAGCATTTTGCATTAGGTTGGAAATTACGCCTTCAAGCTTTCCTCTGATCAGTGTGACTATGTCATCTGCGTAACTCAGCAGGTCATCCACAGCAACGGTGATATTACCCCACCTTGTGGTCAACCCTTTCCTGTGGTTATTGAAGTTTCTTCCTCTCCTAAAGAAGCCGCTACTATTCGCCTTGGCCGCATTGCTTTGATCCACCTGATTGTCGGTGGATTAATGCCTCGTTTTGTGGGTGCTCTTTCTATAGATGTAAATGAGGTGTTATCAAGTACTCCTTCAATACCTATAAAAATGCCAACGGCAATTTCTTTTGCCGCTATAGATTTTTCCACTACACTCACAAAGTTATGTAGGGCATCTTCTGTGGATTTGCCTGGCTGGTAGGCGAATTGTTTATGGTGAAGTGGTACTTTTTCAAGAACTTTGTTTCTGATTTTATTATTTAGGATTTTCTTCATGGTTTTAAGAAGAAAGGAAGACAGGCTAATCGGCCGATTAAATTTGGCGTCTTCTGGAGGTCGCTTGTCCGTTTTCTGTATGAAGATTACATTTACCTTCCTCCAAGATTGCCAAGATTGGGGTATGTAGCCCAATGCAAAACTAGCTTTAAAGATTATTATTACGCAGGGGGCAATAGTGTCGATCCCTTTCTGCAGCAAGGTTGGAAATATTCCATCATTGTCTGGTGATTTGAAGGGCTTAAAATATCTACAACTTAGTGCATTTGGATTTTTTTTTTCAATTTAATTTTTATTTCCGTCATTTGTATTTTTCATCTCGGGTTTATTTTCTATTTTATTGCTGCTTCTGTCTTCTTCCTATTTTTTCGCGCCAAATTTTATTTAAAAATCGTACTATTGCTATCATAAAAAACTAGGACAAGACTTTAAGCTGCGTAAAACTGCTACCGACCATAAATTTAAAAGAAATTGTCAGTGTCAGTCATGCTTAAAGTAAATATTGTTTTAAAAGTTAGAATAATTGCTTGCATAGAAGACAGTAAGACAAATTGCTCAGAATTTCGGCATTAACAAAAATGCACTTACTGACTTGACAGTAAAGTATGAAATATAATAAAATAATGGAAACCCATGACCACTGGACTTAAGAGTTGTCCTAGTTTTTTATGATGTCGATAGTATGTGTTTTATTGACGTAGCTTATGACTTGACTGTTTATCCATTTTTGCATTTTCTTCTATCTTTCTCATTATTATCTTTATGTCAGCCGTTTGAATTAGTTTCCCTGTGCCTAATTTTGCGTTTGATAACATCACTTCCTGTTACTATTTCTTATTCGTTTTGAAAATAACTGTCTTTGGTTGAAGATTTTTCCAATTAAACTTTTTTATTTATTTTTTCTTACTCGGAATTATACTCATTGCGATTACGATTGGAATTAACATTTTGTTACTCTTCCTTTTTACGGAAAAGGAATAAAAGGAAGCACCTACCTAGAACAGTTTGAGAACCGCTGACATACACTACTGCAATTTAAAAAAAAAAACATCGAAGTGTTTTCATGTTCATTTGATAGAATCCATTTGGTGAAATAAAATAACACCACTTGTTGAAATAAAATGACACTATTTTCAGTGATTATTTACAATTGCATATACAGGTGGTCCTCATGAAAGTAACAAATGTTTCCAGAGGGGGCATTTTAATCAGTTTCTAGTTTTTAGATTGTAAAATTGGAATAAGCATTGTCGTCGTACTTATTAAGTACCTACTGACAACATGTCAGTTCATTATTCCCTATCTTAGATCTAAAATTTTGCTCGGCGTCAGCAGCTTTCGCCGTTTAATAAGGCAACGTAACAACAACAACAACGACCGACGCGGCATTTAAGATTTCATAAAACTTTTCCGCGACAAAAACCGCTGCTTCTATCTCGATTAAATAAATCTACTTAATACAGTCGCAGTTGGCCTGGTCCGTAATTGGCTTTATTAAGCGTCTAAAACGAAGCCGCTGCGATTTTCTCTGTTATTAAATTCTCTTCCGCAAAGTCGTTTTTTTTTCAAACGCAGACGATATGGTCTTCGCGTTTTACTTTACTAAAACCGATCAGAATTTATAATTGCTTCCTTCGACGGATGCCAAGTCGACGCGGGCCGAAATTGAGAAAACAAATGCCAACCGCCAGATTAATGGGCTATTAAACTAAATATCGCCGGACGATCCGTCAGGGTACGCATTTATCTTTGAATTAACAATGTCCTCTCTCTGCGTGCCCTAAATATAGATAGCGTCGGACTTTGACGGACGACGCACGATCTCCGAAGGCCGGTTACGCACCTGGTTGTCAGGATAATTATGGGATTGAGTTACCTTTGGCGTGTGTATTCGTCTTGTCTAGAGCTCTGGAAAAGTGCTCGTCGACTACACTGGCTGCGTCACCCTGGTAATGCGTGAAGACTACGCAGTTTGCCGAAACGTACTGCGCTCTCGAACTACCCTCCTCCGAGGAATCGTCGTCCGCTCCCTGTTGAGGATCTGAAACGAAAACAAGAAAAATTATTTCTCGAACGTCAGCTGGCGTCATAAAATGTGTTCGTGTTGGAATGTCAAAGATTCCTGAACAGTTCCATAGCAAAATAAATGCTCTTGCTACTTCAAAACTTAAAACGCTTCTAAAGTGAGTGCCTTAGATTGTTATAAGTCATCAAGCAGTCAAAATTGGATTCCATAGATTACAGTAGCACTAGTTCTAATGAAAACTTCGTTTTTGAAATGCCAATTTTTTTTTAAGTTGCGAAAAGCGGATTCCTTTGAAGATTTTATATTTTCACTTTCTTCCGATTTATTTTGTTTAAAGAATTTACCTTACCCCTTTCTCATAGGTTTCACGAAGCTAACCTTTATTCTTAATTGTAATTTGTTATTGAAAAGCTCTTTCTAATTTGTTTTAAACATTTATCAATACGGACAAAGAAGAATTTTTACGGTTCTTGCTTGCATTTTTGTTCATAATAAATTTAATTTCTTTTTATTTATACCTTACTGAATTCATGTGGTTTTCATTCTGATCACTTGAATCCAATTGGAATTGAGTTATTTTTAGTTTTATTTGGATTTTGAGTTTGTGGAATTCATTATTTTTGCCTCTGTCAGTTGGAATTCAATCAGAATCCTTTTGTTATTCAAAGTCACCGATGAGTGTTTTCAATTCGTTGTGAATCAAGGAGATTCTTGGACGGAATCCTGTGTTTGTTGGTAATTCGAATTCTTTTCGATTTATAGGCAGGTCACCCCGAAAAAAAAAATTCCCAACGTTTCGTCCATAAATTACATTATTTATACATGCGTTGTTCGGTCGCGGCGTAATTTATTTCGGAGACAGTAGATTACCGACCGTAGTCATTTATAAACACGGTTTGTTTTGAGAGGATGAGCCGTATATCTCCCGAAACAAATGGGCCGAAGGTACAAGTGACGACGCTATTATCCGCCTAAATACAGCAGCGCACGTCTCGTCGGGGGCCCCAGGTACGCTACCTGGAACGCCGGTTAGTCATTGTTCCCCGGCTGAATGCGAACTTATTAAAGTGTAATTAACTTCCCCGGCCGGTTTTTACTCGTTTCTTCTTATCAAGACGCCGCGAGCGCTCCCCGCCGCTGCAAAAATCGCGAATTATTTATCTCATTCATGGGGCGACGTATACCTTTGTCGACGCTAACCGACACGCTCATATATTCCAGCTACTTACAAATTGTACGCGGCTCAGGCACGCATTTATTTCCTTTTCGCTTTGCGACGGCAAAACCCTTGCTTCTTTATCTGCTCATTTGTTCGAAATAAAAATTTATATTTCTACTTATATCAAAAGTATCCAATCAAATTTCTTTCTAAATTGATGATATCCAAATCAGAAAGATTGTCTCCCTAAATTCTTAAATCCTTGAATTTTTTTATTTATTTAATTCGAAACCATACAATAACATTATAATTATAAGCCCGCGAATCGTGGGTATTAACAGAACAACGAAACAAAAAAATCAGATTATAGAATTGGGATTTACAGGCGAAATAGAGATAAGAAACTGTGCTATCACAGTAACGTTGTTAGTTACATCGGGTCGTCATTTATTCTCGTATCCCACGTGATCTATGACGTCTGTAACCAACTTTTACAATACCCAATTTCTTGTACACTTTCTATAATAACACTTAGAACAAGAAATTTTTTGGACTGCAGATACAGTTTGAAAACAGAACACGTTCTATTTTTTCAAATATTTTTTTACGCAATGTTCCTACACTTTACTGCATAATTTACATTGTTCAAGAAATTGAACCAAATCTTGTACAAGAAATAGGGTAGTCTACAATGACCTCAACAATAGTCTAAAATGACTACGCATTGGCGTAGTTCATCTTCGTTCATCATTGTATGACGCGTTTCAGTTTCTTTTTTAACACAGCTTATAAATATGAGTAAATTAAATTAAATTGGGGTGGAGTCTAATAAAGTACGTGAGATTGAATGTGTCGGAGTTAAGCAAAATATGCGAGTTTGAACATTTCGAGCGACGCTAAAAATTAATGCAATCAATTTAAATGAACTAAGATGAAGTGAGAATAAACACTAGTTGATGTACAAAACCGTAAGAAACTGAACACATTTTTTATTTTATAGTAAATAACAATTTAAATAAACTTTCTTTTAAAAATAACGATAATAATTACGCCTTCAGTTGTTTCTAATTGTTTTGAGATATACGTATTTAAACAAATACCCATTACAGGAACTTAGTTTATATTAAATTCAATTAAACAAAAAAACAGTCACTTCTGTGAGCATAAGAAATTATCTACGAGCGTGCAAAACTGCAAAGGACCCAAAAGCGTTCATAGGTTTTATTAAATTAAAACAAAAGAAGAAGATTACGCCCTGAATCTGAAAGAATTTCATGTTTAAACAAATTAATTTCTCAATAACGAACAACGTAGCAATATGTATGTATACAATGCGATCAATAATGACGCGATATGCTACTTTAATTTGTAGGTTCCTTTCCTACTACAATATGCTATCTTCTGATAAAGGATCAGATTTATTTTAAGTTACGAAATATGTTTTTAATGTAAAGCAGCTGATTAACTATTTAAAATAACTTTCTACAGCAACGAAGTATCTAAATAAACAAATATAAAAATATAGCTAGGGAACGTCAATGAACGGAAAGTGAATTAAGACAAAGAAAATTCTCCAAATTTCCCCAGAATGCCCCAAGTTCCAACTTCAGGTTATATAGTTGACGTAACTCGAACCTAAATACTGATATAACCCTTTTTGGAAAACAGTTGTTTTCATTGATCGCATTATACAACTAAAGTATATATAAACAACACTCGATCGACGCTACCGTAAAAAGTAGTAACTTAATTTAGTGCTGCCGCAGTTCTGCCAACCGTTTGTATTGCACAATTTGATCACGTGGGGTACGTTCAATTATGAAGACCCTGTACCAATCAACGAGATATTGAACTGAGATGACTTTGGATATGTAATAGTAATGAGAAGAAATCGATTTCCAAAGAAATTGATGGTCACAAGACGAATAAGAATACCGAGAAATGCATGAAAAACAGAATTGTAAAAAAGGAAGAGGCAAAAAGTCAACTTAACCATATTTTAAGTAATCTATTGAAACAGCTTCTAATACCAAATCCTTTCAGTAACATCCTATCGTAGTGTTGAAAGAAGTAGAAGCCAGGTTGCATAACCTCTACACTAGGCAGTCGATAGAACAAGAACAGGAGAGAAGAAAACTAACAATCCTCCACTGTTCTTTGGTTTTCCATCACATTATGTACTTGTTTCTTTACTTTTTTTGGATATGTAATTGGCTATTGATGCACATATTCAGGTGCATGACTAGGTTATTTTATTTTAGTCGGGCGTACGCGTTGTGGAGTGGTGAGTCATGACCTAAAAATGCACCTAAATCCGTGCTTTAATTGTATAAGTATAAGAAGAAACCGATTTCCAAAGAGATGTCTGGTCGCAATGAAAATACCAACAGACCAAAAAGAATGTTACACAAGACCAATATGAATACCAGGAAGTAAATGAAAAACAGAAGTGAAAAGGTTTCTAGATAGAAACTCTTCCTGAAAGAGAGACATGTGAGAAATAATGAAAGAAAGATTCTAAAAAAGGAACAGAAATAACTTAAATACATATAAATGTTTAAGTAATCTACTGAAACGATTTTTAATACCAAATCCTTTAAATAAAATCCTAGTGCGAAAAGAAATAGAAGCCAAGGAGAATGGCAAAAAGAGTGGTGGAAAAACTGCCACCTGTGAAAACACGATCTGGATTATTTATCGATGTAGCAAGAACAGAAGAGAAGAAGACTAACCATCCTTCACTTTTCCTTTGTTTCCCATTGCATTCCTTGCTTGGTCCTTTTTTAGATATGTAATAAGTATGAGAAAAAAACTATTTCAATAAGACAATAATACTATGAAGTAAACGAAAAACAGAATTTAAAAAGCTTCTCACTACATGAACGGAAGCAGAAACCATGAGAGAAATAATGCAAGAAAGAAATGTTAAAGATTCTGAACAAGAAGAACAGAAATAACTTAAATACATATAAGTAAATATTTAAGTAATTTAGTGAAACGACTTCTAATACCAAAATCGTTTAAATATAATCCTAGTGTGGAAAAAAATAGAAGCCAAAGAGAGCTGATAAAGCAACCTGGAAAATCGGTAGGACAAGAACAGGAGAGAAGAATCCTTCACTTTTCCTTTGTTTTCCATTGCATTCCTTGCTTCTTCCTTCTTTGGATATGTAATAAATATGAGAAGAAACCGATTTTCCAAAGAGATTGGTGGTCGCAATGAAAATACCAACAGACCAATAAGAATATTAATAAGGAAGTAAATGAAAAACAGAAGCAAAACAAATTCTAAAAAGAAAAGAAAAGAAACAGAAGTGACAGACACCTGACATAATGAAAGAAAGAAATGTTAAATACATATAAATATATAAGTCATCTACTGAAACGACCAAATCCTTTAAATAATCCTAGAGTGGAAAGAAATAGAAGCCAAGGAACGTGACAAAAAGAGTGGTGAAAAAATTTACATCTCTGATCAATCTGGACAATCGAAAGAACAAGAACAGGAGAGAAGAAGACCGACAACCGGTTAATTCAACTCTCTTTCATATTTCTGTTTGTTTTCCATCGCCTTCCTTGCTTCTTCCTTTCTTGAAAAGTATGAAAATGAACCTATTTGGTAGGAAAGTGTTGATCGCACATGCACTTTTGACAAGACCAATAAGAAATATCTGAAAAAAGGAATTATCGAGTTTTATAAAAAGAAACTCTACATGAAAAGAAGCGGAAACCAAAGAGAGTGAAAGAACAGTGATAAGGAAGAATTTCTAAAAGAAGTGACCAAATGTAAATTAATGACATACGAACGTTAAAATCATATATTAAAGAAATAGAATAAATGAATAAACTCTTGATGACGAAACAGAAGTAAGGAGATTGATAGTCGCAATGAGAATACCAATAAGAATATTAAAAAGATCAATAGGAAGCAAATGAAAAGCAGAAGTAAAAAAGATTCTAGGTAAGAAACACTACATGAAAAGAAGCAGAAACCCAAGAGAAATAATGGAAGAAAGAAATAAAAAAAAATTCCCATTTATATAAACAAAGATAAATAAAAATAAAGTCGACAGAAAAAATTGTTATGTTAAAATAATATCTGAGGTGCACGCCGTAGAACAAAAAAAAACAAGACGAGAAGAAATCAATGTTCCTCCAAAAGTTGCATTATTCCATAGCTTGCCTTGCTTTTTTCTTCGAAGTTCTTCTCGGTTCTCTTCTTCTTCTTCATTTTTTTAATTCCCAACTGCATCTTCGCTATCTTTTGTATTCGACTTGTCCCTTTGTTGTTCTGCTGATGCTATTTTTAATTTTCTATAATTTTTATTCTCGCCCTTTTGTTCTATTTTCTTACAAATCTCTTCTCTATAACTGCTAGCGTTTCTCTTTGGATTTCCACTGTTGTCCATCCATGATTCGCTTTCGATTCATTTCTTCTCTTTCCTCGTAACTTTAGCTTCAATTCGTTCAATTCCATTTTTTCGTTTTTACTTAGTCTTACTTTTCAAAATCATCAAAAATCTATTTTAAACGGGGAGAATTAGACAGGAATGTTAACCTCCAGGGGCGGTGCTTGCCCCTAAATTTTCATCCATTGGCCCATGCAGTTCTTATTGACTTAATCAAGAAAACTGTTTTCTTTTCGGGGTGGGCTTGCCTAGGTTTCTAATTTTTGATAATCGGGGCACATCCGTTCACTCTACATCTTTGCTTTCTGCCCACCTCCCTTATCTCTCCCTTCGAAATTATTTTCGGTGCTCCTCTTATGCTTTTTAAAAAATTTTCAATTCATTCTTACTACCTTAGTTGATTCTTGTGTCAATGCTGATTTTAATTTCTGTAAATATTGCATTTTTTATTCTGTTTGTAGTTGTTTTTCTTTTTCTTTAAAAAACCTCATCTCCACCCTCGCCAATTTTTTTTTGTTTTCCACCGTTGTCCATGATTCTAATTCTCAGTAACAAATTGGAACTGACAACTTAAATAAACATATTGTGAATACATTTATGTTTTATTTAATGATTTTTTTAATTTTAATTGTTTTTGAATACTGCATTCAAAAAATGTTGAAATGCGAAAAAAACAATTTGAAGTTCGAATAAATCTACGAACAAAAGTAACATTCAAATGAATGCTAGTACCCAGAACCTAAGCTCGCTAATTGACGCAAATAGAGTTGTGGAAAAATAGTTTCGCGATAACGGGAAACGAGACTGAAAAATATGTTTATCGACTGGGCGGAAAAGCGGCGGCCTCATCAAGGAAAAGCCCAACCATTCCACAATTGCACGACGTTATCTGAAGAACGCGGGCTTTAGATATTTGCAACGGTAATTACCGTCAGTCAAAATGAAGGCATCATCATGATTTACGTGTTTGTTGTTTGGGGGCGATAAGGCTTGGAAAAATGCTCGAAGGTTGCACCACATTTTCAACCTTAATGCAGT
Organism: Dorcus hopei; assembly: GCA_033060865.1. NCBI lineage: Eukaryota > Metazoa > Arthropoda > Insecta > Coleoptera > Lucanidae > Dorcus > Dorcus hopei. The sequence continues at coordinate 9,806,333 of CM065426.1, forward strand.
GATAGTATTACAAACAATTTCCACGGCGATTACCAAGGCAAAAATAGATTTCACTTTGGACACATCAATTCTGAAGTATTTTGCTTCAATGGATTTTTTACAAGCAGTGATAGTATTCCTCAAGGTCCTCTACTAGGACCAAAGCTTTAAACCATCGCCATATATTATACCGTGGTACAGAGTAGTATTTATGGCTTTTCTAGAAGACCTTTGATTTCATGGATGAACCTGAACTTCTTCTTCGCTTCTTTTACCAACGCGACGTTTCGTTCTTCGTTACAGAAGAACTTTGTCCTGGCGGAATTTGGAAATGGTTACTAGAAATTAGAACCTCATTTATAAACTAATTTTTATAGCCAATTTAACTCTGTGTGGTATACTATAAGGTCTCCTTTTAGGACCCTTTGCGTTTACTTAAAAAAAACAAATTAATACAAACCTTCTGTACTGCTTCGCCCGTGCATGCTGCAGTCTTCTTCTTTCTGGGGTCGTAGGGGGCTACTGGGTGTTGAACCCCCGGTCGAGCTGTGCGCGTACATGCTCCCCGTGGTGGTGGGTTCGCCCAGGTGGTGACCGCTCTGGGCGAGGGGGTGTGCCGTCTCCTGCAGCCTTTGTACATTAAACTGGAAACGAAAAACAAACATAATTGCAACAAATCGCCCTTCTCTTTGAAGAGCTTTACTTATAATATACATAGTTGCCAAATTTTCAAAAATTCTTTTCTTTTTTCGACTTTATAATGGATTGAACATTTTTACGGTTCATTTAGGAAAAAATCCTCGAATGTTGCAAAGCCTGCGGGCATCGAAGTCGGTAGAGAAAACGACTTTCCGATGGCGTTACATAAATTTCAGCCGACCATTAGAAAACCATTAAGCAGCCTTCTCGACCGGTCTTGCTAATTCAGTAGCGCAGCTAGGAGATTTGAAAAACAAGGACTGAAATCGACACTCCGTGATATAATCTCTGCAGGTAGAAGAATATTTTATTTGCGACGCAAGCGATAGGCTGCTGACAACGGCCTACCTATAAAACACAATCAAATAAACTAAACCTCACGTTAATAATAACATCAATACGTACTGCGAGGTATTTTTATAAAAGACATCTGGAAGATGTGAATCAAATTTTATAATCGTGATGTGACAGGTGATTTTTCAAACTTGAATTTGCAGCCTACAAAATTCCGACTTACAGAAGACGAAGGGTTCTTAAAAGGAATCACCTCAAAATAGAACCCAGGAAATTTTGACTAAAATCATTGGAATGGGGGTAAAAATTGTATTTTTAAAAGAAAGTTTATTTAAGGTGTTATTTACAATAAAATAAAATGTTGTTCAGTTCCTTACGGTTTTATACATCAACTAATGTTTATTCTCACTTCAAGTTACGTAATTTAAATTGATTGCATTAATTTTTAGCGTCGCCCGAAATGTTCGAACTTGCGTGTTTTGTTTGACTCCGTTACATTCAATCTCGCGTACTTTATTAGACCCAAGTTAACGTTGCTCATATTTATAAACTGTGTTTAAAAAAAAACTGAAACGCGTCATACGATGATGAATATGGAAGAACAATTTTTTCAAAAAAAAAAAAAATACGCCTGAAATCTCTATGTGGTACCTACGTCACTATGAATGAGCATATTGCATTAACATACTTATCAAACAATTTAGGCTGTACTAAAGTATATTTCGTAAAAAAACCGTGTGCACTAGTGCCCTCCAGTGCAGAATCACAAACACACCTTTTATGTTTTCTTGGAAGTGCTTGTTTTGTTTATATCTTTTTAAACATGAACTGTGTGCTTAACTGGTCTTATTTACAACAAAATCAGTTGCTACTCGTACATTCGATGAGAGCGAGAAAGCTACGTTCTTTAACAGCTCTTTTGTCCAGTTGCACCGACGACATCGATTAAAGTTAACCTCGAATTAAGGTTCGCCTTACATTCAATCTAAGGAGGATTAGTTAGCAACGACGTTGGTGCAACTCAGCCTTAGCCTGGGTACATTCAAAAAGCTAGTAAAGCAATCAGGAAAGATGTCCGTATACACATCGGGGATTCTCGACAAAAGTATTATTAAAATCAAAAAGTGTAAATAAAGATGTAATAATAACACTCGTAGAGAGGAGACTTTCGCATAAATTTTCGTAGTGGTGATTAAAGGCTACAAAATTTAAAGATTTGTAGAAGGCCCAAACACCTTCCATAGTTTAAAATTTGCAACTTTATTATGAATAATTTAATGGCAATGTTGAAACAGAAGTATTTGATCCAGATCGTAGAGCCATACAGAAAGACCATGCTTTGTCAAAAAATCAAAGAAAATTACCTTTCAACATTTCAGCAGTCGTGAATACTTCTAACTCCTTGAACTATTGGACAAAACGGATTGGAATGTTGTAAGTAATAGTTATTAACTTACACGTTAACCAGAAATTTATAAATCTAATTTTTTTGTTTAACAACAAAAATGTCACGTGTTGAAAAAGTAAACATAATAACTGGTTTACGCCGCCTCTTGACTCTATTCAATAGTGCTCGGAAATCAGCCATTATTTTTCTAATCAAGAACTTAAACAAAAACTAAAAAAAAAAATTAAAGGACATGTGTATACAATAAGGGATAAGAATCTGTGGAAATTTTATACTAATATCAAAATCACGGAACATGAGCTCTGCGTCATCAATCACCGAAGTAACAACCGGCAAATATTTCGGTATTATTTCTTTATTTTAACGGTGAATGAGAAAAAAGGATGGAGTTATGATTCTTATGTCTGATAATGCAACACCAGACGCGTTTTGTTTATGACGAAGAGTTCCTCTCTTATGAAAAATTCTATATTCACGATGTATTACTTCAAGGGGTAATATTATAATTAATGATAATAGAAATAATAAAACCAGTCAACCCAAATAATACTCATTTTCCTAATTTTGGTTTCAATGACATTAGAGATATAACAAGTAACAAGAACAAGAATTTTTTTAGATATTCTAAAAATCTTTAAAGTTGTACTGCTACATAAAGGTTGTTCAGTGAACGATTTGAAAAGTTATAAACCTGTGTCTGCGCTCAGCCAATTCTGAGTCCACAGGGTTCAATTTTGGGTCCTATTTTATTTCTCATTAGTATAAATAACACAAAACAATCAGTTACTACGTATATCGAAACCTATTTTATATGCTGATGGCACTACATTCGTCTCGTCAGGATACAATGACTTTAAAGCTACGTCCACACCGAAAGCAACACTCTGGAACATTGTGTTTATGTAGCTTGTTCTTGGAACTTTGTTTCTGAATGTTTCTGAAAGTTTCTTGATGTCCCTATTGTTTATCGTTGCAGAAACAGATGTTCCTACAAGTTGCTTGGTTCCATATTTAGCGGTAAACATCAAAGGAAATTTAGAAACATTGGTAAACACTATTGTTTCTCAGACGTAGTGTGGACACGTTGTAACTTGTTTCCGAAACTTTTGTCGCGTTTGCTTTTATGAAGAAGTACGAGTGCAGTGTATAAACTTTTGATTGATGGACTTGTGGTACAATTAACGAAATTGCTTGTTTGGAGATTCGAAATAGATAGTATGAATCTCCCGTCGCAAGAAATCGAAGTATTAGCAGTAGACGTTCCAGTGGAGATATAGCAGCTCTATAGTTCGTGTGTTCCTTTTTAATTAAAGGACTAATTTTACATAGTAACCATTCCAAGTCAGTGCTACTCATACGACAAAAGTTTTTAATATTTCCATTATCGATCTTGCATTCTGATATTAAATCATCTTTCGTTAATGAACTCATGAGACATACGACACCATGCGTCTTTCTTTCTAAAAGAGTCGGCCTAATCCAACATTTACGAACTCTTTTTTCTTTTTTTTTTTCAAAATAATAACAATTGCAACAACTGCTGCCTGTAAATTTTCGTCGCACCACATTGTTTATGAATATTGAAACACACACTGCACTGATGTAGACGAAAGGTTTCTTGTTGCAGCAACACAATGATACTGTGATTGAAATGAGTTTCCTTGGTGTAGACAGACTGTTTACGGTGATTTTGTTTTTGTTTCTGTTTCCATAGGCAGGTTGCGGAAACAAGAAATAAAATATCCCTCTGTGTTTCTTTGGTGTGGACATACCTTTATAAAAGAGGGATCGGACAAGCCTGACAACCTGGCTTACTTCAAATAGTTTGTCATAAAATCATTCCAAAACAGTCAAGACGATCTTTACATATAAAACTGTTCGTGATCATGACCTGGCAAACCAAGAGGTATCAAAATTTTCGAGATTATGTATGGAAGGACCATAGAAGAACATATAGCTAACAGAATTTCCAAAAATATGTATGTTTTAAGCAACATAAAGGGATTTGTTGATCAGAAGGTATTTTTGATTGCGTATCACTCATTAATATGCCTTTATTGTCTATTTATTTGGACTTATGGCTCATCTCGTATATTTGAATTCCAAAGTAAAGCAGATCATATATAATCACGGATTTAGGATATAGGGACGAAGTAAAACATAAATTACCTTAATCCCTGCTTAACTTATACCACAGATAATAGATCTCCCCAGATAGCCAATGAGATAGGAACGTATGGACGTTCTAAAAATAATTTGCGCAAACAAGTGACATCTATTGAATATTTAATTTAAATTCGAAAATTGAATTTTTGCGGATTTCGAAGCTCAATTGGCTTATCTACCCCCAGATGTCTCTTTCAGAGAAACAAGTGTAAAATGGGGCTGGAATGCGAAAATGTGACGTACAGTTAAAATATGCAGTTAATTTTTCTTTTAAACTTTGCATCACACCACTTAGTTGTAGAATTTGTCTTCATGTTACTTGTATTAACAGGTTTCGCTTTTCCACTCTGCTATTATAAAAGTAACGCCACCATGTATTTGACGAGGTAGCTCCAAACTAACAACGAGTTAAGCTCCAAATTGGGGCGTCAAATTTAAAACATTTGATTTCAAACATCTGCTGAGCTCTATTAACCGTGCTTATACCCATTTCAACAAGCACTCGTGTAATATAGGTACATGGTGATAACTATAATTTCAATACAAGACATGCTTCTGACATCAGATTCAATTTTAACACAGCAATATAAACGGCGTTAATTATTACGGGCCGAAATTCTATCACCTCTTTTTAATTTGTGATATTTTGACTTATACGATGTTATAATTGCCCATACATCAATAAAGCAAACAAGAATAAACAAAGAAAACAAACAAACAGAGTCAGTAACAGATCAGACACAAAATTAATCGGTTAGGGCTTTTAATATAGAGACAGTTTGCGCATAATATCTTTGTTCCGGAAGTAAAGAACATCTGTCGTCTGCAGCGCTAGTGTCATTCGGACCTAATAAAAACGTTATCGCGACGCACCGACGACGACGTCATAAAATAATGAGGACGTTTTTACCGGGTTCGCGCCGAAAGCGTCCACCTTTCTGCACGGCGCCAGCCGCCCATGAATAATGCATGCGCACGGAATTTCAATGAAACAAGGAAAATTGAATATTTTGCTGTGACCTGACGCATCTCTAATTCATTTGTCGTTTGTTGGTTCACCCCAAAATATTCATTTGATTTTTTTATGCAAAAGAAAACAGAAAGAACAAGTCCTTTCAAGGTAACTTTCAGAATTCAATTAGAACAATAACTGTAAATACCAACAGGGTATAATGAGTTTTATTCAAGTTAAAGCAAGACCTTCCAAAACCCATCAATAAACAACCGCTGACCTGATGACGTCCAAATATGTGATTCCGATCTCTACTAATAATAAATGTGAAATATTGATTTGATTGACCACAATGGAAACATAAACCTTGTATACAACATAAAATTATTATTAAAAAACCAATTGTTTTCATCCTTTACATGAATGCAGTCGCCTTCTACTTTATACCCTTGCTGGTTTTTAAGTAAGAACATAAGAGACGATCAAACGCGTTTCAAAACAGGAATAAATTAGAAACGCACAATAAAATCGAACGGTCACCCGTTATCATAAACCATAAAACACCGAAATTCTCTATCTAACTCGAATTACGTCGAGTTATGCGGCTTTTCAGAAGCCGAAAGCCATTAGTACACGGACGAATAGGCCGTGCGATAAATAGCCGGCAAGAATTTTCTGAATTCTATGAATTTTATAGATTAGTCTAGAACCGTGCGTATACGTTTTTATTCCCGCTCGTTATGTGTATGCTAATTAATTGCTGCCATTATTTTGTATCGCGGCGGTTATTTCTGCGGGCGAATAAAATGTGGAAATACAGAAAACGGTAAATTCCTGCTGCTTTTTACGTTTCCACGAGTTCACAGATGCATTTACATGATATGTTTGACGACTTGTTTGATCAAATGGAAAAATCGTTATCTCATCAGTATCACAAACAAGCATCAAGACACACACACACACCCTTTCGAGAAGTTTTATTTCGATTTTAATTTAACTTGTAATATTATAAAATTAACGCTCCTACTAACACATTAATTACATTTAAAAAAAAACTAGCTAGCTGTAAAATTCCTGAATTACAGAAAAATTACTGACTTATCAAGCACACCATCACACAAACCATCATAGCATGGTATTTCTAATTTCAAATTGTATTCATATTTTTGATTACAATAATTAGAACCAAGGGAATCAAGTTGGTTCGGATCTACTGGGTGTTTCGCTTCTTCGCCGTGCTCGCTTGTGTCTCACTAATGATGGATGTCATTTCGAACACTTATTATAACATTTTTAAATCATTGTGGTGACCGTTTGTTTAAGAGTATGGTATAGTAATCATCCCCGCAGATAATATTCTAAAATTTCTACACTTATTTAAAAAAAAAGCTCTATATTAGAGGTCTAAATGGAGATTAAAATAAAAATCCTTAATACACAGGATTTCATGGCTACTGGTGTTTGTGATTTGCCGCTTATTGTTTTTGATATAGCCATCATATCCGGTGATGCGTTGATATTGTATTACGGCAACAGCCATATTTTTTTAAGAGGAAGCTTTAGTTGAACTATTACCACACAGATTTGACAAGATAAGAGCAAAAAAAGATCAACAAATTACAAATGAATTAAGCGTTTCAACAGTACAATCGAATAGTTCAATGAAATATTCAACAGATGGCACCATTGATACTGGTTTTGTAAACGTAATTTTGGTTTCAAATCTGCTAATTTCAATGACATTAGATATATAACAGGTGGCAAGAACAGTACCAAATACTTGGACATATTTGTTAATTTAATAAAACATTTGAAAAATGTAATCTTAATCCCTCTCACTAAATTAATAAATCAGTGTGTCAGCACAGTATATTCATCAATCAGTAGGGACAGCTTGGGGTTTCCGTTGCTATAGTTTCTGAGTGCGCATGTGCAAAAACTGGCGGACCTTTCACAAACGGCCGCGTGTGTCGCACCGGTGAATTCATCAATTACTTTTAAGTGGGCGTTTTTTAAATCAGCATTTTGTGTGATGGATGCGGAGTGATGAGAAAGATTGAACAGAAAACCTTCTTTGTTAGATTATAATGAATTTATGTTGTGTAGAAAGTCTGAAGTTGTGTAAAACAACATCGCATTCTATGATTTGCTTGCAATCATTTCTATCCGTGTCATTTTTCCAACCAGTGACACCTAGTAGCAATGAAATGAATGCCCGCCAGTAACGGCCATATTGGCTCTGAAAACGGTAGTATGAACATCAAAGGAGCCGACACGAGCTGATTGATAAGTATACTGTGGTGTCAGTTAAGGAATTTTTCTAGATATCCTAAAAATGTTTAAAGTTGTACCACTACACTACAGTATGTAGTTCCGATGAACGATTTTAAAAGTTATAGATCTGTGTCTGTGCTCAGCAAATTTTGAATCCATTATATGTTCCACGGGGTTCAATTTTGGGTCCTATTTTATTTCTCATTAGTATAAATAACACAAAACAATCAGTTACTATGTATATCGAAATCTATTTTATATGCTAATGCCACTACATTCGTCTCGTCAGGTGATGATCCTTTTGATACAATGACTTTAATAAAAGGGGCATTGGACAAGTCTAACAACCTGCTTTGTCATTAAATCATCCCAAAACAATCAAGACCATCTTTACCAGAAAATATTCACGATCAAGACCTGGAAATTCAGAAGCATCAAAATTTTCGGGATTTATGGATTCCCAATTGCACTGGAAGAACCACTGAGGAACATACAGCTAACAAAACTTCCAAAAATATGTATGTTTTAAGCAACATAAAGGGATATGGTATTTTTGACTGCATTGTTGATTGTTTATTTGGGGCCATACTTAGGGCTCATCTCGTGTATTTGAACTCCAAATTAAAGCAGATCATACTTAATCACGGATTTAGGATACAGAGACGAAGTAAAACATAAATTTCTGACATTAACTTACTTACTTACTTAGCCTTTAGTCTTGTCTACCTTTCGGTGGAAGACTATTGAGTTGAGTTGCTTGGTGAGTTACTAACTCTTGTTTTGTATAGCTGTTTCCACTGCTTTCTATCTTTAGCTAGTTCTCTTATGTTCCTCCATGGTAGATTTCTAATCTCTGCTGCTTTTCTCACGCTGTCCTCCCATGTTTTCCTGGGTCTTCCCCTTCCGTTAATACCCTGTGTATATTTCCTTTACCACTCTCGTATTGTCCATTCGGTGAATATGCCCCAGCCATCCTAATTGCCTCTCTTCTGTAACATCTTGTATTGGTTTTGTTCCTAATTGATGTCTAAATGTTTTCTTTGTAATTCTATCCTTGCGTGTCTTATTTTGTATTTTCCTTAGAAACCTCATTTCGGTTGCATTTATTCTACTTTCTAGACTGTTAGTTAGCGTCCATGATTCGCATCCGTATGTAAGCATTGGTACTGCAACTTTTTTAACTACTTCCACTTTCACTTCGTTTGGTATGTTATGTGCCAAAAATTAATTTTTTATCTGTTTAAATAGGTTCCCTGTTTTGTTTACTCTCTCTAATATTTTTGCATCTAGTTTCCCATTTGCCGCCTCTATTATAGTACCTAAGTACTGAACTTGGTTACTTGTTCTATTTCTTGGGTATCTATCTTTATGTTGTGTTTCTTCTTTTCCCTTGATATGATCATGGTTTTTGTTTTTCTTATATTCAATTTCATGTTGATTTTTTCCAATTCTTCTTTTAACGTATTCAAATTGTGCTGTAATTCCTTTTCGTTCTCTGCCACCAGAGCCGTATCATTCGCGAACATTAATTCAGTTATTTCTACCTATTGCATCCTCCAGTACCCCAACTTGTAGACATTAACTTAATCTTTGTTTAACTTATACCACAGCTCTTTCCAGACAGCCAATGAGGTAGGAACGAATGGACATTCTAAAAATAATTTGCGCAAACAAACGACATCTATTGAATATTTCAGTGAAATTTTCAACAGATGACACCATTGATACTGGTTTTGTAAACGATGACATTAGGTTGCGGTAAGTGAACGGTCAAACTGGTCAGACCAAATCACGTGGTTATGTTTCCCAATCGCTGATTGGTTAAGTGGTTTGGTCTGACCGTTAACTTGACGATTTTGTGCAGTTTGACCGTTCACCTAACTCGACCTCTATCTTCATTTGACCTATAAAAAAAGGGGACTGGGCAGTGCTGCCAACGCTACTTATTTTTCGGTAGATCTACCGATTTTGAGCTCACCTGACTGATCCAGCGATTCTAGGGAAATTCTACCGAAATTTATAGAAAAGATAAAAATGGACACTATTTTTTGTACAATTGTTTAATTATAAATATTTGTTTTTATACGTTTCTTTAATTTTTGTCATTACTCATTGTTTAATAACAATTTAATAACTTTTTTCTTATTAAAACCACTAACTTGATAATATCTGTTTTTGTTTATTGCAAAATTTTGGTTGCAAGTTGGCACTGGCCATCTCGTGCGTGGTAGCTTATTGATGCAGCAGTATCGTTGCGAATTTGCTATTCACAGCAAAAAATTATAGGTCAGAAAACAGTCGTGTTTATTTTATGAATAAATATTACTTTACACTAGTTTAACTAAGGCTGCGTTGCATAAAAGATTTAAACCAATTTGGCAAGCAAACACGTCCATTTTAAAACCGCAGTTTTACTCGCTCGTAGATCAGGCGCTTAACTGAATAAGGGTTTGCCAAAACTAATATGACAACGACCAGAGACTTTAAAAGAGAATAGACATTCCGTCATCTTCCACTTCAGTGCCATACTGCTTTGAACGATCTGTCCCTGTCCCGTCGGTAAAAAGTGAATCGTCTTCACAAGTGAGTACTCTACTATAGAAGGCACGCTAAGTGATAGAGATCCATCATTCAATTATATCGATGAAGAAGAGTGAAAAACTCCACATTTTCCCAATCAACAAGAACTTAACGACTTGATCAGAGATCTTGGTCTTACCAAGTCCAAAGCCGAAGTTTTGACGTCTAGACTAAAGCTGGCATTTATTGTATGAGACTGTGACGGTCTCAGATCAAAGAAAGTGTCGCGTCACCAAACTTTTCTATTTTTTTCACGTTGAGAGATGGGATCTGTTTCTGCCACGATGTGACTGGTCTGTTCGAGGCAATTGGAATCCCTTGTAATGTGGAGGAATGGCGTCTCTTCATCGATAGCTCTTGCAAGAGTCTGAAAGTTGTACTGCTAAATAACGATAATAAGTATCCGTCTCTCCCTCTGGCTCACTCGGTGCACCTCAAAGAGGACTATAACAATGTCAAGTCCTTACTAAACGTCTTGCAATACTAGAAATATGGCTGAGAGATCATTGGAGATTTCAAAATGGTAACATTTCTGATGGGTCTTCAAGGTGGTTATACCAAGTTTCCATGCCATCTATGTCTTGTAGGGACACGTTACATACGTTAGTATGTAACACACTATATTGCAGCTACTTACTGACGATTTAGTTGATCAAATATTTTGCTAAATCCATTACTTCCTTATAAAAATATGCTTTGCAATTAATTTATAGAACGATTACCGATTACCAAACCAACGAAAAACGGTTATATTATACCTATAACCATTCTTGTGATGCAAAGTTACTATAGAAACTAAATTTATTTTGATAATAAACGAATTGTTGATTTCGGGACATTTTCCGGTACGCGTACCAATACAGGACGCAGAGTTAGAATCCGGGACTATCCCGGAAAATCCTGGACGAATGGTCACCCTAACTATGCCGTACATCATTACATGTGTCACATTCTAACTTAGGCTTCAATTTAATCCTGTCTTAAATCTTTTATGCAACGCCCAGTTGGACAATGCCAGTTTACATTTAAGCTCAAGCTTAAACCCTTAACAACAATTGTTGAAATAATATAATAATATAATATAATAATAACCCTTAACAACTATTATTTCAACAATTGTTGTATAAGCTTTGGCTTAAAGTTAAGCTGGAATTGTACAACTAGGCCTAAGGCCCAGTTGTACTATTCGAGTTTAACGTGAAACCAAAGCCTAAACCCTTCACAATAACATGGTTGTAATGGACGTTGCGTTTTAATGATCTACCGAAATTCAGAGACATCTATCGAAATATTTTCTCAACTATCTTCCGAAATGTACGCTCGGTCGGTTAGCAGCACTGGGACTGGGTGAAACAATTGAAAAAATTGTAAAAAGGTAATACAGTGAAAGCTCTCTTATGGCCGTATGCACCGAACAAATTAACTTAGCTTAACTTTAAGCGTGACTTACACAATGTTGTGAAACTTCAAATTGTCTCAATATAAACGTCACTCAAATTTAAGCTCGATTAAAGTATTTGGTGCATATGTGCAGTTGTATAATTACAGCTTAACTTTAAGCCAAAGCTTAAACCCTTAACAATTGTTGAAATAATCGTTGTCAGAGATGCAAATGCATTTAAATTACATAAATGGGGAATTAAAAACTGTCCGGCGCTAAGGCCCGATTTTACAATCGTCGGATAAGCATCATTCTTAGAAAAACGTGACGTAGGTGTGACGTAGATATGGAGGAACATTAAAGGATATTCGGCGAACAGTTATTCCGTCCTTGTTCTACAATTGTATAACTAGGCCTAAGAGAGATGTCCGCTTAAGAGAGCTGTCCGCTAAGGAAGATTTTATTGTAATAAAAATACCACAATCAGTTTATCACAGGGTAGTCTACCACTAGTAAAATAATAATTCGTATGATTGCTGATGATTCATTATGTTATCTGAAGATGTATTCAATGTAACCTGTGATTTTACGATTTTTGTAACCATAAGTGCAAAATGAGAAAATGCGTACATCTTTTTACGTTTGTATAGAAAACAGTTTGACTCCGGGCGCCTGGGCTTAGCACATATCAAGCTACATACCACACAAGAAGGACGCAGACCCAAGTTGGCTTTCCTCGGTTAAAAGCTTCTGATTCTTCTATTTGTCTGTTAGGTAATTCTATGTTTAAATCTATCCATAGTTAGGTATTTTGTTGATTAGTAACGCATCACCGAACACGATAACTATATACAAGTAGTATCATTAAGGTTTCTGAATAATACGACATTATCCAAGGAAAATCGTTGCAATAAATTCTTTTGCTGAAAATGTATGAAACTTTTATAAAATAGGTATCATAATTTTAAACATTTGAAGTTGATGCATAAATTCGGCGTTGATTAACTCTCACGTTCAGTAACCAAAAGAAAAAAGAAAAAAGGAGAACGAAAGCGTGATCATAATTATTCATCACCTCCTTAAAGATGCCATCAAGAATTCGTAGAACAGCACATCAAAGCGTAGGTACTAGTTACTTTCTCTGTGCCTGTGTTTTACATGGATTTATGAATTAATTAAACTGCAGTTTCCGTTTTTCATGTAGCCAAAATTTACAGACGTTAACATGAAGTCATAACATAAAGAAGTCAAGCTCTGACTTATTCATCGCCTTGTCAAATATATCATCAAGCAAGCAAGGCATCTTTAAACTTTATGTCGAGTTTATTAATTTTAATTTGCATTTTTTATTAAAGCAAGATTTCAACTTACATATCAAATATATCAACAAACAGCGTTTTTTTTTTAAAAAAAAGGCCTTTTAAAAAAATAGAAATTTTTTGATTGTGTTGTTCCCAAAATGAGATTTTTTACGCCTTATATCATTAACTGATACCCTTCCCCTTGCATAGAATAATTAAAAATGTAGAGGGTAACATTCATGTCAAGTTACTCTGCCAATTATATTATTGTATGTACCTTGATGGGATTGTACAGTAGCGGACAATAAAATCCGGGCAAGAATTTGACAAATCGTTCGTATTTAGACAAATTTGGTAAATCAGGCTTTTATTGAGGTTACATTCCTGTCAAAATTTACATTAAACGTCAGAATTACTAGTCACATTTTGTATAATATGAATTAAACGTCAAAAATGTTAGAGTGAGGTTTACATTGTACCTACAAATGGTGTGCGCGGATTTTATTGTCCGCTACGGTACGCACACTCTACATTGGCTCTACTTATTTAATGTCTCTATGAAATTGTATAAGGTACGTACTGGAGACGAGTACTGTACAAAAATTCTATGTGGTTTTAGTTGTAACTTCGATTAGTAAATTAATTAAAATTTCCATTCACATTTTATACGAAAAAAAATGAACATTTCAAGTAGCGACATCTTTTGATCGCTTTTTGACCTGACATTGCAGTAGGATTGACAAATTGAAGCTAGTTCTCCACATAATAAGTCATCCCATGCAAGGCGGCCATGCTTGCTGTCAAAGCATAATGAGAATCGAAACCGATTTGCACAAAACTTTTTTGAAAAAAAAAAATGTTTATTTAGTACTTGCAGTTTACAACACAAAGCGCTAAAGTTCAGTGAACAAAGAAGAGAAACGAAATTAGCTCCTGAGCTCAGCAACAAAAGAAAGAAACTCTACTCATTCTCTCATCAAACAGCAATGCGTCAAAACAAAAACTCTTTTAAAAAAATACTCTTCAATTGTAATGTAAGTCACCTTAATCAATTAATTAATTAAATTGTAATTTGTATGTCACCAAAAATATTACCTAATAAAAGGACAAGGAATGACAGGAGGAGAAGGAAGGAATGACAGGAGGAGAAGATGTGTTAAGTTATCATACGAAACTAGTTATACAATGGGGGGTTCTAGCTCACTTTCTTATGAAGTTTTTATATAGATGTTTCAAACTTGCATATATGGTTGCCTAGTTTCCTAAGCATTGACGGTGGGTTGTAGGGGAGGACATATTTTCTTTTTTATACCAAAACAGTACGCGAAATGCAAATTTCAGGCAGCAGTTTATAAATAACAGGTAAAAATAAGGTAATAGCTTTTTACCTGCTACTTATAAGTTGCTACCTGTTTTTCCCCGTTATTTGGAAACTGCTACCTGTTTTTACATATTATTGATAGTCTGCTACTTGTTTTGAGTTTCACACGTGGTTTTAGTATAACGCACATCGGCTGCAAGAGTGACGACAACTCAGAATCTTTAATCAATGTCCGCTCCCCAAAAAGAAATTGTAATACGAAGTAAGTCATATTAAAAATACCATAATAAATATGCCTTATTAATCTACAGGAGTTGAAGATATGATTATTGTAACAATGTTGCTTCAAATGTAGAATTTTGACGGAAAAACGCAGTAGTCTTTGCCTGTTACGGAAACTTAGCAGTTTTCAGATATGACACTCTTGCAGCCAATGTGCAATTAAAAAAAAAATGTTCTCTCCTACGACTTACCACCGCCAGCGCCTAGTAAAAGCCACGATATGCAACCATACATGCAAGTTTGAAACACCATAAGAAAACGAAACAGAACCCCCATCTATTTACAAAGAAATCAATATCAATACTAAAAAAATTAATAACTTCACTTTCAAACAAACAGTCTTAAAATTGATCTAAAATTGTAATCCATATTTCTCATTAAAATTGAAATAAAATTAAACCTAGGTACCCTGTATTTAAGGGTTCCGCAGTTAATATTAGAAGAAAAAAAGAAACAAACAAACTTTGTTGCTACTAGACATCTAAATAAACATTTCATCAAACAACCCAATAAAAAAAAAACTCGTTAAACAGTAACCTTTCGACGAAACCCATTTTGGTGAGTTTAATCTGATTTTATTTATTAATTTGCGTTTATTGCGAAAATAGAACTGGCATTCAGTTAAAACACCCAGTAAAGTTTAACAACTCAAACAAATAGCTCCATCCTTAATCACCGTCTCATCAAATGACACATCAGAGAGAACGTCCTTTGGAAAAATTTGAAATATGTTTCCAGCGTGCGACCTCGATTTAATTTAATTATGTATTAGTTAAAATTGTAATTTAATTTGTTTAAGTGAAACACGATTAACGTTTATTAAACTCAATTTTTAATGTATGCGAGGAAAACAAGTTGCTCACAAAATTCAATAGCAAAAAAAAGTGAAACAAGCTCGTTGTTTGGTGCTTTTCGCCATCTCATCACTTGTCATCAAACCGCCTGTCAAAAAAAAAGTAGCACATCTTTTAAAAGACATGTCCGCATTTTTGATTAAAACGAAAATAACTTTGGTAAGGTCAAATTGTAGTACAAAGTTAACTAGCTGAGAAAAAGAAATTATAAACAAGTTCCTTGTTAATTTCTCGCCATCTCATCAAACATGTCATCAAATAACCTTCCGAGGAATAATTGTTTTATTAATTTAATACATAATTAAAATTGTATTTTGAATATAATTACGCACACATCTAATTAATGCATGTTTACGTTAAGTTATACAAAACAAGGGAATCAAGTTGGCTTGAAACTTCAGCAGCCGTCGGCGTCGCTAGGTTTGCGCCAAGGAAAATTATTAAATCATTCGCTAGCCGCAACAGGCGTCACTTTATAAATAAACACACGGAATTAACACGATTAACATATTAATCAGGAATACGCGCAGGACTATGTTTATTTTGGGGGCGTCCTGTATGTATGTACAAGCGATTTTCCGCGCCCGCTAATTGCAACTTAATCGACGTCGTCTGCTTGATATGATAATTTCGTGCACTCAATTTTTTTTAACAGGAGAAACGCATTAAAAGGACGACGCGTTTTATGTTAACTCGAGTTTCTAATTGCAAGTGCGCAGAGAAAAAAGTTGTTAAAAATTAAGTGCAATTTGCAATGAATAAATTGTACCTGGATTCACCTGTTTTATCACAAACAAAAATTATGTAATACATTTTTTTGTCATCAAGCGCAGAAGATTACTTTCTGTAGAATCCGGGACAGTTGCGAACCTGCACATTTGCAAACCCGTTACATTTGCGGTCCCATACACAAATGTCGTCGACGCTTGATAACATAAAGAAATTATTTATACCTCTACATTACCTACAGTCCTATACACTTTGATTTATCAACAAAACAGCTTTTACCTTCGAGAGTTTGTCCAAATAGCATTTGCTTTTAAAAACAAAAATATACGTCTCTCTTTAATTTTTAAGTATATTATCATATAATTAATATATGATAAGAGAAGTCTTTTACTGCAATAAATATATTTTATTCTCTTCTAGACCGGTTTCGCTTAAAGCATCATCAGTAGAATTAAATTATTACTGCAAATATTATGGAGAACATATCTAATACGTACAGAGTGTCCCAGCGAGACCTTTTATTCGAAGTTTATGGGGTTCTGGCCAAAATAGAAACTTGAACATTTAGAATTAGATACAAGTGATTGCGTTCTCTTCAGCTAAAATATTTTCAGATGTCTAGCACTTCCGGTTATACCGGAAGTCACCATCTACTTTGTTATTTTAAGATATTTAAAATAATTTAAGATATTTAAAATAATTTAAGATATTTAAAATAACAAAGTAGATGGCGACTTCCGGTATAACCGGAAGTGATAGACATCTGAAAATATTTTAGCTGAAGAGAACGCAATCACTTGTATCTAATTCTAAATGTTCAAGTTTCTATTTTGGCCAGAACTCCATAAACTTCGAATGAAAGGTTTCGCTGGGACACCCTGTATACTATCATATATTTATTCGTTCTAGAATAATTCACTAATATGCAAAATTAGTGTATAAGGAACGTATTACAGTTGTATAATGTCAAAACACATTAAAATAAATTTATGAATAATTCTTATTACTCTGTGCAAATGAACCTTTTTTTTAAACAATTCATAAATTTATTTTAATGCGTTTTGATATTATAACGAGCGTCTAAATAAAAACCTGGTCAAGTAGGCTGTGATCGAAAATTTATCCATTGCATTTACATAACAGAATTACTAAATGTAGCCTGCTTGACCAGGTTTTTATTTAGACACTTGTTACAACTGTAATACGTCCCTTATACATTAATTTTAAACAAAATGTGCTCCGTTGCATGAATTAATGCACTAGTGTCCTAATGAAAAAAATAAACATTTCCGAAAACTTAAAAAGAGTTTCTTTACAACCCTTAATTAACCGCATCAAGTTATATTAACTTTATACAAAAGTAGATATACAGTGGGGGCTCTGGCTCACTGTCATGTAGTAGGGGAGGAGAATTTTTTCCTTTTTTTTACTAAAACCACGCGCGATATTCAAAACAGGTAGCAGTTTATAAATGACATATAAAACAGGTAGCAGTTTATAAATAACAAGTAAATAGCTTATGTTTTTAAAACAAAAAGTTTCAGTTCTCTTCAATTTATAAATAAATCATCATATATCGCTGCCTTAGAGTTATAAGGTTCTATGTTATATATCAATCATGCATAACACAGAAACCTATAAATCCAAGGCAGCGATATGTATCCGTGCCAGAATAATCCACTAATATGTAAATATCAAAACAATTATTTTATTAATTAATTCTTTTTACAATTTACCCACGTCTATGAGTCTATTTAAAAAAAAAAAACTAATTAAAATGATAATTATGCCCACGTATTTATGTTTTTGTTAATAAATTCTACAAAATTCATTTTGGTGACCATTTATATTTGTTTTTCTTTGATGATACTAAAAAAATTGTTGTAAGTTTTTCACTTTTTGTTCAATAAGGGTGCACAAGTCTGCAAATGTAAAATGTAAATTACTTCACCCGACAAATTCGGATGGAATTTAAATGTCGGTCTGCAAATGTATCAAAGTCGCAAATGTGTAGGGGCGCGACTGTCCCGACGCTCCTTCTATAACAAACAACCTTTCATCGGAAAAAATATTTTTTTAATTAACTTATTTTTTTATTATATTTAGGAAACCAACAGGACAGAGTCCCAACAACGTTTCCCTTCAAATTACAAAAATACAAAATATAAAATGCCAATATGCATATAACAATATAGCAACAAATTAATAAAATAGAAACTTTGTTAGAAAGGTATAATAATTCACGTACAGGGTGATTCAAATTCGAGTCTCACCATTGGGATCTCACTTATTAAAAGAGATAGGATATAGGTTTAGATTTGACACTTTTGCAGAATTTTATACCGATTAATAATCTATCCTCAAAGTTGCGTTATTTCTTTTTGTTTTTAGGTTATTGTAAAAAAACTGGAAAAATCAATTTTCGTATTTTGGCCCTAACTTTTTTGTTACTGAATTAATTAAAAAATAGATGATACTTTCTTAAGGCAACTTTCTAATAGGAATCTTTCTAGGAAAATAAAAATTTTATATATGACGACTATTTTTTTCAGAATTATACCTAACTTCATTTTTTCTTATAGACGCTATATTTAAATTTTAGTGAATTAAATAGAAAATATTATGCTGATTTCAATGATATATAACACTTTATATTTATTTTTAATCTCAACTGAGATAAATCAAAAAATGTGATAATCGACAAGTAGGCCATGATTGCAATTTTTAGAGTGTATTATACTTTTGAAACAAGTGATTATATCAACAGCATGTTATGCACAAATTGACATAACATAACGTAAGGTTGATTTTAATTCATAACATGGCTCTACTGTTGTATTTTTGTAATAAAACGATTACGTGGGTTTAATCAGTTTAATGAGGCAATATTAAGAAAGTAAATAGAACATATTATTTATTACAAAAATAGAACAACAAATTCGGTAAACTAACGAGAAAAACTAAGAAAAAATAATAAATAAATAATATAAATGTTAAATTAAAGTAAATGTTCAAACAGGTAACCATTTTCGTTTATGCATAACTGTCATCATTTTCTTAAATTTTGAATACATCTTTGGATTGTTAAGCGTGGTATTAATGATAGAATATCTATTAAATTCTCTCTGAAGTCAGGTAAATTGTCTAGAATACTTTTATATAATTTATTTTTTACGTAACCCCACAGAAAATAGTCGAGAGGATTGAGGTCTGGACTCCTATGTTGCCACATTACAACTCCATTTTTCCCAATCCATTTTTCTGGAAATATAATATTTAAATAATTTTCTACAATATTAGAAAGTCTTATAAAGATTGAAGTCATAGCCATCTTATTAAAATATCAATAATAAGATCTTTCAATTTGTCTCAGTTGAGATTAAAAATAAATATAAAGTGTTATAATGTATATCATTGAAATCAGCATAATATTTCATATTTAATTCACTAAAATTTAAATACAGAAAGAATAAAGTTAGGTATAGGAGAGGCACGATAGTTAGCGTTGCACGTCATCTACGATTTCATGACGTCACATTATGCGTTGCTGCCGGATGGCAGAATTTCAAATCAGCTGACATATATAATTTAAGGTTATATTTTGTCAATTTTTATTTCTTCTGGACGTGTTAATGGTAATGAGAAAAGTATAATTCTGTCACTTTTGCAGAGTGGAAACTTTTAATGCTTTAAATAATAAAGTTGGTCGGTAATATCATTCATATTTTGTAAACAAAAACAGTTTTGGGAATACACTACAATAACAGTAGTGAAGAGAAATGCAAATTAAAACCATAAAAGATGTTTTGTAATCTACTTTTAGATTACAAATTCATAATCACTTCTCCTCGACAGTCAAATTCATCAACTTCGCAATGCTTCTTCGGGCACTAATACAGTCAATCTGTAATAAACATTTGTACTTTTGAAGGTGTTTGTGAAAAGTAATTATGAATTTATTATACAAATGTTCATCAAATAAGAATCTAGTTTAATTTATTATAATCTTTATTACATAAATTTGGGTAAGTAATACAGTCAATACATAAATATTTTATCGTAATTCTGCACAATATTGCCACCAAATTTTTAATGTAGTTCCGTTCTTCTCATGTATAAATACTAAATAAATTTAATAGCTTTAATCAGCGTCACTGTCTGATTCACAGCAGGAGCTAGAGTCTTCCTCCAAATTGATAATCAAGGGACACACATCGTCATGATCCATACCCACTTCACGTTCCCACCATCTGATTATTTCTGCCTCTGTACGCTCAATAAACCCAAGTTTGAGTAGTAATCGCTTGCAAAGCTTCTTCCCACATTTTCAAACAATTTGCTACACCATAGCTATCTCGTCCAATATGCGTATTATAATAACTTTTGGTGAAACCCCAAATATTCATCAATCTTCTTCGGCGGTTATCTTTTTTCCAACGAAAATCAATTTTTTTCAATACTTTGCCAAGTGATGATAACTCCCGTTGTACAAGTCTCTTTCTTTTAACAAACTCAGCAAACTTTTACGTGTAACATGCTGACCTATGACAAGTAATAATTTACATAATATACAAAAAAATTATTCGTAAATGCTTACGGTTGCGATACATTTCATAAATAACATTGCGTATTGCAACTTGAGTTATATCATCCACATCAACATTAGGCTTAGCTCTGGTTCGTTTCCTTTTAGGTGAAGGCAAGGGTTGATTTTCTTTTGATGCCGTTGAAATTCTACTAATAGTAGCAATACTTAAGCCACATGCTTCAGCAGCACGCTAAAATAAAATCGTGTTTTTATGTAATTCATAATAAGTATACAACTGTAATACCTTCAACAGCGCCTAATGGTAGCAATGGACCACCATTGTCACGTTCTCTTTCGAAGTAGTTGATGAGACGACTGACAACTTCCTTCGTCTGTTTACATAAATTTTTAGGCATGTTGCACGAAACTCAACACACGTTAAGTAGTTCTGACAAAAACTGTTTTAGGTCGTAAAAATTTAGTAAACTATAGAATGCAAAATGAAAGCAACTAAAACCACCACAAAACTTGTTGACATAACTAAATTGGCAACAACGACAAATTTTAAGGAATACCAATTCTCAAAACACAAATTCACTAGAATTTTACGGCTAATAATAAAATATATCGAGCATATTTACTTTACATTTATTATTCAGATTTCTTAAATTTTTATAGAAGAAGCATTTCATTGTGATTTTATAACGTTAATACATTAATAAGTTACTTTCAAAATTTCTTTTTCTTTCGTTTGATGGCAGACATAGCTAGCTTCTGACGACACGTCTGACGTCATTAATGACGTGCACCGCTAACTATCTTGCCTCTCCTATATAATTCTGAAGAAAATAATCGACATATAAAAATTTTATTTTCCTAGAAAGATTACTATTAGAAGGTTGCCTTAAGAAAGTATCATCTATTTTTTAATTAATTCAATAACAAAAAAGTTAGGGCCAAAATACGAAAATTGATTTTTCCAGTTTTTTCACAATACATTAAAAACAAAAAGAAATAACGCAACTTTGAGGATAGATTATTAATCAATATAAAATTCTGCAAAAGTGTCAAATTTAAACCTATATCCTATCTCTTATAATAAGTGAGATCCCAATGGTGAGACTCGAATGTGTATCACCCTGCACATAAGTCAAGTAAGTAGTCTATGGATTTTACGGAAAAACTTGTAATCTAAAAATTTTGAAAACTTCTTTTGCACACTTTCAATTCTATATTTGTAAGCATGTATTGCGGAATCCAAATTCAGCAATATTGCAGCGATATTGCAAGTTACTAAGAACACGTGATTTATAAAGATGAATAATGGAGTTTAACCCCTTTATTTTGTAACTCCTAACGACATCGTTACATAACGATAATCGTTAAGCGACATATCTTTGACCAATCAGTACATAGAAATGCGTTGTATCTAAGTACTGATTGGTAAAAATATGTCACTTAACGATTGTCGTTATGTAACGATGTCGTTATGAGTTATAAAATAAAGGGGTATGTCATTAAAAGGCTTGGTGATTCTACAGATAGAACCAAACATTTTAAAAGCTTCTCTTGTTATTAAATCAATATGATACAGAAAACCCAGTTTGGAGTCAAAAAAGACCCCAAGATATTTAATTTTGCTAACTTTAGAGAAGTTACTTACAAGTTACGTACAATTTTGTACGTATAATCTATAAAATATGTTTTTTTGTCGCCAGTGAAATGCTTACATTTACTGATGTTCAAGAACAGTTTATTTGTTTTACAATAATCTACAAGATGATTAATATTTGCTTGCAAAGATTCACAATCAATGACAGATTTAATCTAAATAAATTTTAAGATCATCCGCATAAAGCAAGAAATTGCATGACTTCAGTGCCTTTCCTAAATCATTTAAAAAAAGAGTGAATAAAGTGGATCCTAGGTGGGAGCCTTGCGGTACTCCAGAACAAATTTTTATAGGGTTTGATTTACATCCATTAATCACCACAGCCTGTGTCCTGTAATGAAGATAGGATTTAATCCAGCGAAAAAGGATACCATGAAAACCTAGCTGACCAAGTTTTTGTAGAAGTATGAGGTGATTAATTTTATCGAACGCCTTTTGAAAATCAGTATAGACAATATCAACTTGTCCAGAGGAATCTAGGACAGAATGAAGATACTCATTATATAGAATTAGATTGGTGGTTGTAGATCTCCTTTTGCTGCTGCGGAATTAATAAATGTTTAATTGATTAACAAATTATGTCATTCACAATTAATTCAAAAATTTTGGCAAATATTGACAGTTTACAAATTGGTTTGTAATTAAAAATGTCTGTAACAGGCCCTTCCTTATGTATGGAGGTAATGTAAGCATTTTTCCACACACTCGGAAAAGTACATTCTTGAAGTGACTTGTTAAATAAAATTAAAAGTGGTAGTGATAAACTATCAGAACAAGATTTTAGAAAATAAGGAGGAATATTATCTGGACCGGTCCCCTTGTACACATAAACCCCCTTATTCTGTAACTCATAACGACATCGTTAGATACCGATAATCGTTAAGTGACATATTTTGACCAATCAGTACATAGAAATGCTTTGTATCTAAGCACCGATTGGTCAAAATATGTCACTTAACGAATATCGGTATCTAAAGATATCGTTATGAGTTACAGAATAGGGGGGTAAGTTTAGAAATCTTATTTATAATAGACGATAAATTGACGATAAATATCGAAAATCTACTTATGCGATGTACACAATTCAACAAATAAGAAAATATATAGACAAATTACTTATTTGAATAAATTATCACGGAGGTAATAACAAATGAACAGTCCCCGGTCGCTTGCTGTGGTAACGTAAAGGCATGTCTTTGTTTAATATTTTATATAATTTTTATTTAAACATGATATAGCATGTCTTAAGTGCCCTCTTGTTTGATGTGGGCAATTGTATAGAAGAAGCAGAGACGTACTTTTCTCATATTCCAAAACCGCTTGGGTCTGAAAGATATCCGTTAGAAGTGAAGAAGTCAATGACAAGATAGCAAAGAATAATAAATGTATTCAATGGAGAATAATAAATATTTAGGAAAAAACGGAAATTCAGAACATCTGAAGTACCTAGAAGAGGTGTCGGGACAGTTGCGCCCCTGGACATTCGCGCCCTCTACAGATATATCAGGTAAAGTAATTGTATAACGCAAAGGCGTACCGGTACTTTCACTGCTTGTTACAAAAAAATGTTCCCCAAGTTATTTACTACAAAGTGAGGAACTTTTACTGGCCAAGAAGTATTTTAAAATTCACAAGAAGAATCTGTTCTATTTTTTTTTGTTTGTATCTTATCTATTTATTTATTTCTTTTATAAAACGCCACTTCGTATCATCAAGTCAAGTAAGGACACAATTCGTTTCATTTTAAATATTTTGATTGCGTACCTTATACCCCTTGGAAACCGAACTTAATTTTGTGCAAATAACTGGGTGTGAGTTGCAACAAATAAATAAATGATAAGCATGGATATTCTCGTTCATAACTGAAAGTGTATAAGGGTAGTTTGGGGGTGCAAATATTGACTTACAATTTCTTTTACCTGCACGATGATTAAGAATTCCTGCGTACAGGTCTGCAAATGTGCTGGTCCGCAGCTGTCCCTGTTTAAGTAGAAGTAATAAAATACATCTTGCGGAAACCAATTTTGAACAACAACAGAAAATTGGAGAGAAGAAAATTACAAGTCTAAAAATGATGTTATTTGAGCAAGATAAAAAAGAAAGATGCAGAGAAGATTTAAAATAGTACTGCACAAACAAATACAGCTGGAAGAACGAATGGTCGAGAAAACAAAGAGAAAGGATTTCATAGATTTAGAAATAGCATCTCTGTACCAAAAAGAAAAGCTTTGGAAGGCAAAGAAAAAAGTAAGTGGATTAACGCAATAAGAAGATCAAGAGCACACATATAAGTGGGTAACAGGTTAACGGAGGAATTTGACATAGAGGGAGCAAAGTATATCTGCCAATGCTTTTTAATAGGTATATATGTATGTATATAGAACAAACCCTAGAAAGGTGGTACAGGAAGTGTGGAGGAAAGGACATCCCAATACAGGGAAACGCATTGCATTTGCTTACTCTTACCACAGTATCTTCTTTCATCTTAAACCGTGAAATAAATACTAGTTGTATAACCAGAAGTGCAGATCTCATTAGTGTGCCAGTGCATAGAAGTGCGTTCTTTGAAAATAGTCCCTTGTATGTACGTCTAAAGGCTTATAACCGCTTGCCTACTTCGCTTTCAGATTAAAAAAAAAACTGGCAAACAATATTTTATCTCGAATTGTTTATATGCTATTGCCGAAATACGAAATGGAGTGAACCTTCTGTGGTATATAGCATCTATCTATGGAAAGGCATTGTCATTTGCATGTGATATAAAATTTGTTGTATTTGTATTTGTTGTTTTGTATATTTTGATGTATTATTGTATTTTATATTAGTTTTAACGATGTCAATGTCATATCTGACAAGCTATGACTAATAAAGAAGTATGAGTATGAGTATACACATGAATCAGTATGAACAGTTTGGGATTTTCGCTGCTACAGTTTTTGAGCGCGCATGTATGAAAACTGGCGGACTTTCCACAAACGGCCGCGTGTGGCGCACCGGTGAATTCATCAATTGCTTTTAAATGAGCGTTTCTTAATTCAGCATTTTGTGTGATTATAACGGATTTACGAGGTATGACAATAAGATTTGCGGTCTCATTTTATTATATTGCTTTGATAACACTTGGAGGATTGGCAGCAGTGACGCAGTGTTTGTTGACATTTCGTGCAGTCATGCAATTTTTTCCAGTTCTCTTGGCAATCTTGATTTGAGTGTAAATATGTTTTTGTACACGCGTGTTTTGATATTGTGAAGATGGAAATCAATCGTGATTTTGAGGAGCAGCGAATTGTGCGTCACTGCTGCCAATCCTCCAAGTGTTGTCAAAGCAACATAAGAAAAATGAGTTCGCGAATTTTATTGTCATACCTCGTATGTTGTGTAAAAAGCCTGAAGTTGTGTAAAACAACATCGCATTCAATGATTTACTTGCAATCATTTTCATCCGTGCCACTTTTTTAACCAATGACATCTAGTAGCAATAAAATGAAGGCCCGCCAATAACACGGCCATATTGGATATGAACATAGTAGTATGAACATCAAAGACGCCGACACGAGCTGTTCCTACCGATCGATGAGTATACTGTGCTCTTACTCTTTGGAGACGACCAAGTTATACTTGGCCAAGAGAGAGACTACGTGGCATATGCTGTACTAAAAAAATTAAAGAAAAAATGCAAGCAATGGGAACTCAAAATGAATTTAATCCTCCGTCGGGCGCGCGCCTTTTGAAACGTAAGAGGTCGCACTGTATCCCTCAGATACATGCGGTTAATAGTATATAATTTTAACTATTTATTGCTATTTATTTGTTTATTATATTTATTTATTTACATTTGTCTATTTAAAACAAAATATTACTGTATAAATAAATATAAATATAAATAAATATTGATGTAAGTCAAGCTGTTTCATCCTACTTAGGCTTAACTCGCATGTACCATTTTTGCTGCGATTTTTGAATGGTTTTGTGTGGTTATGGTGTAGATATTTTAGGTCTGACCATTTTGATAACGAAAAGATATGACAAATGAATATACTTATGACTTACGATGAACAAATATGACCGGTTGCGCTGTATCCACCACACACAAAGCGCATCTTCTGCTTCATTTGCTACACTAAAACTAAAAATTTATAAACCGCAGTAGTTGTCCTTTGTTGTCAAATGATCAGAGATAGCATACCTAGAAGGGCAATGGTATTGCACACTAAACGCAAAACTGGCAGTAAAAATATAAAGCTGTGTATCTGTGAGATACATGCGCGCCCGACGAAGGGTTAAACAAAGCAGAGTATGTGTGTATTATCGGAGAGGTTCCAGACTTACATTTAGAGAAGGGAATTATAAGAAGCCGTCGAGCGTTTAGACATCAAAATGGTAAAGTGCCCAAGGGACATTAAAACAAAGACAGCACGCCGTAAACAAACGACCAGAACATTGCATGGTATAATATGGAATAAAACCATAAGTATAAAGGAATAACTAATACATACATACAGTGCCGAAGTGCGGTTATTGACGATGATATAATGGTAATAATTATGGTATAATATGGAATAAAATCATAAGTACGAAGGAATAACTTGATTTATACATACAGTGCCGAAGTGCGGTTATTGATGATGAGAGAAACAAAATAAGAACCTTAGAGATGGACTGTATGCAACTCACACGTGAAAATAGTGTTAAGTGTTCTCTAACAAGGGCCTGAAAGAAAGGTCGTTGCAATGGTACGGCCATGAAACAGGATGAATGAAAGTAGATGGTCAAAACGAATACTCGAATGGCAACCAATTAGAAGAAGGAGCACCAGCATTGACGTGAGAGAAATAAATGCAAAAAGCCATGAAAGAAAGTTTTAAAAGACGAAGACTGAAATAATAGAAAGCTGTGGAAAAAGGAAAAACAAGCACGTAATGAGATAAGTTAAAGAAGAAGAAGAAAGAAAAAAGGAAGAAGACTCAAAAATATCAGACCGGGAAGCATAGGAATACCAAGGATGAAATGTACACAAATTAGTAAGTGGTAGAAATAAATGGAGGGGAACTTAATGAGCTAAGTCAAAGAAGAAGAAGAGATATAACATGTACAAGCGGAAAGCATAGGAACAGCAAGGACGGATGTTCCCAAATTAGTAAGTGATAGACACCAATGGAAGGGAACTTGCAGAAAAGTGCTCTAACTTAATTCCATAAAACGGAAAGGTAAAAAGGTTTCCCGTTTAAGTAACTGACGCATACGAGCGAATTAATTCTGAAATAGTTGATGGGGTTGAATATTTCCTACGTATCAAATCTAGAACGTTGTCCAAAAGGAAACTCAGCACATGTCATCCTGAAATACAGCTCAATGGATGCGAACAAGATTTCTTCTCTTAAGTTTTTCTTTACCTTCTACCAACCTACCAATACGAGACAACACAATTTAAATCAACATCTGTTCACCAAAACAAATAAATATACTTTTGGTGCCTTTCTTCAAAAGAGGAAAAACTTTTTATTTTCAACTTTAGAGAAAAATGTTATTTGCATCACAAAATCTTTTAAGCGGACACTAAATCGCGCACTATAACACTTTACGTTTCACCACGTCAGACGAAGCTGTCGAACGACGGTGAAACGTAAAGTGTTATAGTGCGCGATTTAGTGTCCACTTAAAAGATTTTGTGATACAAATTTCATCGGACAAGAACCAACTGTAAAAATGTTATTCTTTATAAAAGTTTTTGCTTGTTCAAAAACCATTAATTTTCTTAACAAAATCCAGATATTGTTTTTCTTAAGTAAAATAAAACAGAAAATTATAAAAATTTAAAGCGAAAAATTTGTTTGATAGCTTTAATAAAATCAAGGTATCGTTTGTCGCAAATGACAGTTAGTTACTAAACAGAGTAATTGAACTATGGTAAATTTAATAATTGCTGAAACAATGTTAACCCATCAACAAAAAATTTATCTTCTGCAATGTTATGAGACTGCAGAAGCGTCTCACATCTACGCAGGACAAAAATTTAACGAGAAGTTTCCAAATGTACATGTCTCCATAAATGCTTCACGCCATCTTATTCAAAAGCTTGAAAGAGCAGGTAGTGTGCATGATATTAAGAAAGAGAAAGGGAAAATTCTCTCTTTTATTTTACTTAAGAAAAACAATATCTGGATTTTGTTTAGAAAATGAATGGTTTTAGAACAAGTAAAAGCTTTTATAAAGAATAACATTTTTCTCTAAAGTTGAAAATAAAAAAGTTCTTCCTCTTTTTCAGTCCATCTGGGGACACACTGTATATGGAGGTAAGAAATCTCTATTTTCTTATCCAATGAACACTTTGGAAAACTTTCGCGTAGGAAATAAGACGTTGCTTTTTCGGCTAATGACGAAAGCCTTGGAACTAAGGAATGTTTAAAATATGAAGTTCTAATTTCGAGACAAAATAAAACAATTTATTCAAAATTGCTTATAAACTGATTGTTGAATAAAACGCTTCTTACTGAAATGAATCTGGAAGGCCTTGAAGTGAGCTCAAGCAAACAAGGAATGGTCATATATGAAGAAGGAAAAAGTTTGCATCAAATTTGATTTTAAAATAGATTAAGCCCAAACAAGGAACGTGCTTTCGGTCTACAACTTTAAAATAGTCTGGCAGGAAAGATTTTGAAATTTTTTATTTTATAATTTTTTCGTTGAAAGCATATGATTTATTTTAAACTTTGTGTTCAAATTAAAACTATGTTAAATAATTAACTGTTTTGCAAACAGGACGTCCTCATTTCACCGACCAGTCTCGGAAGCCTTGGAATGGATCCAAGTAAACAAGAGATGTTCAAAATAAAGTCCAACGTAACTACCAACAGAATATTTTAGTGAAAAACTAAAAATTAGGAAAAAACAATTAATTCCAAGCAAAAAGGAAGTTTGAAGTAAGGACGTCGAATTTTACAAATGGACCAAAATAAAACATAGTCTTTTTTTAATATACGAAAAAATTAGACCAATAGATAGATAGTCAATGAAAATTTCCTACCGCGTTCAAATAATAAAGCAATCACACCGAATACCAACCGACCGATCCGTTGCCCAATATAAGAAACAAAAATCCTGTTATCCGAGAGCCAATCGGCATAAAATTTCACAATACACAAACAGAAAAATGTTCGAAAACAAAGAAAAGCGGCGGCGGCCAAAAGCAAAAAACCGGTCGCAAACAAGAGGGCCTTCGTTTACACACACCGTCCGGCTTCCATCCACGCTTTAAAACGTGCCCTTATCAGTCCGTACGATCTCGAAAATAATGCTCGGGGTGCAATAAATATGTAAATGGGTGCTTTATGGCGCGATAACGCCGTGGGCGAAGCCGTTATCTTCGCAGGGGTCGGCGAGGAACAAATGTAATATTTCGTTAATGGACGAGCTTTTACGCAAATTATGAAGAATTAAAGAAATTAAACTTTCAAATTGAATATGCAACACAAAATATTTAATACAGAAAAAGAAACGTTCGGGAACAAAGCTTTCGGAGTGGAACAAAATTTTCGCCTGCATGAATCTGGAATGCTCAAAATTATATAATATGTACTACTTATTATGTTGAGTACAGGAAATAAGCAATGTAATTGAACAAATAAAATAATTTAGAATTGGCAGGAAATTGCAAATAGAAACTTGAACAATATTTGACTTGGTCCATAATATCAAAAGGCTACGACACAGAATTGATTAAACCTACAGTGTTACAAATTATGAAAATACGAGGAGTTTGGTAATAATAAAACAAACAAAATCAAACCAATTTCTCCAACAATAATGCATATGAATCTTGAGCCTTAAAAGGATGCATAAAGGGAGCTTGATAACTGCAAGAAATGAAATGAGAAAAACAAACTAGGACGAAGAAAGAAATGAACAAATAAGGCAATTAGTAAAAATCATAAAATTAACGGAAAAATGACAACTTAGTTGGCGTGTAGAGATAGGTAGAGGTAGAAACTCGTCGTCCTTGAGAAACCATTTGAAGCATTTACTCATTACCAATTGTTTCCTTCGCAGAATCAAGAAATGCCTTCAATTTAATAAATTATTTTCTTTTGTTCTTCTGCAGAGCCACGATAAGATAATTGTAATCTTCAATTTCTTTCCCAAAATAGAATGACACTCACTCCACAAAGGTTTCACAAATTTTTGACATTTCCTCCGATAGTGTTAAGACTGTTTTAGTTATACGAAATTAGCAGAGATCTGCCAACATGGCAACAGCGAAAAAACTTGAGGAATTAAAGACCCAAATCCTGCATCAGGTTGGCAAAATTATTTCAATACCTTGAAGCAAAATTTTGAAACTTAGAGGCGAATGAAACAAAATTCTTAGTCCAAAAATTTTAAAAGCAGAGTTCTTTTAAATCCCAGATAGTTGGCAATGAGAGATATTAATACAAACTTTTCAAATTTGCAGAAATAACGAATAACCCCCCCTCCCCTAAAAAAATGCACGGGTCTTGAATAAGGCCGCATTTTTTTAGCAAGCATTCAAAATAATAAGGGACGGCTTTTCAATCTTAAAAAAAATTCTCCAACGAATCTTGAGTCGTGCAAGGAAGCATGAGGGCGGCTTGATAACTGCAAAAAAAATGAAATGAGAGAAATGAACGAATAAGGTAATTAGAAGAAATTATAAAATCAACGGAAAAGCGACAACTTAATTGGCGTGTAGGTGTATGAATCAGAATGGAGTGGTTCAAAACACTATCGAAGGTCAGGACGGCCAGGAAAAAGAAAAAGACTGAAGAAGAATAAACTAGACAGAATTAAGTAGAAGAGATATGAACAAATACGCAAAATATGAGCTGTTGTCTGCAACTTGAAAAGCATGTAGGAAATGGTACGTACAAAAGAACACGACGTCAAAAGTGAAATGAAAAAAAATATACAGTGTGTTATTGAAAGTTGTACAGATATTTTAACTGACGATAGTACTCTTTAAATAGATGATAAATACCTAAACTTCCTTTATATAAAAGTTACTGGTTAGAGATACACAATTTATTGTCGCCCCGCCCTTTTCAGGGGGTCCGGTGCTGTAGCGGCGCTCCGGATGGTCAGATCTTCAAGCGCGCGGCGGCATCGCGTTCCTCGTCATTTTCTGCCATACGATGACGTGCAGCTCGATTCGATCCGAACCCCCCCAAGTACAGTAAAAAATTCCGAAAAAAATGCTTACAAATTCATAATTTTCAAAAAATCAGATCTCGAAAAAACGCATTTTCCTGGGATATAGGTTAGGACATAGGTTAGGTACCTGGAGGGGCTTAACTTGCGTGTGAGAAATTTTTTGCTTACAATTTATTGTGGCTCTCAAACAAAAACAATAAACTGTGTATCTCTGAAACCAGTAACTTTTGTATAAAGGAAGTTTAGGTATTTAGCATACTAACAAGAGTACTATCATACTAGCAAGAGTACTATCGTCAGTTAAAATACCTGTGCAACTTTCAATAACACCTAGTATATAACGAAAAACAAAGTAGGGCAGAGAAGGAATGAATAAGGCAATTGATAAAAATAACAAGATCAACGGAGAAATAACAAGTTAAATGCAAGGTGAACATAAAATTAGATTAGACCAAAACGCATTATTGAAGATTATGATGAGTAGAAAAAAAGAAAAAGGAGACCAAGAAAGGAGAAAGAGATGAACAACTACGGAAAGCATGAGATTGTTAGTTACAAACTGAAAAGCTTAGAGAAAATGGATGAGACTGAACTGAATGACATTCGCTGGGCAAAAAGATCTTTCGATGGAGAATTAAACGGAAAAAGTCGAACAGTTATAGAAATTGTTAGATACGAACTGGAAGACATGGAGAACTTAATTTGACTGCATGATAAAGATGTAGGTAAGTCATCCACAAGGGGGCAAAAAGATCTTGAAGAAGAAAAAATTACGCAAGCAATGGCGACGATAAGATAAAAAAATAGGATTAAAAGAAAGTCAGTGTAACAGAAAGAAATGCGAATGGTTCGGATAGAAAGGAGCTTGTGCAAAATTTGGCTTAGATTTGAAATAGTGAAAATACCACGAAATAGAATCTATTGTAAGCAGAACAAATCTTAGCTTGCAAATTATGAACAATTAAGAAATTGTAAGCATTAATTGGACTATATTGAAATATTGATAACAGATTAGGTCGCGACATCGAGCTAAAATTGTATGAGGAATGACAAATGTCAATCAGTTTGCTGCCTAACAAACCATGTTACATAAAGCGGTCAATTAATGCTTTTACAGAAAATTTGTTGCAAGCCCTATTTGGGGGTCTGGTCTGCTGACGAGGCCCCAAATAGGGTCGAAACAGCTGTCCAGAGAATGCCCGAGGAATCGATTGCAATTAAAACTGACTCTTAACAAATTTTTAAATATCTACTCGTACATAAACATATAAATATAGAAATGAAGGAAAATATTTTGAATGGTGTACAAGGTTTTAATCAGGTTCTGTAGTAGGTACTCAATATTGTTCAAGAAATTTGCAAATTATAACGAATTGAAACCGTGTGCTGCGAAGCGAACGGAAAGTTTTATTTCAGAAACGAAAACAAACAAGAGAAAGCAGAGTTGAAATTCGACAGATCTGCAATAAACAAATTATGCAGGGAAAGACCACAAAGCGATATAAGAACGTAACAAAAAGTCAAACGCAAAAATTACAAAAAAAAACAAAAAAAAAGCAGATGTAAAACATTTTTTTAGGAACAACACGAGAGGCTTTATAGTCGTCCCAGTTTGATAGAGGTTTTATGGCCTTGCCAAAAAAAAAGCGACAGAAAGGCGACCGCAGGCCGGTCTCTTTGAAGCTGTGTGTTTTATAGCAAGATCATAAAACCGATACAAAACTTGGACGACTATACCTTCTTTAAATCAATTGACTCGTAATTTTTTAATGATTGCCAAAATTATGGCACTGATACAGTACAACGAAAAACGAAAGCAATTTGAAGTCAACAGAATGTAAAAAAAAACTTCTGCAACTGTGCAAAAGATGGCGCTCAAAGTTATAAACGTTGCACTTAAACATAGGAGACGCTGATATACAGATTCGGTAAATGTTCAGCTGGACATCCTGTTATAATGCGTCCGACAGGGAATGCACTAGAAAAATAAAGAGAGAAATTTGTCTAATCACGCCCACTTGTTTTCGATGCCAGTCACCAGTCACCGCCCACCCCGCCGGGCCATTGGCAATTAGTTCTCCGCGAACCGAATCGAAGCAAACTTGCTATGTCCAGTACACAAATTTCCAAGTCTGTATAACTATAACTAAAGCACGCATTTAGGTGCATTTTTAGGTCATTAGTCATCTTTCTGTCGGGCGTACGTGTTGTGGAATGATGACTTTGACCTTAAAATGCACCTAAATCCGTGCTTTGACTATAACAAAAAGAAGAAGGTAGATAAAGAAAAAGCCGCAGACTTAATAAAAGTTATGGCTTTGATATAGCGAAAAACGAAAGCAATTCGAAACGTGGGAGTTGACACCCAACAGAACTGCAACGAAAAAGAATCTGTGACAAAGTAAAAGGTGGCGCGGCGCAACATTTCAATTGGAATACAGGAGAAAATGACATAAAAATATTATATGTACTTATGGAAAGAAAAGCGTAAAATTATCAGAAAAAAGAAGAAAACTTTGGAGAGTTAACAAAACTTTAAAAACCGGCCCTGGAACTCTCTAAACCTTACGAAAAATAATTTATAGCATCTCAAATTATTAATTTATAATTGAAGAGAGTAAACAGAGTAATTGCAACATCAAAACAGCAGCGAAACAAATCAGAGAGAAAATGTTAAATACAGGGTGAATCATAATGGGTGGAACAAATTTTACCAGTATGTAGGAAAGACTTTTTTGAGTAAAAGAGTTCCTATAAATCTATGTCTTGAACTGCATAGTTGTGAAGCTACAAGAAGTCAATGTTTTGTAATAAATAAATATTTAGTAAAGACGGCAACTGTTAAAAAATGAAATAAACTGTACAAAAATGTTCAATTAAAACACAGTATTACAAAAACTGTTCAAACTGTGCTCCTTGAGCTCTAACACAAGCACGAACTCTACGAATAAGGGAATCGTACACTCTAGTCTGCATATTCAGCCGCACTAAAGTCTACCATTTTAAGCGACTTAAATAATACGAACTGTCATCAAACTGACATAAAAATTTTATCAATTATTAGCAAAACAAAAAACGACCGCAAACTACTTGATATTACGTTTTGAATTTAATTTTAATTAAAAAAACTTTCACTTCTTGTAGTTCCTCAACTATGTGGATTAGGACATACGTTTATAGGAACTTTTTTACTTGAAAAAGTCTTTCCTACATACTGGTAAAATTTGTTCTGCCCATTATGACTCACCCTGTATAATCTTTTAGTTAGTTCCAGGCGCAAGATTTTGACCCGGTCCTGGAACACTCAAAATTCTGCAAACTCAAAAAGTTACACATCGAAATGGAGAAAAATGCGAAAAGTTCCTCTGATTATAAAAAAAGTAAATACTGAGAGAGGTTGATCCTATAACTCTCAAAATTCTACGAGAGAGGTTAACTGAAAACAACACAATGTGGCCAATTATTTTAAGAATCAAAGGAACTCAATAGAAATTGGGGGGGGGGGATGAAAAGTTCACCTGGTTGCAAAAGCGGAAACAATTTTGAACAAGAGCAGAATTTTATAGTCCTGGAATGTTTATAAAAGTAAAATGCGCAATGTCACAATTTATGAAGAATAAAATAGATCAACATCCGTACAGGGTACGAATTGTATGTACAAACCGAAAGTAATAAGCAAAATTAAAGGAAAATATAAAAAATTAGTTTGTCCACGGGAGAAGAAAAGGAACTGAAATAATCAAGACGTCAAAAGAAAAAACTGTCTAAACTTGAAATGTGAGGATTTACAGAAATTGAAATTATTAATAAAGCAAACAAAATAGAGACACAAAGAGAGAAAAGAAAGTAGTACTAAAGAAAGAAAGAAAAATACAAAAGATAAGAATTTGTTTGGAGAGGAAGAAAAATGAGCAAAACTTTAATAAGAATTGCAAAGTCTCGAAGCATCCAATATGTTGTGAAAATAATTCACTAAAAGTAGACTTAGAAGAGCACTAATTATTTTTAAAATTCTCTTTCTTCTTTTTAAACAGAAACGATTAAAAAAACTCAATAAAACTGCATTAAAATTACAGCCGACGCCTCGATTTACAATTGACGAATCAAAGGATTTTATTTGTTTTCTTTGTTTGTTCAACAAATTCAGAGAAATTGAAGTTTTGGCGTCTTAATTAATTTGGTTTGTATTTGCGTTGAGTGTTGTAAAAAATCAACAGTTCAAGAGAAGATTATAGTGTTTAAAATCCCAACCAGTTTTGACCTTTTAGACGACCATTCTCAGAAAGTCATCGTCCTTAAGAAACCATTTGAGGTATTTACTAATTTCAGGACATTTGTTTCTTTCATAGAATTTAATAAATGATTTTCTCTTGTTCTTGTGCAAAGCCAAAATTATATATCAACAATCTAGAAAAATATGCAATTCTTTTCCAAAAATGGAATGACGATCCATTCTACTACAAGATTTTTCAAGAGGTTGGGCAAATTTATGACAATTCCTCAGGATAGTGTTCAAGATTGTTGTGATTAGTTTTACGAAATTAGCAGAGATTTGGCAACATGACATTAACGAAAGAACTTGACAAATTAAAGACCCAAATTCTGCATCAGATTAGCAAAATTATTTGAATACTTTGAAGCAGAGATACTCAGATGAAGTCTATGTAGAAACTTACAAAAGAATTCTGAGTACTCAGTTGTTGATCTGGATTGAAATAAAAGAATAACTTCCCATTGACTGACATTTTGGGTATTCTCTAAAGACACCCTTTCAGGGGTTTATCTAACGACCCAAAAGTGTCAAAATCAGAGTTTCTTTAATAGGTAGCGAAAATCTTAAAAGAGACTATAATAGGTACAAACTTTTTAAATTTGGAGAACAAACGAATAACCCTTACCCCCTCCAAAAAAAAATCACGTGTCTCGAAGAAGGCCGTAATTCCTTAGAAAAAAATTAAGACTCCTCCCAGAACAAGGAATTATTACGAAGATAAAATGCAGGCGATTTGGATTCAGTTCTCAGTCGTTTCATTTCATTTCTTCAAAATAAGGATAATAAAAAAAACAAAAGAGGATTCAATTCCATTACTTAGAAATTACGATAATTAGAAATACTAATGGAAAGAATAAAGTTGTAAACAGTACCCTATCATACTGATGAGCGGCGCCAAAAGGTGAGGTAAAAGGTCCTGCCCTAGGTACTGGATGTGCCGAAACGGGGGGCGCAGCACCGGCCCGCTGATAAAGATAAGGGTAGTAAGCCTGATACATCACTTCAGAGCAACTCATAGTACATCACAGGGCGCATCACAAAATTCCACCAGAGACAAAACACTGCGCGTCGGTCCTCGCCGCGAAACCATCGATCGCCACCTCAAAAACTACAATCCACACCACTCACTCTCTCGACTCTACACGTCAAACTAACTCCCCGACGCAGGGCTACCCTCCGGATTCTCAGAACACGCCCCGTACCCTTTCCCAGGCGAGTCTCGGACACGCCCGTGGGCGTGTACACCGCATTCCCGGCGAGGCGACCAATCACAGAGCGAGCGGCATAGCATGACAGCGCTTTGTTTATATTTTAAATCTACAACATTAAACACACCATTAGTCAAACCGGTAGTCGACTTGGGGTTGTTCTCTGTATTATGCTTTGACGTGATGCGAAGAGCCACGAGTCGGCGTTGCATAATTATAAGTAACGCCTTATTTGGATGAGGAATTGGCGAAATGAACCGATCAATTAAGTTCGTTCGTTCATTTCGCGGAAATAACTCCCATCGAAAGTGAGACATACATATTAAGAGCACATCTTAATAACTCTAGACGAACCATTTTTAAGGCGCATATCCTTTTGTGTTGTGATTGGTTGTTTTATTTTTATGTGACTAACAATACAGTAGATAACTAACAAACAATGTGAAATAGTTGGAAACACAATTTGTCATAATTCCACATTTATGTCTAGTTGTACAATACTAGTTTAAATTTAAGCTGCAGTTTAAACTCTTAACAAAGATTATTTTAACAAGTATCGTTAAGGGTTTGAGCTCTAGCTCAAAGTTAAGATGGAATTGTACAACTAGGTCTTCATGAATCAGTACAAATAAGCCCACTTACATACAAAACAGAAATTACCTACTTCAGAACATCTACATATTTTATGTCCAAGCACTCTATAATTTAAATTGTCTGAAATTATTATCCTATTAATTAAAATCGTTCAATTCACAGAATTAATTCTTCACTTCACAGAATTAATTCTTATTGGAGGCATCTTACTTGCTTGATCTAAATAATTAGGCCACGCCCAGTTTTAATACGATTTGTGATTTCGTTGGCGAAAGTTATTTAAACAATTCAGTCCTACTAATTTCTAATGACGAATTGAACGTGATCATGATTTTAAGACACACCCACAACTATTAATGAGTGTCCAATTATCATTTGTTTTGTTTAAAACGGAATGTGGATTTAATAGTTCAGTGTGAACACAGGCGTGGTCAAGAAAAAAATCAATTAATCAATTTTTTGTTAAAACGAGCGGGAAAAAATAAAATTTCAGTCTAAGCAGAAACTGTTCAAAATTTAGATTAAGTATTTAAAAAATGAAATAAAACACTAATAAATAAATAAAGAAAGAGTGAAGGATTATCCTGTTGATTTTCATGCCCGTTTCGAACTCTACAATCACCCTCAGTTAAAAAGTATAAAACTCACCTTGGTCCTTGAAATTTCTTGACTTATGAGAAGAGTATCGATCGATTTAAAATAGTGGAAAAGATACTTTGGGAATCAACCAGGTAATAAAGAAAATCTGAGAAGAGGAAAACAAGAATATCGAAGAAGGAGAAGAACCTAACAAGACAAGAAATTATAAAAGGATCAAAAAAGAAGAACGAAAAGAATCAAAAATTTCTGTGTTCCTAATTCAAGCCCCAGGGACGGTTTCAGATTGGGAACGATAATGGGCTGAATACAAAGTCAGTAAAAATTGCATCATCCGTTCGCCCTCCTTCAGACCAAAACAAAATAATTACATTCATCGCGTTTTCCTTCACTAAAATGAAGCCAAAAATGTTTTCGATAACAAATGGGAAATGGGAGGTTAACATTATTAAAGAATCGAATGAATATCAGTCCAATATGTCTTCGTCCTCTTTTACTTCTGTATTCTCTTTGTTTATCCCTGTGCTTCCAATTTTTTTCTTCTTCTCCCTCATTTTCCTTCTCAATTTCTTCCTTTTTCGCACCGATTTCTTCTGTCTCCATCACGGAAAAAATATTTTGTTAAGTTACCACCAATTGTGAAACATCTAACAAGAATTTGGTGTCATATATACGACACAAATTCTGTATTGGTCCTTCAACTTTATTTTTGTGAACAACTGAAATTGTAGTTTTTATCAGTGTCATAAAGATATTTAACACACAAAGTTTTTTGTTAATGTTGATCACGTCTTGGCGTCAACCCAACATCAATATTGTAGTTTTTAACTACGAATTGGTGGTGATGCATCCACAAATGTCATGTCAGTGTTAAAATAATGTAGTAGTATAGTATGATGCATTCACAATGACATGTCGGCGTTAAAATAATGAATTGGTAATGTAAACACAAAATAATAAATATTAATTTGTTGTTGTTCTTACAATAAACACTTGTTTGTCCAACTATTTCTTAAAACTAATATTCAAATAAAAGTTTACTACAAAATAGTTGTACCCGCATTTACAACATGTGGTTCTCTCAAGTCAATATTTGTACGAAGATAAACAACAATATTTCAACAAGTTCGGTTGTGGTAAAATTAACAATACGATTCTTCTCCGTGATTGCAGTCTGTCCATATCCATCTGTATCAGTTGATACTGGTAGTCTACCAACGAGTGCATCTTCCCTTTCTTAGATACACTTTAGAAAGTGGAACGACCCAAGATACTAGTACGCTAGTACCGTGCGATCCAAAAATATTTAGATAAGGGTGGGCTATGAAAAATAAAATCAGAGTCTTAGCTGAATTAATACTGTCACGATAAGATACTCTCAAGCCTTTACCATATCAAGGTACGAAAAGATTGTTATAATTTCGGCGCTTACACCTTGTCAAGAACAGAAGGGATATACTCCGGCTTGTTACGTTATAGAAAACGTTGGTTCCTAAAAAGAAACAAATGGTCCTTTTTTAAGTGCGCCTCCATCACGTTACGTTGTAAGGGAAATACAGTCGACGTAGTTATGTTATAAGGGGGTCGCCACCACGTTACGTTTTCCCTTATATCGAACACTCGCTTGCAGGGCAGGATATTGACGAACGAAACATAATAATTAAATTAAATATTACATTACCTCGCCTCTTTGCACCGCACTCGACCAAACGCCGCCCCCAAGAACTGATTCAGAAGTCACAAATAAAATTCACCAAACACAAATTAATTATATTAATGAATACTCTGGAAACTGCCTGTCGACTGTTTCCGATTATACAACTCATTGATTAACAACTAATCAACTACTGCCCATTTGATTTCCAAATTTCCTTTTCTATACCACCCGTGCCGGATGCCACAAAGTGCGTTTCCAAAGGTTCTGGTCCAAAGATCGATGTTCCAAAATTGTCAGCGTCACATTTAATGAGCGAGCACTTTAACTGTTTTGAAGGAAATACGAACTGTTGTGTAGCATTCTTAAGTAAGTTCAAACAACTTGGTTTTCATTTGTCAGCATGGAATTCCCTCT
Organism: Dorcus hopei; assembly: GCA_033060865.1. Taxonomy (NCBI): domain Eukaryota; kingdom Metazoa; phylum Arthropoda; class Insecta; order Coleoptera; family Lucanidae; genus Dorcus; species Dorcus hopei. Next base: position 9,846,661 of record CM065426.1, read on the forward strand.
ATTAAAACGTTAATTTTGCGTAAGTTCTATCGACCGAAAAATAATTTGACCTGCAAGCTAAGCAGACGTCGGTAATTCATGCTAGACAACTTCCGCGGCGATTAAGCCTGTGTCGATGACCGTACTTGTGAAATGCTAACTAAACAATTTTGTCAATTAAACCTAAAACTACCAGCGTCAAATTTTGTGTAATTCCAAAGGTAAAAACGAATTTAGATAATAATTTTTCAAACGTGACAATACAATTAACCTATTGACCATCTGTCAGAACTTACAAGTCAAGATACATTTACATTTAAACCTCCTAAATCTTTTAACTGAATACATAAGGCTTTGTTAAAACTCTTTAATATGATAAGAACCAATTTTGAATGCCGCGGGATTGTTTGCTGACCAATGACTGTTCGTGAGCATTTAAACAACTAACCGATTTGACAGGAGTATGTAATAGCTACGACGAATGAAATCTAACATAAAATTATTGGCATATTTTTAGAATGGAATAAGGTCTAGATACACCAAGGATGAAAGGCACTGTCGGTTTTCTGTACAAGGTTGCCATTTTAAATCGTAACATCTGAAACTTTTGGAACAGGTAACCCATCAAACAAATCGAAAATAATTTCATATTTTTGTAATGTACTGAGGCCCGATTGTACAATCATGGTTTAACTTTAAATTTCGTTTTATTTCTATGGAAACAATTGTCTTTACAACTGATGCTAGGGGAAGCGAAGTTTAAATTAAAGTTAAACTATGATTGTACATATTTACAGTTGGTTCTTGTCCGATGAAATTTGTATCACAAAATCTTCTAAGCGGACACTAAATCGCGCAACTATACACTTTACGTTTCGCAGTCGTACGACTGCGAAACGTAAAGTGTATAGTTGCGCGATTTAGTGTCCGCTTAGAAGATTTTGTGATATATGATTGTACAATCGGGGCTGAATGTATAGAAGTAGAAAGGGTTGCCTATTTTCTGTCTTGATTTAAAACGGGCACAGTGCACAATTATAAACAAAAGCACTTCATTTTGGAGTGTATTTAATCCTTCAGAAATATCAAAACCTATTAAATTCTCGAAATTTTCCTTGACGAAAAAATCCGTATCTCTATCTTACCTATCTCACTCCAGGAAGGTTCATTAGAAAATGCTGATGGCCGTAAGAGATAGAAAAGATAGCTCTAGAGGTACTTATTTATTATTACTATAATTTTGTATTTCTTGTTACATTTTATTTTCGACTTAGATAATATCGTTGGGTATACCTGTGGGGAGGATAGCATACCCTCGTTCTGATTTTCGATACGGTGTGCAAAAATTTCCCAGCGTCCCTTGCGCGAGTAGACGCGTGATCCGTCATTGATTGACTGGTTGTTCGTTGAACTGTACGTGCGAGTTTTGTTCGACGTCTCACCACGGTGGCTATTTTCGATGCTTTCTGAATTTCGTGTTACCTGAATTTGCGGTGTAACAACAGGCCATCCTTCGGGGTTTTGAAGTTGAGGAGGCGTTGTTTACTTCTTCGAAGCAAGAATTGACTTGGCTTAAGTCGAATTTTGTGACTTCACGGGCATCTCGCACTCGAAAGATTTCATCGCATTCCGTCAAGAAAACCAGCTTTCATCGGGGTTTCTTCTTTTGGTTTAGTTGGACCCCTCTCCGTTATTACGCGGATTACACTTCTGCGCCCCGTATTTGTGATTGCCTTTTTCCACGCGACCCCTTCGAACTCGCCATTGAACACATCGAGGGAAGGACTTAAAGCAACTTCACCGGCCTAAGAGGACTTCGCGTCTTGCAGGCATCGCCAACCACGGAATTCTAAAATAGGAAAAAACTTCTATTTTGTTTTATCAAGAACACTTTTTCTTTGTTCTGAATGCGGTAATATCTAAATTACTACTGTCTTTTGTCGTTGAGTTATTGTTCACGTATTTTTCGTTACTCTTAATGAGCTAATAGTCACGTAATTGCTGAATTTGTTACTGAATTAATATTTACGTATTTAATGTTACTTTCAACAAAACATTATTCACGAACTTTGACTGTAAACGCTAGCGAAAAGGCCTAATTGCGAACGGTAAATTTTCGGCTTGTAATTTTATATTTTTCGAAACGTTTTGCGATAATTTGTGACATTGATTTACATATTCTGGGGTGTGCAATATACGACTGTCAACCATTTTATCTTCGCTTCGGTGTTTCATTTCGGATATACCCTTCCTCTTATAGCGGCTGCTCTCTTGGAATTGTGGAACGACGTTTCGACCGTCCCTTCCAGCGTGTAACTGCAACTGTCTCGATACCCCATATCACCTTGGGTGTAGCTTGGGTCACCTTCAATCGCTGGTGGCGCCATTTTCCGAAAACGACGTTTTGTAGTCACGGCTATTTGGTCCCCATTTTGGCCCACGACCGTCTCCACTGAGCTCGTCAGAACTTCACCCAAGCAAGGTAGGAGCCGATCCTAAAACACCTCGCAATCCCTTGAGGGAAGACAACTTAAGTCACTCCGGTGACCTAAAGGAGCGGGACCAAAAGGGGGACTCGCACAGATGTCGCCACCTCGTAATCCAAATTATAAAAGGGACTCGGGTTTTGAAAATGTAAACAATACGGTTCCGCAGGGAGAGAAGATTCAAAAAATTAATTAATGTTCGCCGAGTCATTTTTGCGAACGGTTCGTTTCCAATTTTCACATTCACATTCATTTAAATTTTATAAAATGTTCGCCGAACCCTTTTCGTGAACAGAAATGCCCCCTCATTATTTTATTTTTATAATTACCTTTGTTCAAATTCGAAAATTGTCATTTTTTCTTTAAGTTTGTCATCGACCCCTTTTTGCGAGTGAGTATTTCATTTAAATATTTCTGGTGTAGTTGATATGATAGTGTACGAAAGGAATACCTTCGCCTAGAGTTCCATAGAGAAATAAAAAAGTCCTAAAAGGGAAAGCTGTAAAGAGGTCCTCTGCTGCTGAGTCCTCGGACTACCCTAACAGATAGGAAATCATCTTATGTACTGTCTGGATTTTTTTACTTCAACGCCGATTTATGACCCCTATTTAAAATGTGTTTTACAAAACATTTCTAGCGCGGGAGAACCTCCCTCCGATTTATTATTAAATGACCATGTAAATAAAATAAGCTTTAATTTTTTTTTATTATAAAACGACGGAAAAGAAGAAATTATTAAATGCCTAAATTCTTTTTAGACTGCTTAAAAGTGTGCCTATTTCTTAGACATCAACTGCCTATTTACCTGCCTAAATCAGTCTTTCTAAGTGCCTATAAAAATCCGGGCTGTATTTGTCTGCCTAATTCAGTCTTTTTAAGTGCTTAAAAATCCGGGCTTTAATGATGAATGTCGTGGGCAAATCTTTCATATTATGTCACTTGAGGATATTAAAAATTAAATCGAAAAATTCATAGATTTTCTAAGTTCCTAATTTTATTACTGAAAATTTTGGCCAATTTTTTAAAAGAAAAATAAAAAAAAGTATGAACATTTTATCGCTATGAGCTTATTAAAAGCGTTTCATTTCAATGTGTAATTAAAAAATAAGTAGAAATTACTTGAAATAAAGAGAATCACGTTTCAAATCAATTTAAAAGGTGTTTCTGTGTAAAATGAATTCTTTACAATAATTATAACCCAGCGAAAACATGTACGTTTATTCAACGTTAATTTCACGTTGTTATGGTGGAAATAACGTTATTCGTTGAAAAATGCAACGTTGTTTTTTGGTTGAATTAGCAACCATAATTATATCACGTTTGTATGACGTGTTTTTTAACGATCAGTTTAATATGGACGTAATTATAACGTGAAATAAATGCGTAACAATTTTGTCTTTTTACGACGTGATTTATACTATGAGTAAATGCGATGTATCTACCATACGTTGATTACCACATCATTTCAACGTTAATTCAACATCTACTATTCTACGTAATAAATGAGAAAAAAATTAACGAAACTAATACGTTAGATAAATCATAATTTACAACTAAATTTTTAACCCACGTTTTATAACGTTATTTTAACGTATACCGAATAAATATGCCTTACAAAACGTGATGTTGACGTTAGAAAACACTTAATTTTACAGTGATTGTCTATCGTGTTTCACACCTTTGAATTCTAATTTTACTAAAAATCTATGAAATATGAGGTTCTTCTCCATGCTTGGCAGCTTTGAAATGAAACGAAACAGGTATGAAAAGTACTGCTAATTTGGACATACGAGTCAATCATAACCCCTTTTAAGTTGACGTAATCTGTCAAATTTTTAAGTTAGTTTGAATTTGATGCCTAAAATCTGTGATTAAAAAATACTAAAGAACGCAATAGTCGATCAATTATACATACATATTGTCACGAATACTCATTGGGGACAGCTGTATACAGAGTGGAAAGTTTAACTGGAATAAATTCTGTAACTTAGAAGATTACGATTTGTAAAAAAATTCTTGGAACAGGTCAATTTTTATTTTTAATGGCGCATATTACAAAGGGACTTTTTTAACTTTTCAATTATTTGGAGGAGTGAAACGATCCCTAACTATGTTTTTTTTTTTAATGGAAGGATATGTTGAAAAAATTGGGAATACAGCTTCGTTTTATTTTTTTATTTTTCTTTAGCAGTAAAAGGTAAAAAAACAAAAAAAAGAATATTTTTACTAAAACCGTTTTTTTTAATGCCAAAATTCAGGAACCCATTTTTATTATTTGATAAGAAGAAATAAGCATATCCATATGGAAGAAGAGGACCAATGACCGATTGAGTGGCCAACAAGATCTCCAGATCTCACCCTTTAGACTTTTTATGGGGGTATTTAAAAAAGTAAAGTTTATGTGACTAAACCAAACGACATAGCAGAACTTCAGAACTTCAAATTCTGCATGAAATTAGAGAGTAACGCCGGAAATGTTACAAACTGTTAGGGATGGAATTTATAATCGATTAGGGTATTGTCAAGGAGAGGTGGCGAGCATTTTGAACATCTGATGCGTTAAAATCGTTCTAGTCAAAAATTTATTTTTTATTTTTTCGCCTTTTACTGTTTTAGAAAAATTAAAAAATGAAAACATAGCTGTATTCCCAATTGAACAAGCTTTAAGAAAAAAAATTACTCAACATACCCTTCCATTAAAAAAAAAATAGTTAGGGGTTGTTTCATCCTTCCAAATAATTGAAAAGTTAAAGCAATCCATTTATAATATGCGCCATGAAAATAAAAATTGGCTTGTTCCAAGAATTTTGCTACAAATGGAAATTTTCTAAGTTACAGAATTTATTCCAGTTAAACTTTCCACTCCACTGCGGTGTTTATGAGCAGCATGTATTTTGTTTTAAATTTTCATAAAGAAATAATTTTGTAAATAATAAAGTAAATTGAGAGTACTGTATTAAATGTGTTTTGTCGAATATTTTATGTTAGTGTAAATATTTTAGAAATAGGCGATTTAGAATTACATGTTTATTATAAATAAATAATTTAAAATTTTTTGAAATGTATATACAAAGAAAATAAGCTTAGGATTGTAATAATTAGAAAAATTGATTTAATGATGTTATGATAATACGGATGTTAGAAGGAAACTGTAGGTAGTAAAGAGTTCGGAAATTGAACGAGTGAGGGCGGCGCGTAGCTATTGTAAGTTAAAGTCCCCGGTTCGGCTTTATTACGGAAGCGATACGGAACTGGGATCTCCAAATGGCTTAGTGGTTCTAGTTTAGCCGACTTGGAAAGTCGTGTCACTCGGCGGCGTGGGTTCGAAGTCCACCATTAACCATGTATGTTTGTTCAGTCTAATGATTTAGACCCAGCTTTAATACACGTCGTAATTGTTCGATTCAACGTTACACGTGGACATTGCCGCATGACATTTTTCGTTGTTTCGACGTAACCATAACACACGAATTCAACGTTTGTTACATGTTATTCCACAACGTTTTTTATACGTATGTATGCACTGGGATTTAACGTAGAAATACCGTGGACAAAAACGTTTAAAAGAAGTTGATTCGAGCGTTGTTAAAACGTATTAATAACACACGAATTCAACGTTGATTAATTGTTATTCTACAACGTCTCTTACACGTGGACAGAGACGTTTAAAAGAAATTGATTGCCGCGACATTTTTTCGTTGTTTCAACGTAACAATACCACACGAATTCAACGTTTGGTTACATGTTATTTTACAACGTTTTTTACACGTACGTGTTTTCGCTGGGAAATAACGAACAAATAAGAATTACTGTAAACAATCGAAAGAAAAAATAATACTACTAATTTGTACAATTCACGAATTCTTAATAAACGCTTTTGTTTCACCATGCATTAATAAATACCGCCTATTCAGAACTAATTATAAAAGAAATGAATCTTTCAATTTTATAATAAGCCCATTGTTAAATACGTTGGGTTTTCTCGTCGATTTGTTTTACATGAAAAAAATACTACCAAGTATCTTCGTAGTTGTTTATTTATATCGATTTTTGTTTTACGAATTTCATGACTATTTTTATAGACATTTCAATAATTGTCCACCCATCAGGTTTTAAATATCTCAATAAATAAAAATACATTTCTTTGTCTTTCGAAGGTAACAGAACAGCAGATATTTCTTGCTTTGTTAACTCTTCCACATCAATCTTTTATGCAAGAAAAATTCAAATAAATTAAGTCCCTTCATTTTTTTCTGTCAAAAGACTTTATTGTAGATTTTTATTTAAAAAGAGATAACAATCTTTAACATAAATTGCGATACCCATTATGAAGATTTGAAGTGACGAGATGATCAGTGAAGACTCCTTAAATTATACAATAAGAAACTAGGAGATCTTGACCATATCCAGGACCGGATTTGCCAGTAGGACAGATAGAGTCAAACCAAATTATACTTGCATATAAACCATGAATACAAAAACAATTTTTTTAAGAGATCCTTAAGTATGTATGTATGATTAGAAAAGATATTGATCACCTGTTATTACATAATTACAAAATAGGATGGAACGGACAGTTTTACAGTAATAGGACTAATTTTACATATTTTTACAAGCACATTACATATACCTCTAGTGCTGCCATCTATGATTAGATTTAAGTACTTCTGTTTAACATAGAATCAGTGTTGCCAACCTAAGGGACAAATCCCTTTCCAAAGGATTTTTTTGTGTTTTTAAAATTTGTTTATTGCGTTATCGTAAGACATTCAACAATGCCATTTGTTGAAACTTGCCAACAATCTTCTTTTCATTTGTTTCTACGAGGGTGATTCACTAATAGCGTTTTCGATTGACTGCACTAGCATGCACCACAGAATATCTAACAATCAGAATGCAAACTCTCGGCGACACCTTTGATCTTTTCGGTACACATTTGGGTGACCTTCAGCCATTTTGTCAGGCTAGACATTGGCGGCGTCAATTTAGAAATTATATTTTCAGTTTTAGCTATGAAGCGAGAACGAGAATTCAGCTCTGTTTACCAAGATACTGCTTGTTGTTGCAATTTCTTACTGCATACACATGACCAGCTTTCTTTTTTCCAGTCATTTGTGCAAAAATTTATTTACAAATGCTTCCCGCGAACATAACCTAACAACCGTGCACTACGCAATTAATCAAAGGCCTGTTCGATAGCTCTGCACTTTTCTACACTTTTTGCATCAACCGCTCCTGAGAGAGTGAGATGTATATAATATTATGTAAGTAGGAGTGAGAAAAATAGAGTAAAGGTGTTAAAAGTGTAGAAAATGCAGAGCTATCGAACAGATCTCAAATTCTAGCCTGCCAAAATGGCGATTTTACGATTTTAGTGACCTACCCCCACCACAAGAGTTTGCATTCTGATTGTTAGATATTCTGTGTATGCACTCAGAGTATCTTCATCTATTATGATTATTATATATTTTTATATTATATGTACATATATTATATTATATATTTTATATTATATATACAATTATTATATATTTTCCTGACAAGTCTGACTTAGGACCCCGTTGGGCAACCACCACAGATTTAAAAATATATATATATGAGGTTAAAACAAGATGCAAATACTCTGAATGCAACTAGCGGAAGACGCTATTGGCCAGATGTGGTGATTATCATCAGATCTAGTGACTTTTGTTGCTGAATTATTACCTAGTGATTATTTATATAATGAGAAGAATCGGAATTTTCTGGTGCCTTTTCGCAAAATCTAAATAATAAGAAAAATTCTACATATAACATTTAGTAACTTTTCTTTCTTTTGCTTTGCGCAGCAATGCTGCAATTATTGTCTTTCGGCCATAAACCATTTCAGACAGTCACGAAGATTATACGTATAGCTAGGTCTAAAGGGGCGTTTACATTACATATATACATGTTTTGAAGACATTGAAAAACAAATCTATTCAAAAATGTGGATTTGTCGCATACAAATCACGATGAATGTTTAGCACAAGTTTTCGACAAATACTAGAAAAGGACCTCGTTTACACTCTGTGACTTGTTCGCTACATATTTAGTATTTAATAATAAAAAATTTTCACAAAACATCAACTCGATCTCGTTGACAGTTGAAAACAGCTGACTATTCTGCACATGCGCAAGTATCTTTGTATGGTCTGTGATCGCTCTGTTTTCCATTGTGGGGAACCACGTGTTGTCATAGTTTTAAGTATTTTTTAATTATGTAAATAGGACAGTTGAATTATTTAGTTTTTCTGACATAATTTAATGTGATTGATAACGAAGGAATAAAAATATATAATCTTATCACGAATAATTAATTCAAGAGTAAAAAGCCATAATTGGTGACCCCGACGCGGAAAACTGGGGGGTAGTGTGGGGAACCACGTGTTGTCATAGTTTTAAGTATTTTTTAATTATGTAAATAGGACAGTTGAATTATTTAGTTTTTCTGACATAATTTAATGTGATTGATAACGAAGGAATAAAAATATATAATCTTATCACGAATAATTAATTCAAGAGTAAAAAGCCATATCCATTAGTTTGGAATACAGATCCATATTATTAAACATGTCGGAAACATGTCAAATACAAGAAAAGTCTAGCACTTGTATGAGATAAATTTTAGATTTGTTCCAAACTTTTCAACCGACAATACCGGCATGTAGGGTACATGTATATTTCAAACATGTAGTGTAAACGCCCCTTAACAGTCATTAGACAACACAAACATCCACGGCCATGGTGAGATTCGAACTCACGCCGACCGACCGAGCGGCACGACTTCCAAGTCGGCTAGGCTAAATCGCTGAGCCACTCGGCGACCCTTTAGTAGCTTTTATTTACATATTTTTATCTTATAAATTCTAAACTACACAGTGGTCAAGAATCGCTGTTTGAGTTGGCAGTGCTGAATTTTATTTTTAAATGGTATAATTAGAGTAACTTCCGGTTGTCGACGGCTTGACACTGACAGCCGTCACTTTACAAGTGTTAAAACTGTTAAGTCTGGTTTATACAGTCACTAACAACTAACAACTGAACATTAATAATTAACAACTAAGGAATTAACGGATAGTACTGACATGAAACGGTTTATACAACTTCACTAACAATTAAGAATTCATTTATTTCAATTCTTAGTGATAATGGTTAGTTAAAATTGTCAGTGCGCGTGCTCTGCAATGAAGGCAGAGTATAAGAATCACACAGTAGGTGTGTTGGTGGTGTTGTTGTAGCAACACCACCAGCAGCAGCAGCCCTGAGGAAGTTCTTCTGCAATGGAGAACGAAACGTCGGCAGTAGAAGAAGTCAACGTGACGCGGTTCCAACCGGAAGCCAATTCAAACATGGACGACGGCAGCGGAAGCCTTCAAGTTAAAAAAAAATGACGAAGTTATGATTCATAAGTCTGTTGATGTAACACCAGACAATGACGCAACGGTCTTCTTTTGTGAATAATACTTTAAGGTTGGTAACTGGTGACTTTTTGTCAGCTAATCCGGTGACTTCAGTTTTGAACATATGCCATTGAGCAGTTTCAAGGTGACACTCATTACTTGAGGGTAACAAAAAATTGTTGATTATGTAGAAAGCAATGTAATTCTTTGTTTTGTCACTCTATGTTTCTCTTTCTAATTTATGAATGTACTGAATTGTGCTATAAAATCTATCGCCTTTTGTTATTTATCTATTTTTTAAAATTTGGTCGTTTGTTTCCTTTGTTTTAAATTCATTATTTATAATTTATTATGATAAAAACAAAAGACAATCGATTTTACAACAATATCTAAGAATTAAGAAGAAACAGATTACTAGTATATTTAATTAATACTGATATTGCGTGTTGTAAAATCGATTTTCTTTTGTTTTTATTATAATTTTTTTTATTTTGATTATTTTTGAATTTTTATTATTTTGTTAACATTCCTTTCAAATTGTTTTGTTCTAAAATTTAATTGGGAAATGGCGTTGAAAGAGTCTACCTCTAGTGTAAACTATTGATGCGGGGATTGTAAAACTGACATAATAAAGTTTTGCCACTGTTTTGCCTTGTTTGTTATTTGTTGCTTAATAACAATTAACAATTATTGCCCGTGTAGCCACTCAACCATGAACAACTTATCCCCTCAACACGGCCATATTTGTTTTTAAATTGAGAAGGTAGCGCCAACTTTCCATCTCTTTTAATTTGGGGTTAATCAAATTGATTCATAAACTCCTTAGCAACAGTAACTTGTTATGTATCTATCCTTTTTCTTCTTTAGCGTTTCATCGCGTCCTTTTTAATTTGGGGGACGAAGCCGCGGAAGTGAATGGCTGAACCTTCTAAATACAGTAACCTTATTTTTAAACGCAGCGCAGCGCCATCTAGATCATTTGCCAGTTCCCAATATTAATCCACTGAGGCCCGATTTTTTCACTTCCAGTTAACTTTATCTAGCGATTAATTTCCATAGTAACGATTGTGATCACAATTGTTACTGTGGAAATAAACCGTCAGATAAAGTTATCTGGAAGTGAAAAAACCGGGCCTGAATTGGGTTGTAAAATCCAACGTAAAATCGATTCTTGAGGGATTTTTGCTTTTCACACGTTGGTGACACTGCATAAGATAAAGCATCGGCTAAAATAAAAGGCAGAGTTTTGTTTTCTTATCTAAACTCGATAAAAATTTTATTTATTTTTAACTAATGAATTACTTGAATTAATATTTTGCCATTTTTTATTGACGTAGAGTACCTACCTTCGCAGAAACAAAAATCCCCAGACGTGTACGCCAAGATTCAAAAGTCACTAGTTCTCGTGCGTTTGGTGTACGCCGATATTTGGGTGTTATAAACTGAATAATTCGTTCTTGTTTAAAGCCCAGATGGTGTATAGAACGAGAATGAACCTCCAGTGATGGTTTAGGCTCGCAGCATTCGCCGGCCGAACCCAAGTGTCAGCGATCCCGTTCGAAAAGACTCAAAATGGCGCAAGCATTTGTTTAACTCCCCGCTTTCGTGCAGTGTCCCAAGCAAATGCAGCTTTGAAATCAGGTCCCCCATCCGCAGGCCCGTACCCAAAATTCAAGTAATACTTATGCACTCGCAAACGTCGTCAGTTTGATGCGCCCCCCGACCTAGAATATGATGGATGTGATCAACTACATAAGGAGCCTGATTTTCCACAATCCCTTCGCGAATAGAAAAAGAAGGTAAGCACCCCCGCCTCTTCCCCTCCTCTAGCCCCTGCAATTCTGAATTCTGACCTGTCAAATTTTGTAGGGCCCCTGATGACTTTGAAAACCCGATGATTTCCAAGTTGCGACGGATAAGCACCTCACAAATGTCAGGATCTGAAGGTAGTTGTAATTTTTTTATTGAAATTGCTTTTACCCAGAGCAGCCCGTGTGTGGAAGATGTAAGAAATCTTTTGAGCGAGTTACAGACTCTAACCTAGCTTACAGTGACACGAACGGTTAAAATTCATGTTTCATTTGTTTCTTTTTCGTCTTTGACATTTTGGTTGTTTGATGTAGGTAGTGAAATCAAACATGCTGTGTTTAGGTACGTTATTTATTTATCTGTTTAAAAAAAAAATAATCTTGTGCTTTTCAATTTGAAGACGGTCTTCGGTTTTGGTTCGCATTTCAATGTGCAATGTGAGATTAGAAGTTGTATCCAATGAAAAATAGCAAAACCCAGCATAACCTAAAAATGGTCATTGGACCATTGGAGACTGTATCCAGCATTCGTTAGACTAGTTTTTTTCAGAAATTGTTAAGTATGTCACAGTATGACTTAAAAGTCGAACAAAATAAATTGCACAAATTTTACTATACAAGATGTATTATAACTATCGAATCAGAAAATGTAAACATGTTAAATCATTTGTTTTGATAAAAATTAAATATTGTTGACATCTGCATTGTCAAATTGATAGTAGGTCTGTTCGTTTGTTCTGCACTTTTCTACACTTTTTGCACTAACCGGTCCCGAGAGAGTAAGATGTATATAATATAACGTAAGTAGGAGTGAGAAAAATAGTGTAAAGGAGTTAAAAGTGCAGAATAAACCTAGTATGTTGGCATCACTGCACACTTGTGACATTTCCTGTTTTATTTAACAATATTTTTAAATTTATTCATAATAATTAATACATTTTAGGCCAGCGTTGTTAATTTTGAGAATAACGGTAATTATTCGCCGTACCGTGGCTTTTATGCACTGGCATGTTAGTAACCTAATGAATGTACCATCGCCGGCACTAAAAGCGAAACGAAATGCTATAAACTCGTTCAAAAATGAATCTTGTTTACGATCTACTTACGGCTATGGCCTTGGTACAGCATTTCGTTTTTATTGCCGGCACAAGTACACTTAAAATCGTGAATTTTTTTCAAATTTTTACACTGACAATGCAGATGTTCCGTAAACGGAAAATAAACGTGAAGTGATAAATTTCATGTGACTGTTATTCAAAATGAAAAAGTTGCTCTTCATTTTCAATTTATTCTTGATAAACTAGACTGCAAAAGTGACACTAATGACAGATAACACGAATCTTTAATTAATTTTGCATTTACATAGTTGCAACATCCTCTCAAATTATAAAATGCTAGGAATTTGCTTTAAAAAAATAAATCAAGTAGGCTTATGTCAAATGCAAATTTTGTAAAGTCACGTCGTAACCATATGGTTATGTTATATAACATAACCTGACTTTTTATATCCATTTAATTACGATTTCCTACAAAATGAGTAATAAAACATTTATTTTATTACAAATACATGGAAGATGTAAACAATATCTTTGACGGTGCGCTGTTGACAGTTCGCAGTTATTCAAAGTCGCGATGTACGTACTAAGCTACGACGTGCCGTCGTAAAATAAAAGCAAGTTCAGAGCCTTTTCGGTTACGGATTTTTTTTCTAACGCACGTTACAATGCGATCAATAAGGACTGTCCGTGCCGTTACTTTAATTCATAGCTGCCTAGTTACCTACTACAATATGCCACTTCCTAATAATGGAGGACTGCATTAGATCAGATTTATTTTAAATGTGAAGCAGTCTTTAAAACAGCTGATTGGCTTAAAATAAGTTTGTATACCAACGAAGTAAATAAACAGACAAACAAAAAATATCGTTAGCGAAAGCCAATGAACACAAAAATTCTAACTTTAGGTTATACAGTTGAAGTAACTCGGACCTAAATTCTAAATATTGATATAATCCTTCTTGGAAAGTAGTTTTTTTTTTCAGGTAGTCTTTATTGATTACATCATTTTTCAACTTTCAATAACATCGTAACCGGAGAGTTAAGAAAAAGGTGGTATTATAATTTTCTGTAGTTATTAGCATAGAATCGCGTAGCATCAGTATTTATCCAACATTGTAATACGCCCTGTGTAGTAAGCGGGAACAATTTAAAACAACCTCAATCTTGTGCAAATAATTTTTCAAATTTTATTTATTATAAGTAAATAACCAAAACTGTTCTCACTGTTTAACAAATTGTTTACAAAATGCATCGTGACTTAACTTTTACTTGTCACTCCTTTAAAATTTTATTCAGCAAGATGCATTACACAAGATGTGAGAAAGACTTTAAATAACGGGCCTTTAACAAAAAAAAAAAAAAAATACCTCGAGTTAACCTTGGAAAAAAATCGTATGTCGTAGCTTGCATAACCAATATTTAATACCTATGCCAAAAATGGATAAACATTCCATTAACCTCAAAACGTTCCTGTGTGGACAAGATCTAGCTTTTACTCGTTAATTTCAATTGTCGGATGACACATATTCTGAAAGTAGGTAATATGTTCTCTCTTAAAAGAGTATATTATACATAAATTGCCTGAATTCAGTCCCTTCGCATAACCTAAAATGTATATTTTGACAGTTCTTGCGACAGTCACTGTATAGTTCAGTCTATAGGCTCGTTCGGGTTCTTGCCAGGACAGTCCTAGAACCGTCCTAGAACGTCCAGAAGCATGCACACAACAAAAAAACGTGTATTTTTTTTGCTATGCGTATGCTCCTGACGGTTTTGGACTAGTCCTTACGGGAATCCGAACAAGCCATTATGATTAAAGTCTCCAATTAAAAGATTCGTTTATTCGCCCAGTTGTATGTTGCTCACCGCTCGCGATGATGCGCTGTAAATATCAATCTGACGACTGGCCAATTAACCAGTGCTGTTTACGGCTATATGATATATAGGTATAACGTGTTTTATCTAAACGAATATTTTCGTCCTTTTTTTTAATTATATCGATCATCAAAAATATAGCAAATAACAAATTAAAATGTGACAAAATTGATCCAAATATTCTCGCTATATCAAAGAAATAACGCTCGCAGCTTCGTAATTCGATCGGCGCCAGGCGTGTATCTATGCGCCTATGCATTCGGGCTTGAGAGTTGGAGTCTTTACTTATGATAGATACTTTTGTTTCCAAGGCTAACTTGAGGTAGATTTTTGTTGAAGACTCGTTACAAAAAAGCTATCTGAAACTTGTCTTGTCTTGTCTTAGCTTTGCACAGTCCCCGCCAATTCTGGCCGAGCTACTAAGGCTCATTTTGCCAGTCACAAAGTGTGATTTAAGCTGGGTCTGAGACTTTGGACAAAACATCCATGGCTAATGGTAGGATTCGAACCTACGCCGCCGAGCGACACGACTTGCAAAGTCGGCTAGGCTACCGCTGAGCCACCCGGCGACCCATCTGAAACTTAATAGTTTTTTTTTTTATTAATAGAAATCTGCAACATTTTCTTAATTTTAAAGAAGACTGATGTTCGTGGGTTAAAGTTAATCTCGAATTAAAGCGAAGAAAGTCCTATTTTTAAACTGAAATTAGTTAACAATGACATTGGTGCAATGCGGCCTAACACTTTCAGCCACTCATTTATCATTTTTAAAAGTTGTGTTCTGTCTTAATCTATCACATGTTCAAGGTCTTGAAAGAATATTTAAAATCACTAGAATTCAACAGCTTGATCAGTACGGGGTGCGGAAGGGGAAACTCAATCACTTCCTCATCACTGATCGCCAAATGAATAACTGCAAATGGAATGCAATCAGTGATTTTTAAGTGAATTTGAATCGAGTCGCGTTCAAATAAGTTGTAAATGGAGGATGGCTTATCTCTCCAGATAGCCAATGACATAGGAACGAACGGAGGCTCTAAAAACAATAGCGACATCTATTAAGTATTTAACAAAATTCGAAAACTGAACGTTTGTCACAAACCATTTGCTAATTTCGAAGGTTGTTTGGCTTATTTACCGCCAGATGTCTCTTGTAATAACAGAAAAATTAACAGAAAAATAAGTGTAAAGTGGGGCTAGGATACGAAAATGTGACGTACGGTTATAATTTGCTATTAAATCTCCTCTTAAACTTTGCCTTACACCACTTTAATTATAGAATTTGTTTACATGTTATTTATATTTACAGGCTTAGGTTTTTCCCTCTGCTATTGTAACAGTAGCGCCATTTGGTGAGCCAGTTCCTAACTAACAGTTTGATTCCTAGTTTAGAGCGTCACACATCGTATATGTACTTATACTTACTTTCAGCTTTTTATTTATTGATTTTGAAAGATTGTTCTGTCTTACTGCCTCATGTTTTAGATCGAAGGAATGTTCCAAGAAATATTGGTGAAATGCTTTCATTAGTTACATATTACTTCATTCTACTACAAACCCCGTCAACTATAGGTTGGCACACTACTTATTTCTTGGGTAAAATATATTATAGCTACTGAAAGCAAATTTAGTTTCCTTTTTAATAATGTTTCTGTTGTAACTAAAGAGAGGATTTTTTATGGGATGATGAAAGCACGCACAGTCAGCCAGCTGACTCGATGAAGGTTCATTATGTGTCCGTACAGTGAACCATGTATGGTCACATGAGCTTCGCGATAGCGCTTCGTCGAGGCAGCTGGCCGACTATGCGTGCTTTCGTCATGCGTAAAAATTCCTCTGTTTGGTTGTATGATGTATAATTCCAGTAGCATGTTGATGTTTTCATTTTATTAAGAACTTGGTCAGTTATGAGGCAAAAAGGCAAAACGTTAAAATGACCGAACCTATAGTTGACGGGGCTCGTATTGCAATAAAAGCAGAAAATTATAAACAGCTGTAATCTTAGGTTAAAGTCGTTACTATAAAATTAAAATTTGATTTGTTTTGGCTGATTCGATGCTAATGACTTGATCTAGACCCAAAAGAATCTCCCACAGGTTCAAAACGGTATTCTCAGGTTTCATTCAATTAAAAAAGAAAATTGTCCTGTCTTGTCTTGACTAAGGCAGGACAAAGACCAAGAAATATTTTGTAAATTCCTCTAATTAGTCACACGAAAATTAATGTGACTGTTGTAATTTAGATATAACTGTAGAGAGATCAATGAAAGCGAGTGCACAGTGTCCACTTTGTGTTACTTTGAACTAGGTATTTCAAAATGTGTAAAAAATTATTACAGCTTTTTGTCTTTAGAATACGATAATCTATGACGAACTTAAGGTGTACTTGCTCTGTTTCTAAAGCCGCATCCACACTGTGCCAATACATGCCAATTGGCAAGGCTAAATGGCATTGTCAAGAGTGATGTCGACGTTTTCATCGGCCCATGCAAATGTTACAGATATAAACAGAATCAACACATCTACTTATTAAGTAGAGCCAACAGGATATGAACACGACTATTGCAGATACTTTGAATAATTTAATATTAATGCCAAATTTGAAAGGAATTTTATGTTAATACAGATTGTATCGTCGTCAAAAATATTTAATCCAATTTTGTGTAATCAATATTCAAGTTCAAATCATACCAATGTCGTACACAGACATGTGTAAAAAGAAAATAGAATCAACTTGTATCAGTATTCTGTTTACAAGATTTTTAGAAGTAGGTGGTTACAAGGTGTTAATTCCACGTACAGAGTTTAAACTGACAGATAAATCAGTGCATTGAGAGCAATATTTGGATAATAAATTAAAAACCATAGTGTAATTAAAGCAATTTAATTGAATGATGCCAAACTATAACTTATATTTTATATTAACATCTGAACATTATTAATCTTCCATCATTGCTGGTTCCATTTTTTTATAAAAAAATGGAACCAAGAAATAACACTGCAACTTCCAGTTTTTGAATTTATGAACGAAACAATTACAAAAGAGGAAAACAATTCTAGTTACTTTTTTATGTACATAATTTCATTTTAATCCTGAAAATTATATTAAACGTTCAAGGAACCTGAAATCAAATCAAAAATATTGTAAATATAATGTAATATTTATAATAAGCAATATATTGAAAGAAATTTCAAAATTCCGGATACTTTCTAGACGGTCTATAAATTATCGAAGTTTAAAGTAATAAAAATAATAGATATTTTGCAAAATCAATTTAGTAAAAACTATATTAAAATAGAGGAGGACTAGATATCTTTGTTTCAATCGCACTTACCACTATCATTCATACGACAGTCTAATTTTTGAAAAAAAGTTACTTACCTCCTTTATCTACTCGACCAATTATCTGAAAGTACGAGCATTAAATCAAAAAAATTATTAATTTAATTCCAGACGATTGGGTATCAACGACTTCGTCAATGAGCGCCCGACGCAGAAGCGGTCTCCTGGACAAGCGGGACTGGAAACACAGAACCTCCTGGCTTAAGGAAAACAACAGCCCAATAAACATCGAGGACGACGACGACGACGATCTCGTGGAAATAAAAAAACCGACAGACTCCTTCGAGTTCCTGCGCAAGCCAACCGGACACATGACTTCCACTCCCAACAGCAACAACCGGCCCTTACAGAACGGCGACGACGACGTGGCTTTCGTGAAGTACGTGGGAGCCCCCGAGGAGAAACAACGTAGTGCCAAGAAGCAGGGCTTCGACTACATCAAACCCACAACAAATTTCTTGGTGCAGAACGGATCGAGTAACGTGCAGAACGGCCCAAAAAGACGCGATGCGACTTCCCCCTTGTTCAATAGTATTAAAGAAATCAAGTCGAAAATGAGGTTTCCCCCTGGAAGGAAAGTCACAGGGGGAACGCATAGTGCGGCGCTAGATCAGAGTTTTCGCCTGGATGAAAAGCGGAAGTACAGAGAGCTCCTAATGAAAGCGGCCCCCGGTTCCAATAAGAACCTTCTGAATTTATTTGCCGAGTACACGACACCATTGGGCAAGTTCTTTCCTTGCAACAACAATAATTTATCGAGGGGCAAAAAGCTCGTGGAGATGAGCAGGGCTGCTTATAAAAAGCCTGAGGTAATTGATTTAACTGAGGGTCCTAAAAGGGTGGAGGGCAAGAATGCGGTGACTACTCGCTTATCAACACGTGACACTATTAAGAAAGTACTGAATGATATTGACAGTGACGTAGTGGTGGTTAAGGACTCGGATTCTGAGGTGGAAGTTCTGCCAACTCCGCCGTCTCCAAAATCAGATTTCAACATAGAGAAGTGCAACAGTTTGAAGACTTACGTCGATCGATCTGAGCCCGTACATGACGAGTGGATTAGTAATTTGTAAGTAGTCATGTTTTCGATTTTGAAATTTAACAAACAAACAAGGATGTTATTATACATGCTGACTTTGAACTGACAGTTATGTCAAAATTGTTGATATGGGCCAGTTTGTGAGTTTCCTGACATCAGTTTTGTGCTTTATAACATCCTGGGTGTAAGCTCTTTTTAAATTGATCAATTCTAACATCTCACTTTGACTGTGAAATAAAAAAAAAGGTTGGATAAATGGGGATTCAGATTTTGAGTTCACTTTCTTTATTTGTAGCTTTAAACACAATGAACAGTTCTGAAGATAAAATTTTTCTTTTCAATTTCAAACTGAAAATTTTAATCAGGTGTTGTCCTCTCTCATTTAATTAATTCAATTTCGGTTTTTTTCTCACAGAATAAAGCAACATCATGAGAAAATCAGCCGACGCCAACAACTAATCGAAGAACAAAAGTCACAGGTAAAGAAACACACGAGCATCAGCGATGAAATCCGTTCAAAACTACTGGATGAGAATGTACGCAAGTGTTTACACATAAAAGATGTGTTGCTACCAGATGAGGATAAATCAAGCTCTGTATTTCCTACCCTCACGCCTGAGCAAGAAGCTAAAATTGACAATGCACTGGACAAGAGTAGGTCAAGCAGCGAAATCCTGGCCAGGCAGTTCAATATAAATATAACCAGGCAAGACATGATGACTTTAGCAGGCCTAAATTGGCTAAACGATGAGGTCATTAACTACTACATGAATTTGATCATTGAAAGGGGAAAGATGGAGAGGTGGCCGAAAGCCTACGCCTTCAACACGTTTTTCTATCCGAAAATATCATCCGGTGGTCAACCGTCAGTGAGGAGGTGGACGAAAAAAATAGACATTTTCACATATGATATCATCGCAATTCCCATTCACCTCCGCTTGCATTGGTGTATGGCTTTAATCGACTTTCGTACCAAGGCCATTACATACTATGATAGCATGGGTAGCTCGAATAAAACTTGCTTAGATAATTTGCTAATGTACCTCGAAGCGGAGCATGAAGATAAAAAGAAAACTCAGTATGACACAAATGACTGGAGACTGATCAACGCAAAGAACATTCCACAACAGATGAACGGGAGTGATTGTGGGATGTTCTCCTGCACTTTCGCAGAGGTTTTAACCAGAGATGGTGAGATTAATTTTAGCCAGGAAGATATGCCGTATTTGCGGAGGAAAATGGTCTTGGAAATATTGGAGTCTCAGCTGCTAATTTCATAAAAACAAATTTGTGAATTAAAGACTACCGCGTTCTCCAGAATCTGCACTTGATTTTAGTAATTTTGTTAACACAAACTGTATACAATTTTTAGTTTTTAGCAGTAAAATCTTCCTAGGACTTTATATATTTTTTTATTTCGTCAGAGTATGTTTAAGCTGCAAAAGTTGGCCGCGTCGGGCTGGTAAGGCGTGGAAGAGGAAAAAGTATTAATGTTTTACTTCGCAATTTTCACTTTTCTAATGTATTTTCTAGGTTTAACAGAAATTCCTTAAACGGTACATGTGTAATCCTCCAAAGAAACCGTGACGATCGATAAATTCTGTAAATGTAGATGTACTGTTCGATAACTAAACCTACTGTATTTTAGTGATTGTTATTTAATTTTTTGTATACGCTGTACTTTGGTTCGATGAAACAAATAAAATTGTCAACCTGTAAGCACTTTCTTGTTATTATAAGCAAACAGTCCAACAAAAAGAAAGCACAAAAAATTGTTGAACAACTTTTGGATAGTTTCTATCTTCATTTTCAGTTTCTTTAATTATTTGATGAGAATAATTTCATTATTTAACTTCAGCTGTAATGTGAATTGTATTTTAATTGATAAAATTTATTATATACTTATGTTTGATATAATACACAGTAATTTTTAATGATTTCAAATTTTGCAAACGACTGCTTTTAGTAAATCAAAATTAACTTTGGTGTAACTCGTGTTAGTATTAAATTTAAATGTTATTTAGGCCCAGTTGTAGACTCGTGCATGAAAGTATCTGAATGAAAAGCAATAAAATCGTTTGAATTTGACCCCAATGCCAGTTTAAATTTAAGCCAAAGCTTAAACCCATAATAACGATTATTTCAACAATTGTAAAGGGTTTAAGCTTTGGTTTAAAGCTGGAAGTGTACAACTGGGTCTTACATACTTACCCTAATTATAGGTCTGTTCGATAGCTCTGCATTTTTCTACACTTTTGCACAAACCGCTTCTGAGAGAATGCGATGTATATCGTATTGGTCTGGCCACCACTGGCTATGCATTTATCATGAGTAAATTAAGGATAGAATAGTAGAAAGCGCATGAGTAAACGAAATAGCTACATCAATCGACGTTGCCGATTGATAACGCGGGCCACGCTCCGGCCGTAGCATTCCTATCTTCGCACGCAACATTGTAATATTTCTATTTCATTTCCACACAAGTTTCAATGAGCCTCTCCTTCATTTACTCACAATAAACCGTATTATACCTAGTCTTGGTCAGACCAACTGTGTATAATATAACATAAGTTGGAGTGAAAAGAATAGAGTAAAGGTGTTAAAAGTGTAGAGTTGTCGAACAGGCCTTTTATAATGCACCAACTAAAAAAAAAGTGAGGTTATGTTTATTAATTTTCAGAATCTCGCCTTAAAACGAGGCTCCTCACGATTTTTTTTTTGACTCCAACAGTCACAAATATGTATTCTTTCACATGTACTCTAATTACAAGTAAATAAACATTTAATTCCCGCGTATGATGCACCGGGTAAAAAGTGAGGTTATGTTGGTTAATTTTCAACAAGAAAACTAATCACGTCTGTTTTTGTATACAAAATCAATTCATTTCTTTTATTACTTACCTTCCTACATAAATATAGCTCAAATTCTACGAAGAAGTAAAAAAAATATGTCCCTTCTCCAACCCTTCTCTACCTGTCAAATTGGTTTGGTAATGGTCAGTGTTGCCAACCCTGTAACCGCAGATTTCCCTTTCCGAGTAGTTAAAATTCCCTATTTTGGGTCAAAATTCCTCGAATTGTCCAGTTTAAAGTTGATATGTCGCGATCTGAAAACCATAAGGTTCTAGTGATTTTAGAAAATTCTATAGAACGTCATATTTATTGTTTGCACTTTAAGAAAATTGATTGAGATGCACTCAGAACTATAAAAACTTATGCTTGTGCATACATATATGAAAGATATGACATAAACGACATATGTTTCATTTATCGACACTGCTAGAGAGATTCTAATTAAAATTATTATCTCAATTTATTGAAAGAACTGTTAATTAGAACCATATGGTTCTTAGGTCGCGATGTGTAGCATATGGGGTAATTACATAATAATAATAATAATAATAATTGTCTTTATTGGCCCAATTTAAATACAACTACAAAATGTAATTAAAATCTGGTAATAACAACCAAAAGGCGATGTTCAGTAGCAGCAGCGCTGAATTGTTCTTCCACTTAAATACAAAACAAATTGTTATCATTCAATGTCGAAGAATCATATTTTAATTGTATAGATTCCCTTTTTCCCTTTTCGTTTAAAAATTCCCCGAAAAAATTTCCCTGTCAGTTGGCAACACTGGTTATGGTTTCTGGTTACATCTTTTACATCGATTATTATTTATTAAAATCGAAGTGGCACGTGTCACTTTCTAGTGCAAAATTCAATATTTTATCGTTTTATGAACCATCAAAATTCATTTTAGTTCATTTTTGAAAGGAAATAATGAAAATCTCTTCTTCCTTCTTCCTCCTCCATTTGCTTTGCGCAGCAATGCTGCTTGTCTTTCGGCCATTAGCCATTCCAGACAATTACGACGTATATTTATAGCAGGGTCTAAATCATTAGACTGCACAAACATCCACGGCTAATGGTGGGATTCGAACCCATGCCGCCGAGCGACTCGACTATCCAAGTCGGCTAGGCTAGACCGCTAAGCCACTCGGCGACCCAATGAAAATCTCCAACATCCATTTCCACCAGTGTTGCCAGTTTTTTGACGATATGAGTCGCAGGTATGGACTTGCCCAAATCGCCTACTTTTTACACAACCCCATAATCTGTATTACCGAGCTTAAATTGCTAAAATAACGTTAAAACCACGGTCGCCTAGATTAATAAAGGACAAACCCTTTATTCGACCGGTCGCGTTTGGAAAAAAACATAGAAAAAACAATTCCATGACAATTAGCTAGCGTGGCTCCCTCTAACAATTTTGCATTGAACTTCCACTGTTGCCACATGGCCAACTCCATTAACATTCACTGACGTGTAGGTATGGCCGTTTCATTTCGCCTAAAATTCGGTTCCAGAAAGCATGCCGTGGAGTACTCTCCTCAGCGCTCCCTATTAAAGATACTACAGAACTACTGACAGTAACGTAATGGCAACTGCAATTACTTAAAAACTCACAAGAGGCGCTGAGAAGAGTACCGTCAAAATTTTTAAAAGTCAAATTGAAACGGCCATACATACACGTCAGTGAATGTTAATGAAGTTGGCCATGGTTGCCATCACGGCTTCCTAAATTTATAAAGAACAAAGTTCTTAATATCCGGCTAGTCGCGTTCTTAGTTCAGAGCCATTTTTCCGTGCCGAAGAGGGAGCCACACTACAGGAGCTTTTGCTAACTTCAGAGAAGTAATTGTGAGCAAACTACAGTGTTGCCACCCGTAGTGGAATTCCGCTACTGTAGCGGATTTTTACCCCTTGTAGCGGCGGAAACATCATTTTTCAAAAGTAGCGGAATCTGTTGCATTTCAATCGGGAGACCACCATCGCTCTACTTTAATTTATATTAACGTTCTAAGAATTGACGATCTTATTCCACATCAAAATTTATATTTTCCAAGGCGTTCATTTAAAAACAAAACATTTTGAAGTATATAAAAAATCAGATAAAGACTCCATATACATAGTATGTATGTTTTCTAAGAATGCCAAAGGATGGACAAACAAATTTAGAACTATAGGGACCATGCACATGCGATGACAGCGCCACCAATGGCCATATTTTGCATAAGTGGTATGAAAACACGAGTGACAGTATGATGACAGTTCAAATGTACATCTGCCATTTCAAATGCCTGGTGTACATTTGAACTTGAATTTTGTAATTAATTTCATACTAGAAGGTCAAATACTTATTATGTACTACAACTGTAAATTGTCATAATAGTTATAGTAACAGGAAGGGTGTTAAATTTTACAATTATCTAGACAGTAGTAAGAAAATATATATGGGTTGAAACATTTAAGTTTGTATGCTGTTTTCAAAGTGATTCATACATTTCAATATCGATTAGTCATTACGTACAACGTACTCTATTCGAAAAATGTGCAGGAGACTCAGATGAAATGAAAGTTTGAAGAATTTAATGAATAGAAGTCGGAAAGCAAATCAACAAATGTAGGCTAGTTTCAAATGCGGTTGATGATTAACGGATGGTTAGTCTTGGTAATGTGAATACATTTACAGTCAGTATACTGATGGTATGCGTTTCGTGTGAAGAAGTCAGTATAAACAATAGCCCCAACCGATCATCAGACCGACTTCATGTCAAATGCATGTGGAACATGTTTTATATTATTTAACTAGAATACTTTGTGTTAATTGTATTAAAAGACTGATTATAGTATTAGTGATGTTTCTTAAATTAAGGTTTGTACTCAGATTTTTGTTTAATTTATAGCACTTTTACATTAATTGTATGAGTCACTCTCGTTACCCATTTTATTTATACAAATGGGTGTAAAAGAGCAAAAAAGAGCGAAGAACACGTTCCAGTTAGGCAAATTTCCATAAATTTGTGTACGGAGGTCATGCATTTAAAATCCACTGTGTTTGAAATGAAAAATTTAGAAATAACGGAAAGCGCCCATGTTCAACAATAATCAACTGCCGATCTTCTGATTGTTTTCTGAAATACTGTGCTCATAAACAATAGAATTCAATTTGCAATATATTTCCACATCTATTAGTGACACATGCAGGATTTGCATAAATTTTGCATATTTAGAAATTGTACTGATCATCAAACAATAAAACTTGTTGCAAGATTTGAGTAAATTTAGAGAAAGCCCTAAATATTTTTAATACAATTACAAGAAATAACAACAAATCTGCACACAACCAAAAATTTTATTGACCATCAATGCCATGCAAGATTTCTTCCGCAAATACCAAAATTTTCACTTGGCTATTGAAGTTATGCATAGGGTGACTGCGCCTGATGGCCGGCCACTACCAGCTGGTTGTCCACTTACATAAACAAGATTTTAAAATATATTTCAACATCCATTGTAATTGCAAAATTAAAAATTACAGAGTGACGTTAATAACGTCACTTCAACGTGTCACAGGTGTATTAACCTAAAAGCAATGTTTTCATACCACTAATGCATAAATCACCGCCAGGCGGCGCTGAACGCAGGCATGTGCATGGTCCCTATAGTAGATTTATTTATTTATTAGAAACGATGTCACACACGTTACTTGCTTTTACAATGTGTATTATGCTAACTACTTTATCGGCCGTCGTGAAACTAGTCACACACACCATTTTCAAATCTAAAAAGGT
This sequence comes from Dorcus hopei, assembly GCA_033060865.1. Classification (NCBI taxonomy): domain Eukaryota; kingdom Metazoa; phylum Arthropoda; class Insecta; order Coleoptera; family Lucanidae; genus Dorcus; species Dorcus hopei. The sequence goes on from CM065426.1 coordinate 9,872,305, forward strand.
GTCTTTTAGCATTGTGTTTACCATTACAAAAAACTCTTAGCGTAGCGGTTTTTTTTTTTAATGTAGCGGAATTATCGGATCACGGTAGCGGCGGGATACGCTAGGCAGGTGGCAACACTGGCAAACTAGCGCATAATTTGTTAAAGTGCAGCATTTTGGGGTGATTAGAATGCAATATATTTATGATTTATTATTGAAATTGTACAAAATTCGAATGAAAACGTAATATTAAACGCAGTAACTATGGCAACGGCGGAAGTTCAATTCAAGATTATCCAGAGGGATCAGGGCAAGGTTATTAGAGAGAGAAGGTTGCCTGGTAAGTCGTGGAGTGACGCGTCATACAGTAGGCCATCTATTTGTGTACGGGCCTACTGAGTGACGTTGCGATGACGTTGAAAGTTACCAGGCAACCTGTCTCTTTAGTAACCTTGGGATCAGGGAGCCGCACTAACGACAGTTTTTGTACATTTGTTCCATTAGGAGGTTCTGACTAGTTCGGAATCGGAACCGTCAAAATCAGTTGCCCACCAAAATAAAGACCGTTTAAATGACCGGTTTCATCAGCGCCATCAAATGCTCAACTGATGAATGCATGCTTTTGACGGATCCGAACTATTCAGAACCTCCTAATGGAACAAACCTTTTATGTCAATTTGAATAATGAATTATAAAATAATGTCATATGCTGTATTTTTATCATCTCAAAATACTGCATCTGCGTTTATTTAACAAAAAAGCCTAGTGATGAATTTCACCAACGCGGATTGACACTAGCACTCGGATTAAGTGTTTATAATGTGATATTTGAGGTTAGACAACGTAGTGGTAAGTCATATTCTAAGTGTTGACACTAGATTTAATCCGCAATCCACGTTGGTGAAATCGGGCATGAATGTGCTATTCTAACTGAACAGTATCTATTACAAATTATTAAATTCGCCCAAATTAGCAGAAAATTTATTTACGTAGCTCAAAAAGTCGCCTATCTCAAAGTTACAAATTTGATCGCACAACGTAATTCTAATAGTAGCATTCCTTTCACGAGCTTCAAGCTCTGTACAACGTACGCACTGTTCTGAAAGGAACACAAAATTCAAATGACATCAACATAACCTCACAATGCGTCGAGCACCACCTCATAAGATGGTGCATGAGGGGTGAGGGGAATCTCGTGTGAACTGTTCTAGTGCACAACGCACTTCCACCTACATTAGTGAATGGAACAAGGGCTTGGTGCACTTGAGCTGTTTAGAACTGTTCTATGTAGTTTGCGAAAGGAATGCTACTATCACCGCTACTATGGGTGCGTTTCATTTGCGCGCTCACATGCTTTGAGCGCTCATAAGCATTGCTTAAATCGTTCCCTTTGGCTTTGCAAACGCTCACAATGCGCCGGCTGACGAAATAATAACGTCATAGTCTTCGCTCACAATCGCTTATTCCATCGAGGTAGAGCAGCAAAAGCGTAAGCGCTTATGTTCCAAATGGAACGTGTAAGGTGCATATGAGGAGATCAGCTAATCATAATCAGGTTATAAACAAACATTACACTTTAGAAATAGCTACAGCAGCTATGATTGAATCAATTTCACTATTGAAGTTATATTTTTGAGGTTATGAATTCGTTGTGCAAACAAAAGTCAAAAGAAACACCTTTGCGTATAACGGCTTAAGCGACTAAACCCCAAAGGAAACAACAGAAAACAGCGCTTGTAAGCGTAAGCGCTTAAAGCGTGTGAGCGCGCAAACGAAACGCACCCATAATCAGGTTATAAACAAACATTACACTTTAGAAATAGCTACAGCAGCTATGATTGAATCAATTTCACTATTGAAGTTATATTTTTGAGGTTATGAATTCGTTGTGCAAACAAAAGTCAAAAGAAACACCTTTGCGTATAATGGCTTAAGTGACTACACCCCAAAAGGAACAACAGAGAACAGCGCTTGTAAGCGTAAGCGCTTAAAGCGTGTGAGCGCGCAAACGAAACGTACCCTATGTAGCCCAAACGGCGATAAATCGCCCATACTGGCAACACTGATTTCCACCTGTATGCCACCATTGCCACCTGTCACGAATAAATAATTGCTGCTTACCAATGATGTGATAAGATCTAGATACACATTGCCTTATGTTTCCTGTATTCTCGATTGATATCAGCATGTGAGTGAAATAGCGAATATCTGTGATTAATTTTAGCTCATGTATGCGACAAGGATTTTACTCAAGGCCTAGATCACGTGACATGGGATGAACAATGCTTTTGAAACGGGTGTATATACCATTTCACTCTTAAGTTAATATCAATTCCTTTTTCTCTACAGGGAATCTACTACTTAATACATCATTGCTGCTTACCAACCCCAGTAGTGTTGCCAACCCGTTGAAACTCTTTTCCACTACAAACATTTCACTATTCCGCTACATTTTAAACATTGCTTGTGTCTAACAGGATTCAGCGTTTCAGCAATGTGACTTCAAGCGCCAACTGACTTGCTGTAAACGTATTAGACGGTGTAAGTGAATGCTGACGTCACCCTAACCTTACCAGATTAATCTGAAGCCAAAGATATTTATAACTAGATAAAGGGATTGTATATAAATTTGGACATACGTTTGGGACAACATCTAGAAATACGTTTTATTCTATCTCTGTTAGACATACATTTAAAGTATATGTTTTCCTTCCTTAAAAGCTGGTGCATGCATGCATTTTCAGGTTCTAGACGAAGAAAGACATACATTGATGTCGGGACGCTTGTTTGCTGAACAAAGTAAACCGACTTGCAATCAGTCGAGGATTTCAACATATATGTTAGCCCACAGTTGCTGCTGTATCTCTTTATCTAGTTATAAATATCTCTGTCTGAAGCAGAGAAAAGGAAAACAAGAACGGACAGTCAATGCATTTCATTTTAATAAAGCGCAGGCGCGTTATCTCACGACAACCTTCCAGAAATAGCCTGGTTTTAGTCTCTGCTTAAAAATACATAACATGTTCCTCTACTAACTATAAATACATTTTCTTTTTTAATTATATTACATGAAAAGTAAATAAAAGAGATAAAACGAATGTAAATATAATTATATAGTTTTTTACGAAATAAATAATAAATTCTGTACAAGTTCTTATACATAATAATTTAAATATTTACTAAACGGAACTTCACACAATAAAAATGTCTTTTGTTTCCTTTAAAACAATTCAACGAAGTAAGTGGTGTGTCTCACATTCCTTCGGTTTCAGAAAAATCGCGTTTCTTACGAACACTTGTATTTCGACCATGCAATTATTTTCAGCAATCTTAAATTCCTGAATGATATTCAACAGACATTACTTACATTGTCTACAACATCTTCACTAGAACCAGTTTGTTTCTGACCAATTTCCTATGGAAAAAATATCGCAGTACTTAAAACTTGAAATTTCGAATTTAATTTCTGACGCGCAACCAGTTTCGCCAGCGACAACTGGATTGATTAAATTTTAATACTGCCATCTGACGGCCACTCGTTGTCGAAAAATAACTGTAACTTCTTAGGGGTGGCCGTCAGATGGCGCTACTACAATTCGAATTTTTACTTCCCATTTAGTCCAGGCCCTGATCTGAAGTTTCAATAAATGCTAATTTCAAAAAATAGCAACTTTACACAGAAATAAAATGTTCAGCTCTAACTGAATTTTCAGTTCCTACACATACATATAAAAGACTTATGATACTAAACAACACTCAACACATCAACACTCAAAACGTATTTAAAAATATAACCTACAAATTTCTTCCTCGAAAGCGCTTTAACAGCAGTCAGCGAAAAATTTTTGGACGCAATTTTCTGTAGCCGCTTTATGCAGTCTCTGTATGCAGCGCTGTCGTATAACGTCAACGCTGTAGAAAAACATGCAGCCGCTTCAAAGGCTGGATTCTGTTAGACACAAGCATTGATTAACAATGATTGAAGGTTTGCGTCTGCAATATTTCCGAAATATGATCAATCTTTCATTCCGTAACAGCTACTTACTGTCTATAAGAATATCAATAATAATTTCTACACAACGTCGTGCGGACAATAAAAAATTATTGTAGAGCGGTACATTCAATTATTGATTACAGTGTAGCTGTTCACCAACTGTTACGGTTCGTTTTTGCTTTAACGTTTTTATTTTAGGTTGTTTCTAAATTTTGGCGTCATTGATCGCTCAATTTGATTACAAACTCTAAAGTTCTGATTTGGCTTCACTGATCGCTCTATTTGATTACAAACTCTAAGGCTTTTTATTTTTGTTGAGTTTTCGGAAATTCACGCGGTGCAAGCTCGGAGCGAAAAATAGAGTGAGAATGTAGCTGTTTTGATATACGTAAAAGTGAGACAAAAGTGCTCGAGGACTGAATAGAGTGAGCGCGGAGGAATTATCGAACCCCCCAGCATTTGTTTGTTTCCTCTTGCGAGTAGATTGGCTATTTTTGAATTTGGACCGAAAAGGGGCGTGTCGGCGTTTTCCGGTTTTTTGTTGATTTTGCTAAAATCAAAGGGATTCCGGTCGCCATGTTGTTGGGGTTCGCGGCATTCCTGAGCGTTGGTCGTAGTTATTCGCTGTAAAAGCTAAATTATGTAACTTGTGTTCGAGTCTGGCCACCTAATAGATATTGGGGATTTTCTTCGCTCATGAACGGTTGATGGAAATAGTTCCAGTGCGGAAGTAGCAGATAAAGCCAGTGCCACGAATTCCACCTTCACGTGTTCAAACAGACGCGTTCCAGATTCTTAACGTTTCAGGTCCTTGTCTTAAAAAGGGGTAAGTCTTTTGGTTCAGCTTTAAATTCTTTAAACTCTCTTACTTATCTTCGCGTTTCTTCCATTAGCAAGTCCCACCAAGTGCCAAGTACCGACAAACACCGCGGAGGTTCGGGAATTCATGTAAATTCCGTGTCACATTTCGTGACTTCGATGTAAGCATTTGGATTTCCCGCATGAATTTGGAATCGAGCCAGCGTCGCAAATTGTGACCTCCCCCCCACCAGACGACCCGAACTTAGCGCAGTGTGGTATTGTACAAACTCACTGTTTACTTCTCTTATTAATTGCTTGCGCCTCTAAATTGAATAATGGGTGCCTTCAGTGCCTTGTGATACCGTACCTGTATGCTTCAGGCCGTTCTTAAGAACGGTCTTTCGTAACATGCGATCCTAAACTTTCAATCGTGTAATACGTCTACTGTCATTCTGACAGAATCTATTTATTGTATGTTATTTTGTGAGCCGTACAGGATATCCTCGCCGGTGATTGCGGGTTTATTTATGCTTTGTAAATTTTAATTTAATTTAAACTAACGAATCTAGCTTTAGGGGTATCATAACATAACCCCCTATTTTCATTTACTGAGCGATTTTCTCCTTGTTTATTTGTCCAAAAATATAATAAATTCAGCATCATTGTTTGTCACTTTTTTTTATATACACAGTTGGTCTGGCCAGGACTATCTGTGCGTTTTTCGTGAGTAAATGAAGGAGAGGCTCATTGAAACTTATGTGGAAGTGAAATAGAGATATTACAATGTTGCGTGCGTAGGTAGGAATGCGGCGGCCGGAGCATGGCCCGATTGATGTAGCTATTTCGTTTACTCATGCGGTTTCTACTATTCTATCCTTCATTTACTCACGAAAAAGATAGATAGATCGTCCTGGCCAGACCAATTGTGTATATATACATAGTGGCCGATAATTAAGTTTTATACAGGGTGTCTGATAAATTTTTCTTAACGCGGAAATCAAACCTGAGGGTTACTCAAACGCTTACATTCACGTGCACACTCCTAGCGGTGCCACGTATTACTATTGCTTGGAATAAACATAACGCTAGGTGGCGCCCCTTTTATTTAACATCTAGGTAACGAGCTACCGATAATCCTATTGTAGCCCACCCCGTCTCCACTGAGCTGGGCATAATTCCAGGTAGGTTTTTCGCCAACATCAACGAGTTTAGTTTCCCCCAGCGTTCGCAATTCACGCAAGGTCAACTAAGTTTATAGTGAAAGGTAGGTAGCACAGCGGCCAGATAACATAACAGCTAATGCAGTTTAGAATTCAGAAAACAGATGGCGGTTACCCAAATACTTTCAAAATGTGGAGAAACAAACGAATTAATTAGAAACAAGCATATTTCATAAGTGTTTTTATTAGCACAACAAAGGTACAGAGTATTTACACAGTATTTGTAACTAAAATATAATGCATAGAACGTACACAAAGCGATTTGTAATAGTCTTCGGGAGGGTTGGGGTGAAATACTTAGCGTTTGTGTTACGTACGATGATAGACACAAGATATGAAAAGGAAATCAAAAGTTTTAAACACCAATTTTTGTCGAGGCGTCGCATGATAGTTGTCTATCACTGTACTTACAAACCTAAGTTCTTTTTCTTTTATATTAAAGTTAATTTCAGGTAGTTGATCAGATGTTATGAGAAATTACAGTTCGGAAAGGAGTCACATTAAACTTGTCCATCACTGTACGTACATCAACTAATTTTATTTATATTATTTTATTTTGAATAAAAAGGTTAATAGTTATTTTTGAATTTGCTGTAGATGAGTTTATTTATCCCAAGGAACTATTATTATTTATAGCAGTGATGGTCGCAACGCATGGTAAATTAAATTTTGTTGTTCGTACATAAGGGCCTTACACTCTATCATTATTTTGCCTCTCATCATTGTTTTGCCTCTGTCACTATTTATCGTACCTTATACGTCCACTTAAGCCCACTTGATGTTTTAAAAAGAAATTAGTCGACAGAGTGCAGCACATTACTAAGGCCCAGTTTTTCGATCACAGTTTAATTTAATCTTCAGTTTATTCCTATAGAAGCAATGAGAATAAACTGAAGATTAAAGTTAAACTGTGATCGATAAACCGGGCCTAAGAGTAATATCGAATGTGTACGGCCTCTATAATAAGTCGCATGATAGTTGACTATTACTGTACATACTTTCAATTTTTTTTTTTAATTTGATTTAATTCCAGATGATTCTAAAGGTCCAGAAAGTATTACAAATCGACGTTCTGCAAAATTAAAGAAAACAGAAGAGACGTGTGTGCGCTGAAGCTCATGTGAAAGTTGTCGTGTGCTTAAAATCATCTTATAAACAACCTAAGCAAAATAGACTTTCCTTAAACCTTAGGACAATAAATTTTGAGCATGTGTTTGTTATAAGCCGCGTCGAGCTTATATTGAACAGAATTCGAAAAGGACGGGAAGCCGGGACGGTGCAGAGCTCTCTTATTCAAATTGTGTCAAAATTTGTGCCTATATTGTACAGTGCGTGTACTTTCCGTTTAATCCTAGAGAGAAAGAGATAATAAATAACATTTAAGTCTAGTAATTGTGGTCTCTATCACATAAATTGAACAGAGGTCCTCGATTCTTCCTACAAATTATTTATTGTTTGCGCTCTATCTACTAAGCTGAGAATTGATTCGTTTGTATAAAATCATGTTGTATTTGAATATCTATAGTTATTTTTTGTTTGAATAATTCAGTCACCCAAGTTTTCCTTTCCTGAGGGGAGATTTAAAAAGTATTTTTCTGCGAACGGTGAAAAGCCTAATCGTCTGTTGCTTCTCCTGGGGGGCTTGCACGTGCGGTCGTTTCCGGCCTAATCCTCTGGAAGCTCGTTCTTACTTTTACCCGCCGCTTCGTAAACAATTAGCGGATCTTCTCGTTTCCTTCGAGACTTCCCCTGCTCTTATCTTGAATTACATTCAGATTACAAGACCTGGCCGGAAATCACTGTCCGCTTTTTCTGCCTGTTTTCGGGAAAAGCTTTTTGCGATTCCATTTAACGCAGCAGTACATTTCATAATCGCCGTCCCTTTTTTTACACAAATAAAAATACGAACTCACCTCAGGCTGGAGCGCGGTTTATTTTAATCCCTTTATCCGCAAAAAAATCTAGTTATGATCCTCATCTAGCGTGCCGTGGTTTTTCATCATCAGCGTAAATCCCCGGGCACGTGCGTATTAAGCGCTGCTTTTATTTGGAAAATCCCAGTTTAATTGAAAACGAAACAGTTCTCTTTTTTTTTGCTAGGCGATTTATTCAAATGATATCGTTCGTTTTGCTTCTGGTTTGGGCATTCTCTGAAAATTTCCATGATTTTTCAATTTGGTAAAAAAATACGCTCTAGAACTCCTAACGACAAGCCTCACTTCCTCATGTAGTCTTAAGCATCTTGTACGTTCATGTGTGACTGAGAAAACTTTTATTTTTTTTTGATTTTCTATAGGATATTTAAAAAACGACTATATACAGGGTGTGGTATTTAACCGAGTTTCTTCAATAACGCTGTTTCCGTTGAATACCCGTTAGGGTGTCAAACGCCCTTGTGCAAAGCGCAAAACATATTCTGGCGCCCTTGAATAATGCATTTAATTCTGAACAAATATTCCTTCACCATTTTACTCAAAACATACAGGAGAGCCAATACATGCAAAACATTTAATTATACTTACATGCTATTTCCCTGTCAGAGAAACGAATCAATGTACATACAGGGTTACCGACAATTGTTCCTCCAAAAAAAAAGCGCGAACAATTTTTAAAAAATCTGTGGAATACTTTATAATTAATGAAAAATGTAACCAAAAAGAATTTTACGCTAGTGTGTGTAGAGTATTTGCAATACAATTTAAATTAAAATTAAAGAAAAATACTAGGAATTTTTATCACGGAAATTTGAATTACTTTCGTGTTGTAACGTCCAACGATGTGTCGTAACAATCATGTATTGCCTTTATCTGCTGTTCTTTCTTATTCAGAAATGAATCGTCGTTTTGGGTGTAATTTTTAATTATTTACTAAAGTACATAGAATTTTTTTAATATGTTCCCCATACTCTGGGATATCGCTTCTCTTCGCTTTTCTTTTTTTTTGGCGAAACAGTTATCAGTCATCCTATATACAGTGTGTCCCAAAATTGACTTCGGGATAGGTGTGATGACCCAAAAATTTTCGATCACGTGTATCATATTTTGTAAACAAGTTTTGCTTGTCCGAGAATGGATTTTTACCAAATACTAGTGCAAGTAGTATCTAGTTGGCAGTGGCGTAGATAAGGGGGGTGGGGGGGCAGAGCCGCTCTGAAATCGTTCTAAAATATTGTGTTCGGTATAATTCATAGGTACTAAAGAAGTCTTTCGTATGACGTTGTTTTTTGTTCGCGTTTTACATTTCATGCAAATGTTAAGTAGTCCGTACTCGTTAGATTTTTTTTTGTTCGCCCCCCCCCCCCCGAAACAAGTTTCTATCTACGCCACTGCTAGTCGGCGTAGTTATTCCAAGAAAACTATAAAGCATTGTAGGTAAAGTGGCTTTTCTATTGCTTTTACGCAAACATTTTATTCAATATTCAATATTCAATTTATTTATTTCCTCAGACTACAAGCATGTAATATGGAAACAGTCATAAACTAACCTAAAACACATTAAAAAAATGATTAAAAAAATGTAATCATACAATAATGATAATTTAGTCACAAAATTTAGTCAATGTCAAAAATTTATTGAAACAAACTGAAACATGAGCCAAAAAGCAGATAATTGATTATAGATTTGAGCAAATTGTAAAAAATTCACTGATTGAGTAAATACTTCTTTGGAGAAGAAGGTTTTTAACTTTGATACGAAATGTAGTATGGGAGCTGATACCTCTAATGTCTTCTGGCAAACAGTTAAAGAGTTTTATAGGCATAACGTAAGCACTTTTAGCTGACATAGACAACCTATGTTGCGGAACCTCTGCTTTAAGTTTATGACGTAAATTATAAGCTAAACTTCTGTTATCTAACCATTGAAATTTTTCTCTATGAGAGTGAACATAAGTAACACAACATAATATGTAAAGTGATATTACAGTTAAAATACTTAGCTCAGAAAATAAACTTCTACAAGAAAATTGAGGATTTTTAAAAGTCATTGTTCGAATAATTCTCTTTTGAGCTAATAATACGTCATTAATGCTGCTGCAGTTCCCCCAACAAACAATGCCGTAATTCAGCAAGGAATGAACATGTGAGAAATAATACATTCTGAGAAGTTTCAAATCTACATTGATGCGCAGTTGACGAATTACAAAACAGGCAGTTGATAGTTTATTTAATAAATTAGCAACATGGTCGCCCCAACTTAAATGCGAGTCGAGATGCACACCCAAGAACTTAGTGGTGTCCAAATGAGGAACATTGACAGAGTTTGATTTGATTAAAAGACTTGATTGACGTGCTTTAGATGAATAAGTCATAATTTTAGTTTTCGCACTATTTAAAAGAAGACCGTTTTTTGCACAATAGCTCTCCATATTTCTTACTGCATCAGTAACTTTTACTGCTAGATTTTCAAAAGAACCAGAACTCACAGCAGCAGATGTGTCATCGGCAAATAGCGTTACATGAGAGTCATCTAAACTTATATCATTGATAAAAACAAGAAATAACAAAGGGCCTAATATGCTACCTTGAGGGACACCTATATTGATTTTTACGAAATCAGAAAAGTAGGCTTTATTATCGTGTTTAACTAAGACGCGTTGGTACCTGTTTTGAAGATAAGTACTTAGCCAGTCAAGAGCCTGGCCTCTAACACCATGCATTTGAAGTTTGTGCAATAATAAATTATGATCAACGACATCGAAAGCACGAGTAAGATCAAAGAAAATACAAGCGATTTGATTTTTCTCTTCAAGATTTTTGATGATGAAGTTATGCAGCGAAAGAATAGCATCTAAGGTATTACAGTTTTTCCTAAAACCAAACTGTTGCTCTTTTAAAATGGCTTTAGTAGACAGATAGTTCATTAATCTAAGATAAAATGCCTTTTCGTAGATCTTGGCAAAAACTGATAACAAAGCAATGGGTCTGTAATCAGATAAATTCAATTTACTTTTACCTTTCGGAATGGGAACGATGGTCGCAATTTTTAATCTTTCTGGAAAATTTCCTTCAACGAAAGAAGCATTAACTAATTCAAGTAACGGTGAACAAATATAATCTTTAGCATGAGACATGATGGAACACGGTATATTATCATAGCCAGCTGAGTTTTTAGCCAAAGTAGTACTTAGGATTTGTCTTATTTCCGCTATTGAAATTGGATATAGAAACATTGAGGAGTTGCTTTGATCATAAAAGTTGGGTTTGCATATAGTTTGTTTATTTTTAAGCAGGTCATTTACTGAATTAACGAAGTATTCATTAAAAGCTTGTGCTTTATGATTAGAATTTTTTATGTGGGTATTACTAATAGGATGTACTAGAGTTTCGGGTAACTTATTATCTGATGTGACAGTACTTTGCTTAATAATCTTCCAAGCAGTTTTTGAAAAATTATTTGAGTTGGCAAATAAATCACGAAAATAACTTTTTTTTGCTTGATTTATGACTGATTGATGACTTTTTTTAATTAATTTGTAACATTCATACAGATATTCATCATTAGTACTTTTATATGCTTTGTAAATATCACGTAAAAGTGATGCACGGTTTATAGATACCGATGTCACCCACGGTTTAGATTTCTGAATGCTATTGTGGTTATTTTTCCTACAGCGTTTGAGCGGAAAAGCTTCTTCAAAAATTTGAATAAAAATATCATGGAATAATTCGAATTTAGAATTGCTGTCAAGAAACTGAGAATACACAAAAGACCAGTCTTGCGACGAAAGCAAATTTTTGAATGTTTCAATAGATTTTTGACATTTAAAGTTACGAAAGAGTAAGACACCATGTTGATTGGGTATGGTACATGGAGCTAAAAAACTTACACATTGCATAAAATGATCAGAGAGATCAGAAAAAATTGAGTTTGGAATTAACAAATTGTCGCTAACGTTAGAGAAGATATTATCAAGTGTCTTACCATTGTTACCCGACATTCTTGTAAACTCGTTAATACATTTTACTAAACCGTAAGCTTTAAATATATGACAGATTTCGTCAGCACTTCCTGACACACTAAAATCAACATTAAAATCACCGCATACAAATGCAGGAGAGTTAACTTTGACAAATTTGTTTAAAAAAATGTCCAAATTACGTTTAAAACTGGCGAAGTCCGCTCCTGGTGATCTGTACAGACATCCCACGGTTATGATCAAGTCATCGACAATGACTTTAGCTAAGGCACCTTCAAAAACTTTATCAGAGTAAAGTGACAATTGCACTGGAACTGATTTAAATTCGATATCTTCACGAACTAATATGGCAACGCCGCCACCACGGTATTCTTCTCTGCAGTAATATGCAGCAATTTTGTAGGAGCATATTCGTAAACACTCCACTTCAAGAATCGAACACCATGTTTCGGATAAACAAACCACTTCAGGAGTTTCTATAGAATGAAGTAGGAGTTCTAGTTCTTCTATTTTACCGCGTACACTACGCACATTTAAATGGCAAATTTTTATTCCTACCTCGCATGTTTCTTCCCGAGTCTTGAGTGAAAAAACCGGGACACACTGACTCCCATTGGCCAAATCTTGGGGTCCAAAATTTTTTTTAAATTTTCAAAGTTTAACGTGACCTTGAATGAAGCACAATTTGCCTGATAATTGTGGCTAACAGTGGAACACTCGATTTCAGGAAAGTCCTTAATTAGATAATTTTGAAGTTGAAGCGCACTTGTGTCCGGTGAAAGTTTGGAGACATATAGATACGCTTTCTTTGGTACTGATTTTAAATCGTTTGCTACATTGGCGCTTCTGTTTCCAACTAGAACCTCCTTGGTACGCTTTTTCATTTTCTTATTCACGACATGGTGCCAGTCATTGTTTCCTTTGGGGTTTGAAGAGTGCGTCAGATTAAAATCATCTTTATTTGGGTTGACAATACCATCGGTGTTCTTTGATTCCTTTATGGTGGATGTCAGATTTGCATCAGATAGATTTATCGTAGAGTCATATTTTATATGGCTTCCGTCAAATTTACTGTCTTTGCTTACCGAATTTTCACGAAATATCTTTGTACGTTCGTCATATATTTCAGAGTGAGATGTAGTAAATTTCACTGGTCTCGAATTCATAGTTTTATCAGACTGTTTTTCAGGGTTTGGTTTTTGTCCGTTGTTTGTGTCCATGCGGTGAGCGAGCGGCGACTGGCACGTTTTCAATAGCGAGATGTGATCATTTAACAGCCGTATTTTATCATACAGTTCATTTATTAGCACATCTTTCTGTTTAATAATGTAATTATACATACGCGGATCAGGCACAGCGTTACTTGGAAAATCATTGGCTGCATCAAAAAAGCCTCCCGCAATAGTACTACGAGGCACTTCACTATTAGTATTAACACAACACGTAATTGTGTTTTCGTCAATGAAAGTCACATTATTGTATAGCTTCGCGCAGCTGATGTGAAAAGTATTATCACAGTTCAGGCACTTTACACCACTGCTACTAGGTACTTTTTTACATCTCTTGCAAGCAGAAACGCACGATTCCATGTTGACGCCGTCACGGCCGCACGGCTAATCAAAATAAAATATTCCAAATTCGAAATTATGGCCGTATGCCAAAATTCATTGCGTTTGAACAAAAACATTGAAATATAGTAAATGACAATTTTAAACTTTTATTTAAAAAAAAATCACAATACCTTTTTCTTCATAAATTAAAAAAAAAAACATTAGGGGTGGGTTTACAGAAAGGAAATCAAATATTTAATTATGATTAACTATTTGATTGAGATTAAAATTAGCATTGCCTTAGTTTAACAATTTGATTTCTATGGCAACACGAACTTTAAGCTCAATCAAATAGTTAATCGTAATTAAATGTTTGATTTCCTTTCTGTAAACCCACCCTAGATAAACAAAAGATTGACATTACTGAGCACAAACCACTAAGTTACTATAGACGTTTAAGTTAAATGACAGACTCACGGACCAGGAAATTACTATGCTTCCAAACACGAGATGTCAGTGTGATAGTTTTTGCCACAATTCACAATTGATGTAAAGTTAGTAGTACGGTAAACGATCTTGTTTTATTTCGTTTCCATGGAAAATTTCAAATATAATTTGTGAATCATGTGTCAAAGTCTTGGGTCAAAGTTATTAGACATCAAATAAGACGCAGTTATTTAGGTGAATATAAGGGTAAATGTGTTCTCGGTATTTTCTTTGTTTCCGTGTTATTACGTTTTAGTTATTTGATTAGTCTTCTACTCTTAATAACTCATAAAGGTCGCAATGGACAATCATGTATTTTTTGACAAAACGTAAATTGAAACGTATATTTTTGTGATAAGAAAGCACATGAAGAGTTTTTACGTGTAAAATTTAATGAAATTCCTTCTTATACAACAAGAAAAAACGTTCAAATTTACGTTTTGTCAAAATATATACACTGCGTTCGTAAAGTATGGAATAAATTCATTTTCTACGAAATAAACGATTTTTATGTAAAATCCTGAAACAGGTCGATTTTTAATTAAAAAATGACACTATGTTAGTGGAATTTCGTATCTCCCCCTCCAACCCCCTCCGAGTGACAGTTGCCCCTTTAAAATTTTTAAATGAAATGGGGGGGTTATGTGATACCTCATTTGGAAGAGATTTTCATTATCTATTCAGTAGTGTAAGAATTTTTTTAAATTCCTATTTTTTCTAAAAAGAATAATACATTTTAAAATCATCACACAAAATTTTTAAATGAAATACTTTAAATGAAATGTTCGAACTGGGAACCGCTTGATTCATGACAGTAGTACAAACGTTGCTGACGTTCATCTAAAACATTTCATTTCCAGGGTAATTTGATTAGTTCCAATTTTTTTTAATTAAATTTTTTTTTAACGAGTAGAAACTGTAGATACTGATGTATGTAATCAACGTAGAAGTAAAAGTAATAACACCAATATCAAAGAAGCTGTTCAAAATGCCCTCCTACCTCTCGACAATAACCAAGACGAAATCCAAACTCATGCAAAACATTGTCGATTATTTCCGGACTGATTCCTCGTATTTCATTTCTTATTCTGTCTTTTAGTTCTTCAAGACTGTTTGGTTTAGTTCTGGAGACTTTACTTTTTAGAAATCCCCATAAAAAGAAATCGAGAGGAGATCTAGCCGGCCACTCAATTGCCCCCCTTCGACCAATCCATCTATTGGGGAAAACGTCATCCAAATAATCTATTTTAAAATTTTGTGTGTTGATTTTAAAATGTATTATTCTTTTTAGAAGAAATAGGAATTTAAAAAAAATTCTTATACTACTCAATAGAGAATGAAAAGCCCTTTCAAATGAGGTATCACATGTCAACCCATTGCATTTAAAAATTTTAAATGGGCAACTGTCACTCGGAGGGGGTTGTAGGGGGACATGCAAAATTCCGCTAAAATAGTGTCATTTTTTAATTAAAAATCGACCTGTTTCAGGAGTTTACATAAAAATCGTTTATTTCGTAGAAAATGAATTTATTCCATACTTTACGAACGCAGTGTATATAAATTACATACATCTAATTTATGATCGTCTATTGCGGCTTTTAGGTAGTAATGTCAAAACGTGACACAAAAATTCATCAAAGATAATATTTTTTAACAAACGAATGTTTAATTTTATGAACGTTTGAACAATTAAATCTATACACAAAGAAAGCTGAAATTTAAATTTCGCGCGCTAAGTCCATACTTTCGCTTCCAACCACCAGAGTAACAAATCCAGCCGCCTACTATGTGCGTTAAGCATCTATAGATATAAGTGATTTGTGTTACTGAGTTACAAACGTCAACATCATAAGTAGCATGTTGACCCTCCAACAAAAAATATTTATAGTGCAGTGCCATGGACTTGGTAACAAAATTTTCCAGGGCAGGGAGTACACAAAATCAAAAGAAAAGTATTAAAAATTTTGATGAAGACGATATGGTAACTGTTGTGGCTATGACGGACGTTGAGACCATTGAAAAAAAATCTTTAAGGCAAACGGTGGCAGAAACAGGGATTAGCAAATCGTATTTACAAAGAATTTATGAAGCAAACAAACTTATTCCATATAGAGCTAAATTTATTCATATACTGCAACCAAGTTCGAAGAAAAACGTTTGGTTCCTTGTTTGTGGGATGGGGAAAAATGTATGGACAATAGAGATTTTTGTAACTGCATAATATTTTCCAATGAAGCCTACTTTCACAACCAATGGAGTGGTTTCGTCACAAAATTGTCAGTATAAGTCGGATGTTAACCCAAATTTTAGAATAAACTGCAAAAGTCAACATTCAAAAAAAGTACATAAATGTTTGGTGCGCTATCAGTTATGAAAAAATTATTGGACCTTTTTTTTGGACAGAAATTTACTTATTTGGAAATACTGCAAAATTGTCTGCAAGATTATTTAGACGATATAAATTTGGATGCAAGAAATAAGACATTGTTAATAAGAAATTATTTAAACGCAACATTTGGGGAAAAATGGATTGGAAGACTTGGACCTCAACAATATCCTCCGAGAAGCCCAGATTTTACAATAATGGATTTTTATTTTTGGGACAGAGTGAAATAAATAGTTTATAAGAATACATTTAATAACAATTTGGACAATTAAAAAGCAAAAATTAGAGGGGCGATAAATAGCATAACCGTGGATGAAATAAGAAATAGTTACAGAGAATTTAGAAGAAGGGTGGAACTATGCTGTCATTTGGGGGGTTGCATTATTTGAATGAGTATTTGTTATTTTTCTTTTAATTGTGTTCGTAATTTTTTTAAATAAAAGTTTAATTGTTCAAATGCAATGAATTTTGGCGTACGGCCATAGCATCGAATTTAGAATATTTCATTTTAATAAAACGCTTGCGTAAAAGCAACAGAAAAGCCACTTTACCTACAGTGCTTTATGGTCTCCTTGGAATAACTATGCCAACTAGATACCACTTGCACTAATATTTGGTGAAAATCCATTCTCAGTTAAGCAAAACTTGATACACGTGGTCGAAAAGTTTTGGGACATTACACCTATCTCGAAGTAAATCCCGGGACACACTGTATATAGGGTAAATGGTACAGTAATTGGCCAGTAGACAGTGATTGGCCAGTTGTTTTATTTCATGTGTCACTTTCTCCTCAGCGTCCCGAAATACAATTATTTATTTATGACCTCTGCAGCAAGAAATTGTCCGTCATGCCAACTAATGTAATACTCTTGGAAAATTACTGTAAAAGGTGGCCAATAACTATACAATTTTGCGTTCTGTTACATATTATTTTTTTCTCATTTATCCTTAAGTTTTAAAATAGACATTGGGGTAAGGAAAAATTCAGCAATAAGAGATGAAATCACAGGTGGCATCCATTTAAGTTTCTTGGCATATTCAACAGAATTACCAATTTTTAAATGTCTTCGTATTCTTAAGTGGCCAATAGCTGTACCGTTTACCCTACTTACTTATCTACAGTATGTACTTTAATAAAAATTAATTCTACTGAAATGAAGTTCACAAATAAGGTGCTTTTGAATAACTGAAACGGTCATTTTGAAAAGGGGTTAACTCCAAATTTTCCATAAGTCAACTTTTTAACTAGTGACTAAGTTAAAAGTTCCAGATCGCATTAGTTTTTAACTCACAGAAACAAAAGCTACCGATCATATTAATGATTAAAAAAAGAGACATCAAAGTTTGTCATTCAAACAAAAAAAATTGGGGATTTATTTTAATTTTTGAAAAAAAAAAAATGAGAATTTTCTGAAACTTATGACATTCGTTCTTCTTCTTATATCTTGTATAGCCTCGAAAAAGAAAAGCATTGTATTGGCCTCAGCTCTTTTTCGATGAATTACAAGCTCAGGAAAGGAGTCCTCGAAAATTGTTTCTTCACAAAAGCAAAATTGGGAACTTTCATCATTTTTTCCTATTTCTTAATAAGTCCCAAAAAAAAACGAAAGCTCTCGATTGCGTTGGTTTCAACTCGTTTTCGATAAATTACAAGCACACAGAAGTAAAAGCTACCGATCACATTCATAACTAAAAAAAGGACACACAGAAGTTTGTTATTTTTGAAAAAGCAACGAGAATTTTCTAAAGCTTATGACATTTCTTCATCTTCTTATTCATTGTTCATGAATGTAAAAGGAGTCGCCGGAAACTGTTTCTTCGCAAAAGTAGGTAAGTTTAGGCATTTTTTTTTTGTAATTTTTGTAACCTTTTTGGAATTTCTGGCATTTTTTTCTCTTTCTTAATATGTTGTAAGCCAACAAGAGTTACTCTTTAGGTCTGTTCCTACATCAGTGTTTGACCGAAATAATGATCGGTTTTCACAACTTTATCTAGTGTAAAACTTTGATGAGTGCATGCTTCTGACGGTTTCGAAAACATCAAAAAGTGATGTAGGAACAGACCTATCATAAAAGGCATGAAAAAAAAGTAAGTTTCACAAAAACAGACCTACATTGGAGAAACATTTTTTTTTTATATTACAAGCTGCAAAGAACAAAAGTTATTGATTGTGTTAGCTTAATTCTTTCTTACATAAATAGGTAGGCCCTTACATAAATAAGAAAAGTATGAAGGAAAACACGTTTTTATCGACGTTTCGAGGATTAACCAAAAAATTGATTTTTCTCTTTATATTTAAAATAAAGTTGGTTGCCTTTTCTTGTCTTGAATCGAACTTGTAAAGGTTACAACAATATTACAATTTCATTAACTCATTTTTGCCCGAATTCTATTTTTAAAAAATTTTTGTTTACTAAGTGCAAATATTTAGTAAAAGCAAGTGATTAATACATAATATGTGTAGTTGTTTTTGATGATGTTCCAAAAATGGAACACCGAGCCTGTTATTGCCAATCATTAATAATAATACGATGAAAATTTTAAATCGGACAGTCCTCAGAAGACTCGATAAAAGGTTCATGACTACAGAATCACTACTTCCGAAATTAATGTTTTAGAGAAAACAAGGAAAGAGTTCCTTGAAGATTGGAATTGCATCAGATATCCTAAAGGTTTGCTAAGGCACCATATTTTGTATCCGTTTGCCACGTATAAACTGTTTTGCCGAATGGGAACCATAATAGGGCATCATATTTTCACCTATGTTCAAATGTTCAGTAATAGCGTTTTCTATTCACTCGCATTGCTTACACTTAGAGTATTTGCATGTAGTAGTCATTTGAAAATTGTAATCTGTTTTGATTTGGCCCAGGCAGTATACATGTTGACTAAGAGGCTGCTTACTTCTTCATCAAAAAATAAGTTGAAGCAGCTAGTAAGATCTAAAGATATAGGTTCCGGAATTTTTTGGCTAACGAAATGACCAAATGTTGGACTCAGATCAATTTTAGAACAGTTTCGTTGAACTAGCGGAACTAGTTTCCTGGATGGCCCTGGTTGTAATGATGAACCTTCTTTTGTAGATGAATATTTCGTTGTCATAGTCAATAGGTTCGTTCGTAGTGCAGTTTGTAACTAGTTTGGAACCGTCAGAACGAGTCGCACATCGAAGTAATCATCAATTTGCTCAGTTGCGTTAGATGCAAAACGTTCATTGCTGCATATTTCCAACGGTTGCAAACTAGTCAGAACTGCACTACGAACAGACCTATTTATCATCGTCGTCCAATGGTCCAATGTAGATATTCCCTGATTTGAATAAATTTAATCCGTAACCTGAACCTCAGGCTGACGTCCACACAAATTGAAGTTCCAACTTCGTCAGCACTGTGTTGTTTACTCTCAGCACCCATCATTTGATGGAGTTATACATACATCAACGCTATTCACATCATTCTGCCATTATTTTCTATTATTGCTATCACCTCTTCTGTTGTCAATGCCCTAAAAATGTTTGTTTTTGACTAAATATGGTATGCATCTTTAGGACCGGTGTTCCATTATCGGAACAAGCAACTTCTAAGCAATATAAAAATAATACAAAATTTATTAGAATATTGCATTTAGTAATAATAAATTTGGATGCATTTACTAACAGAACGGAACCATACACTTTACGATATACGAAATATGTTAGTAGATATTTGCTTATCTTTTGCAAGCCATTTTTATCACATCTGACAGTATAGAATAAATAAGACAACAAAAGTCACAAACGAAATTTGCAAACTCAACGATTTTTGGGTCAAACGAAACCGACAAGTGTGCCAACAAGTCATACGAGACAGGCAACGGCTATGATTGGCAATTTGTTTTAAATCTGAAAATATACGTCATGTTCCAGTTTTGGAACACTGGGGAAAAATGGGTTAATCCAAAGCCCAATTAATTTCAAACATAAATATCGCCATGCCATAAGTATGAAACCAAGTGTAGGCAAACTACATATTTTTGGAATTAGGAAAAAATATCTTTCTGAATTCGAGAAAATATACTGATTGTTTCATTTAAAATAACAAAGTTGATACTCATTCGTTAGGTTTTCGATCGTCATTAGTTTTTTTTAAGCAAATTCTGGCGGTTCAGGTAAATCCCTAACTTTTGTATTTAACATTTTTTTATATGCACGAGTATATCTGATAAAAAAATTTGTAGGCATCGTTCAAAATATAAACAAAAACCCTAATTTAATTTTTTTATAGGAATTAGATGTCCCAAATTTTTTTCTTTCATTCTACTCGTTTGGGCGTTATTGAACACGCTGTTGTTTTCTAGTATTGCGAAGGAAAGATAGAAAGTCGTGCCTAATACACCTTCATACACGTTGCAGTGTGTCGCAAACAAAATGTTGCAATTTTAGTGTCATGTAAAGCTTTAGTGTCCGCGCACACTGCAGGTTCGGCCAATAGTTTATTCTGAACAGCCACGTATCACATTTCTCGTAGCTTGATTCAGAATAAATTATCGGCCGATAGAAAATCTGCAGTGTGCGCGGGCTCTTATTTGCACAGTTTTTTTTGTATAGTAAGTCTAAAGTTTTACCTCAAGAGCAATACACGTTAAGCTGCTTACAGACTTGAGAACGAACGGAATGAGATAAGCCGAGGCCGCACAAAAATGCAAGTATGTGGACGACGATGTGCGCCCGACGTTAATTCGGAACGCACCCAATGTGGATGTATTTTATATCCTTTCATGCTGTCACTTGGTAACATTTTTGTTTACCAACGACTTCGAACAACTGGAACAATAACGAATACTTCCTCATACGACATCTTAACAAGAAAGCGGCGCGGCGATGCCAATCGGTACGACCTCACCTGCCTCATTCGCATTCGCACTCAAGTGTGTACGCAGCTTTACAATTCGTTCTTTTGGGTCGACAAATAATTTTCTTCGTTTCGTTGTTTCAATTTTTCGCAGGTTGAAAAATCAAAAATCGTTCCTTCCTTTTTTTTAATCGTTCATTTTCACTTTATGACTCCAGTTCTTTTTGCATTCTATTTTTCTACGTTTCTCTTTTTTTACAAAACAGTTGTGTCCCAACTTTAAGTAGCCAAACAGATGATCCGAGATAAAGAAAAACGTTTCGATACGATAACAAAACGTAAACATAATATTCTCAAATGTACACAGGGTGTTTCACGTAAGACGGTTTCTTTCATATCTCTCACTTTACAAACAAATGTTTTAGTTATTTTATTTTCATTAGCACAAAAATAAATACTAATCGCTACGTATTTAAGTCATCCTTATTTTGATTAATAAATTATTTGAAATTATGTATATTTATACACTTCTATGTTTTGACTCTTTTTTAAATTGACTTTGCTCTACATTTAAGTTTTCTTCTCTAAAGTGTAAGTATATATATTTTTATTACTCTTTCTGTTAACATGAAGAAATTCATTATCTATTTTCTTTTGTTGTCAATTAATTTTAAAGAAATATTTTCAAATTCTGGATGTCCTGTTCAGCATTGTCCAATATCCATTTTTAAGATCATTTATCAATAATAACAACAAAAACCCATGTACGTTGCAATTATGTCGGGGAAATAGCATAATTCTTGGTTCGCCATTACATTAATTCTACCTTTTCTAATGTTGTTTCAATTTTTTTCGTAGAAGTTTTATTTTAAAAGTCCGACGTACGCAAGACGCCTTAATCTGAAGTATTTTTTTAAAACTTTTATGCACTTGATCCTTCATCCGTCTTGTTCCTTTGGATGCCATTGAAGAGGGCATACAAAATACAAAAATGACTCACAAAAGTCCTACACACTCGCAGTCTTTTAGCGCGACACGTAGATACCTAAAATTTGAGAGTCTTTTCGTAACTTGTTGAAATGAACCCAGTTTTAAATGTTGTACAACACATCCAGTTTGAAAAACTTTTTCTACATTTTTTAAAAGTTCTAGAACACGTCTTTTGCGGATATTTTCCTTGGATGATCTTTGATATCACTTAAACCTTACCATTTTTCTTCCTTCTTGAAACAAAAGTACTATCCTAGGAGTTCCGTAAACTTGTAATTTGATAAATAAGCAGTAAACTAATTTTTCTTTAACTACCATTCATGTTTCAGTTTTTAGTGAGTCAAGGCAATTATATCGTGCGACCGAATAAGGAAAGACTCGGGCTAAGCCAGGGATACAGCCTCAGAACTGGTAGCAGTGAAATAAAAGATTAAAAATAAATTCAATTAGTGTAGTGTAAGCTGTGGGCAATCAAAAAGTATTTCTTTGATTAATTCAACATTTAAAAAAAAGAAGCTGCCACGCCTTCATACATCATCCTGACTTGATCATCGAAATATATATATTTGTTCACTTTGTGGATTATAGTGCAACTTAATAAAGATGTTAATTGTTGCAACCGAAGGAAAGCCGTCTTTTTAAATAATTACTTTTAAATCCTCTGTAATTAATTATTCTGAAATTATTTTTAGTTTGGTCAACTTTTGAACATTACTTTCACTTTCAATGAAAATTTTCCGTTGTCGGTATACATTTCCCGCCAATTTAAAGATGACTAAAAAAAAATTTAAAAGCGCTTGTTTTATCAAGTAAGAAAAAAAGAAAAGTAAAGTTGGACACTGACAATGACGTTCAGGACGCAAGATGTCGTGCGTTCGTATAACCTCGGGACGAAATTTTATTATTTCGCATGCGCTTAGTGGGGGTTCGGTTAAATTCTGCCTACGTCTTCAACCGAACGCATCACATCTTGCGTCCGGCGAACGTTTGTCGGTGCGGGGCTTAAGAGAAAAAGAATTTTTTCCTTATTGCCTTCTGAACAACAGTACAACTGGACCTTAGAAGTCCCAAACACGCAGTGATTTATTGCAAAACACGCCCTTTCGATTTCACATTTATTTGTTTACTCGTTACACGTATTTTCCACTTTTTAAGGACTTTAGTAACGTTAAATCAGCGGCTCCCAAGCAATGGCGTGAAATCTCCCCAAGTTTTTCGAATTGTTGGCAAATTTTGGCACATCATCAACGCGACCTCATTCGTCATTTGAAATCAAAGACTGTAGATGAATATTTTACCGTTGCTGAGATTTAAGAGATTCTTAACCCTGAGAGTGGATTACCCACCGAACGAACCATTTCGGGTGACTGAATTATCAACGTGTTACATTTCGTGTTGCTTACCTTCTACGAATACGTTTCGTTGCCTAACGAACTCATCTTCAAACAAAACGCAGAGTAGGTGACATACAATTTTCCTAGTAACATTAATTTATCGGTGAACCCTCGGGTTCGGTCAAACCAAACCCGAGCGTGCACCGCGACATAAAACATTCAACGATTTCTTTTAATATATAAATGTTAAACATTGCAATAATCAGTTTTACAAACCTTATCAAACCATCACATAAATCTAAGATCGGAATTCGCTAACAATAAGACACCTACGTAATTGGAAACGAAAGTCGTCCGGGTCAACCTCAACCCAGCATCCTGCTGAAGAAGTAGGGGTAGAAGGATTTTCTTTGCGGCCTGGTCAGTTGTCTTTGGCGATTAGGGCGAGGTTGAGCCTGAGGTTCTGACTCCAGAGGTTCGCTGGTGCTTTCGGACGTTTCCTCCTGGATAACTCCATCCCAGTCGGTGTTGTGCTTGCGCGAGCTGATGATTTGGGTTTCTTCTTGCGAGGTGGCGTTCTGAGAGAGTGAGTTGTTTTCAAAGGTGGTTGTAACTTCGGGTATTATCGTCGTTGTCATGGTGGTATTAAGGGTTGCTTTGAATTGTGAATTTTTTCTGGGTTTGGTCGCCTTCTTGGTGGTGACGAAGAGGACGGAGCCCGTGCTGTTGTTTTTATGACCGTGGTGGAGTTTAATCTCGATGGTCTCATGAAGTGATTGGTCATCGTCGGTTGGTAGTTTATTATCGACGTCCAGGTTTAACTCAGGGTTGTTCTCGTCGTCCTCCATCATGGGGAGTTCTTTCCTATTGGTGCGGTTCAATTTGATTAAAGAATTTCCTCCAACGATGGGGAACATCTCGACTTCCTTTGATAACGTCTTATCATCGACTTTGCTTGATAGGTCATTGGCGTTTTTTTGTTTGTGCATGTCCTTTGATTTCTTGAGTAGTCCCTCATTGGTGACGGGTGGGACTTCTTGTGTTGGTTCTTTATTGTACATGACGGTCGTGTATAGGATTTCCGCTTTTTTCGTATTGGTTGTTTCCACTTTGTTGGCACTGACTGTTACTGTTTGCGTTGTGGTGAATTGAATTTCCACGTCTTTGGCTTTGTTGTCTTCGGTTCCAGTCTCGTTCAATTCTATTATGTCGAAGACCGTTCCATTTTCTATTATACTAAATAATTGGCCTTGATTGATGGCACTGGGGTATTCCTCAGGGCTTAAGTCTTTAGCTTCCGTGGTTACCGTCGCTGTCCCAAACACTTCCTCCCTGCTTGTCTCCTGCGTGGTTAAATTATCCACGTCCGTTTGGGTTACTTTGCTTGTTGTTTCCGGGCTGTAATCCGTTTCGGGTTTAACTGTGCTCGGTTTTGTGATGGAAGCGCTTCTTGTCGTCGATGTGGGACTTACGGTATCCTCAGTTTCCCGTCGGTGTCTTGTCGGCAAACCATAATCACCAGTGTCGACCGTGTTTGAGGTCCAAAGCCAGGGCTTCGTCGTCTTAATCCCAATCGTGGTGCTCGCCTGGTGTGTGGTGCTCGAAGAAGACGACACAGTGCTGGTCAACAGAGGCGCTTTCGTGGATCTCTCCTCGAAATCATCGCCGGTAATCGTGCACGCCAACTGCTTGATCATTTCATCGTGATCCTGAAACAAATGGAGAGAGGAAATCGAGTTGGTTAATTAATTATCGCTGGAATTACGCTAAAGAGAACGGGCGATAACGAAAAATGACGCGTCGACGTCGCTTTGAAGTCGGGACTTCAAAGGCTCCGAATTTTTAGCGGGAATAATCCCATAAAGAGCGGGCTAAATATAGACGCTTTTAATTAATATTTGGGAAGGGCGGGGGGTTTTATAGGAGGTTGCGTCTGGAAAAGGCCTGAAATTGATCCAAAAAATTAAACTCTGAGGGATTAATTCTAACGTATATTAGAAGAATTTGTTGTGTCTCTTAAGTATCCCAGACCCTCTGCAATTCTCATAACAAAAAGATAAGAATTAAAAAGCGATCTCTTTAAAGCAATCCGGTGGTAATTACATAATTATATTAATGAAGTTGCAAAGAATTCTGCTTCTGCAAAAGGACGCGTAAGCTTCTGCAAATTTAATTAAAATGACATGAAAATAATAAACTAATCGATGGCGTCATCTATTAATAAAACCAGCAATTAAAGCTTTGTTTACGTCAAAAATTAACCGATGTAAACTATTCTTTGTTAAAAGTTAAGAAGTCACTCTGCGGTACTTACAAAATAATCTCGAAATTACTGTTTTTATTTTAAACAAATTCTAAACAGGCGGATTCAAAACGTAAGTCCATAAACACAAACAGAGGCGACATCTCTCAACCAATCGAGCAATTAATTTTTCGCTGACAAAAGTGATTTGTTTATCGATGTATCATACTCTACACAGTTCGTTTCGTCTAAAAATATCTCCCTCATCATTAGATTGAAATGTAAAAAATAACCAGAAAACGTCTACAAAATGTCAATATCACGCTGCCTGCGGTTTTGGAAGAAGAGAGTTCAGTGTAGGTAGGAACTAATTATCACACTAATCTTAAAAATAAAAGAATCTCGACATAATTATAGCAAACTTAACTTTTCGAATGTTATAGGAAGTCATCTAAGAACGATACTGACTTACGACGATAAAATAGTTAGTGAAAAGCAGTGGCGAGATCTTTGAATGAATTACGTAACTAACTTGTTGTCAGATGTATTGTTAGCAACATATCTGTTTGACGTTTTTTCATCACGCAGTGAGTGGGACGTTAAAAGAAGAGTGTTACGTTTGAATTTGCCGCTAAGAAAACCTGGCAACAAAGCGACGTCTAAGCTGCGTTTAGGTACGTTTGGCAACCTTGTACTCTTTCCCCGCTATCACGAAGCTCATTCGATGTAGGACATCACGTGACTACATCATGGTTCGCCATTGGTTACCGCTTGCGACTTTCGCGCGTTATTCAGCGTCCACCATCTTAGATTCGCGTTCCCGTTTCATTCTACGTTCGGCCATCGTAAGGTGCTGCCGTGTATTAGTGTAATCTCGGAGTTCTTGCTCTTTATGTGAGGAGAATTCATCCACGGCCTTGCCGAAATTGCTGACTACACCACCGAACGAGTTTGGGGTATTTTAAGCCCCATACTTGGAATATTTCAAAAACCCAGCGCTTTGTCTGAACGCAATTTTAGAACGCTCACGTTTTCATTTCTTTTCGGGCTTTTAGCACAGGCTTTTAGTGCGACTTTCAATTATCAGTTCACGGACAATTCGAAGGACTATTTCGATTTATCGTGTCGAGCCAACTCGTCTCCCCTGTGAAGAAAACAATTCCGGCGTTTCTACGACATATCTTGCGAATCCGCTTTGAACCGGATCACCGACGTTAGAAACAACACACAGGTGGCGTCGTGAGTGCCAACTTCACTCCGTGGCTCGTCTGACAGATGAGCCGCGTCTTGTCGGCGAGGCCGTGAGTTTGACGTTCAACCTTATTTATTTATCTCTCTTTCGTGAACAATAATTGCATGCTTACCGGAGAGCGAATTTTCGGCTAAATGCGGTTGGTATAATTTAAAAGAGTAGTTTTCGTTGTCTTTAAGTAAATAAATTGACAACCGAAATTTGTCCGCATTTTACTTATGTTTGAATTTTGTTTATTGTAAACAGGCACCTGTATCACCTGGTGTGTGTGATAACCTGCATTCGCTCGAATTTTTGAGTTTCAATAAAGCTTAAATTTGTTAACTTTTCCTATTGCGTTTGTGTTTACTCCTTAACATACCAGTGAGTTAAATAAGCCTCTATTTACTTTTGATTTTCTGCCGATTTAATCGATTCGGAGACGTCGACAAGATCGTTTACGTTTACGTTCAAGTCTGACCTGGGGCCCTTTTGTTGTTTTACCATCGTAATTAACTCACCCCCATCTTCACTGATTGCTAGTCGAGGGGAACAGCTGATAGTCAGCAGAGCTTGTCATCTGTCAAGGTAGGCACGAGGCAAGTAATTTAAAATTAAATTTGGTGACAAGAGGGCATTTTCTGACGTTCTATTATTAGGTACTTTGCGATAAAAGTGTACAAAATCAATGACGACATCTGAACTTATAACTAACTTATTGCCAGATGTATTGTAAGCAATATATCTGTTTGACGTTTTTTTCATCGCACAGTACGTGAGACATTAAAAGAAGAGAATATTTTCTGACGTTACTTTGCGATAAAAGTGTAGAAAAATATCTATTAGTGAATTGCGGCACTAAATTCTTGGTTACCGCCGTCAAGAGATGTCAAACATTACTCTGAAGCATCAAGGTTAGGTACCAATAAGGTATCGCCATTCCATTCCGCGAGTTTCGTCCCCCAAATAAAAAAGGACGCTCTGAAAAAAAGATAGATACATAACAAGTTACCTACTATTTCTATGGAGTTTGCGACTTGACATGACATGACGTCGCAAATGATTAACTCCAAATTAAAAGAGACAGAAGAGAATGAGATAGAGAATTGGCAGTACCTTACCTTTCCAGTAACCTTATTTAGCATAAGTCGTTCCAGTTTGAATTTTAAACAATTTTTGGAAAGATCAGAAAATAATTTCATCTATACGAAGTTGTAATTATTACAACTGTCAATCAATCATCCTGTCAAAATAGCAGAGAGAGATAAATAGCGACATCTGTGAATGAATCACGCAACTAATCTTAGCTAGAAATGGCTGGAAAGTACATTGCAAGCAAGTGATTTTTTTCTCGAAGGAAAAAAATATAAAACATTAGGGAGTTTTCGCAATTTGTACGCTATGGATAGCGTCTACGCTAAATGCTAAAAAACTATTAATGCGCTTACTCACAAATATGTCAAGCGCATTACGAGGAGTTTTTGGCAATAGGTTCCGTTAAAATTTATGTACGTTAAACGTTAAAACTCTGTGATTGGCTAGATCCATAAGATTGCTAAGGAACATAGCCTTTAACGTAACGATATTTTTATTGTAATGTGTTGCAAAAACTCCCTAATATTTTCATAGCGTATAGCGTAAATGCTATTCATAACGTACAAATTGCGAAAACTCCATATTTTCTTTAGCTCCTGTAATATTTAATGTCAGGATTGTGGAAATGTAGTAATGACGTCTTCCGATGAATTGCGTAACCAAATTTTGCTCTCTGCCGTTAATAGATGACAAACTTCTCGTAGGCATAGGTACACCCAAGGTGAGTACGTTTTTTCAACTCCGTTCAGTCTATTTACTCTTTTGTATTTTTATCTCACTTTTACATGTGTCAAAACGCCTTCTTTCTCACTATAATTTTGATCCATCCTTGCACCGAGTGGAAAAACGAAGAATTTCGATTAATTTTTTTTTGAAAATCAGTGGCGACATCTTTGAGTGGATTGTGTGACTGAATTCTCGATAATTTAAATAATTCCCTATGAATTGTGTAACTAAATGTTGCTGCCATCCATAGAGGGCAAACATTTCTCTTAGGCGTAGGCACACCTGGTCCCTTTGTTACGGGTGAAAAATTTATTTAAATCATTTTCAATATTGCGGGTCACCATGTATTGCGTGGGAACAAGAAAGGTCCGTTGTGCATACGTGCTCTTCGTCACGTTTCAACATATTGCCATTATCTACGCCTCACGGTAATGTTTTTCTCCCTCATACCCCGCCGTAAGTCGACTGTCTTCTTTTACCAACCCCCGTCTTTAACTCGTCCGTTGATCTCGATGCGCGACGGAAATAGTGAAATCCGCCAGAACTTAGACAGAACGCTTTGGGTGCACATAGTTTTGTTTGTGTTTGTGTCTGCTTTCGAAGAATTCTTCAGACTGAAATCGCCTAAGTGAATTATGTACGGTACACAAGATTCCAGATTCTGAAATCGTCACCCCCTGTCTAATCCCGATCAAATTCGATTAGATAAATATGGCAAATACTTCTGGCGTGATTTAGACCGCAACACATGTTTTTCTCTTCCTGTCCCTCTACCCTGTCCACTCTACCCTTCGTGGTGATATCTGGGAGGTTATTCTCGAACTGGAGAGAAGTGATTGCTCCCGAAAATGACGTCAAAATGACGTATTTCTCGAAAGGTTTGTATAGGTTTATAATACGAGAGCCTACGTAATTTTGACGTCACTCCCACAAAACGAACCCTCTCCCTCGTTTCGAAAATTCAGGTCCAGGGGTCAGTCAGCCTTGAATTATCGCAAGGTCGTTTTCGTCAACGACGGTTACCTCACCGCCATACTTCCCTGTCTCTTCGGATTTGAATTCGTCCAACGTTAGTGGTAACCTTTCAGTGGGAGAGGCTGGGAATAGCGACACGCCTTCTTGGGTTCACAACCCCTCCGCCGAATTCAACTCTCGTTGGACATCGTCGTCGACTTGACAGCTGACGTGTACTGGAGCGGACGATGTAAATCACAGGTTGGATTTTATTTTGGATTTGCGATATTTCAAGTGCTACCTATACTGTGGTAGAACTATACAACAAAATGTGAAAATATAATCTTCACAGTCTGTTGTAGTAAATTTTTACATAAGATGTAGAATTTTATACAACAAAGTGTTGAAACTTTATCTTCACACTTACGAGAATTTATTGTAGTATAAAAGTCAAATTAGTATGGAACTTTTTACTCCAAAATGAAGCAATAATTTTGCTACAAATAAATGTAAACTTTTTTAAAGTAAAGGTGGAAATATATCTGAATTTTTAAAAAAAATTTCAACAATTGTGTTAATTAATAATGTCTCCACCTCCATTTTACACAATATTGTGTAAAATCTCACTTTGTCATTTCTCTCTGTGTATATTGGCCTCTAAAGTTGTGGTTAAGCTGAACTCTGTACGCTCTTTCTAGTAGCACAGAGCTGTGTTCATAAAAGACACTCTAGAGTTACTCTTGGCTAATATTGCAATCTCTTTCGTGTAAATGAATGCATGTATTTTGTTTCTCATCTATGAATCATAAAAAACTAAATCAGGCGTGGTTTCCATAGCAACAAACACATTTTCTACACCCTACTTAAAAGTGCGGCGTAAAAAGTGCGCCCGTTGTCATGGCAATAATATAAACACAAGACTTCTTGAAACAGATAAGCGAGACACAAAATAAGCAAATAATCATGATTAAGAGAGATACGATTACACGCCCAAGGTGCACTCGAAGGTATATTTTATGAACGCAACCCAGTATACTTATCAATCAATAGGGACAGCTCGTGTCTGCGTCTTTGATGTTTATAGTTACACTACCATTTTCACATCCAATATGGCCGTTATTGGCGGGCCTTCATTTTATTGCTACTAGATGTCACTGGTTGAAAAAGTGGCACGGATAAAAATGATTGCAAGTAAATCATAGAAAACGATATTGTTGTACACAGCTTCAGGCTTTCTACACAATATAAATCCATTATAATCTAACAAAGATGGTTTTCTTTGTCATCTCTCCGCATCCATCACACACAATGGCGAATTAAAAGACGCCCATTTAAAAGCAATTGATGAATTCACCGGTGCGCTACACACGGCCGTTTGTGGAAGGTCCGCCAGTTTTCAGACATGCGCGCTCAAAAACTGTATCAACGAAAACCTCAAGCTGTCCATACTGATTGATTGGTATATTGTGGTGCTACGTTTATGTTACTTTTAAATGAAGCAATCTTTTGTTGTATGAGTTTAATTAATTAACATTTGAGATTTATTTATTTTCATTTTTGTAAACGGAAAGTTAGATCCGAATTTTTGGGATATTTATTTGACAAATTCGTGGTATTACATTTTCTTTACTTAAATCTTTAACCCCTTCCGGGTTTTGTGTTACTCATGCTTCTTTGTTTCCACGAATAAAGACAAGTGTGTGCTGTACTGGTAAATTGTATTTTATTAGTAAATTCAGTGCCTTTACTTTTGGGGTTACGTACGACCCATAACCCATCTCCTCGAGTCTAGCCAGTCGGGAGGTGATTTTAATTCACCCATCTCTACATTTGCAACCAGGAAGGTAGCAACTTTAATTTGAATTTGAAATTTTTGAGAATCAGTGACGACATCTATGAGTGAATTGTGTTAATCAATTCTTGTTAATTTTAACATTTTCCCACGAATTGTGTAACTAACACTGTCGTCTAAAGCAGGCAAACATCTCTACCTATCTTGAATTTGGTTTTTAAAATTTGTTGAAGATCAGTGGTGATCATTTTTGAGTGAATTGAGCGACTGAATTCTTGTTGATGTCCTCAATAGAGGGCAATAGGTTAGAGTTCCTGTATATTACTATTAAGATAAGAGTTAGGCAAACGGCCCTCGAATTTTGATTGGTTTGGATCCGCCGGATCCGCGTTACTTTGGTAACTAATGTATAAACCAACGTCAGACAAATTAATTTGTAATTTTGTCATTTGATTTGTAACGTAGGAAACGATTAGAAACCATTTACCTTGGATCAACTATGGCGGATGACAGCCGCGTTTGCCTAACTCTTATCTTAAATAATATACAGGAACTCTAATATAGGTTAGAGTTCCGCACATGCGCAGTGTGTAGCAACTATTTACCGTTATAACAACTATGGCGGATAACAACCGCGTTTGCCTAAAGCCTCAACTCTTATCTTAATCATTACAGGAACTCTAACATAGGTATATTTGACTAACCTAATTTAGATCGAGAAGACAAGAAACTAGCGTCATGTCAATCAACCTGCCAAAATAATAGATCGATAATCGCGACATCTTTCAATGAAGTACGTAACTAATCTGTTGCTAGAAGATATACACCAGGACATTTCAAGGTTACTTAAGAGAGAAGGTTGCCTGGTAACTCGTGGAGTGACGCGTTATCCAGTAGGCCATCTATTTGTGTACATGCATTAAATGGGCCTACTGAGTGACGTAGTGGTGACGTTGAAAGTTACCAGGCAACCTTGTCTCTTTAGTAACCTTGAGGACATTTTTTATCCTACAGTAACCAAAACATGAGGAAGAAGTATTTTTAGCAACTCCTTAATGTTTTAAGTCGAATTTGCAGAAAGACGTCGATAACATAGTGTAACTAATTTTTCGCTCAACGTTGTCAACAGATGGCACGGTGGTTAATTTCAATTGCAAAGCAAGTTCTTTTTAAGAAATAGTAGATAGGCTTCTCAAAATAATGGAAAATAACTGCCCCATCTTTGAATGAGTTTGCACAACTAATTTGCAACTTTTTTCCGACAATTTTCATTATGTAGTAATTAAAATATTAAAAGAAACAAACACTTTCTAACAATTCCATTAGCAAAATTAAAGAAATACATATAGTGGCGACATCTTTCCGCCAATTTCCCAATTAAATTCTTATTTAACGCCATCTGTATATGACACGCTAAATTCTGGTGATAAAATTGGGATATCTAGAAAAATAAGTCTCAACAAATAAAAAAAAATAAAATAAAATAATTTTAGGACAAACAAGCTTGCAGATGAAGCTTAAATTCTGACGCTCAGAGAAACCTAATTAAATTCTTATTGTGAAGAAATGTACAGCGACAATCTGATTAAATGATATAAGAAAGTGTTACTCATTGACTCTATTGCCTTTTTTTATCAAGTATCAAAGAGAAAGCCAAAAATGTTTGGGGGAGGAGAGGCCTGAGTTATTTAAAAGCACGTCAATTAAACTACATAGGTAGAATTAAATGAACAAAAAGAGCCGAAATAATTCACTCGTACTTCTTCTTCACTCACTAACAATAAGAAAAACAACGGTGACATCTCTGATTAAATTTCGCAACAAAATGTTCCTCACTGCATTACTACATTCATTTGTTTTGTAATAAAAGGCCGGATCTGTCTATATTAAAAGCACAGCATCAAAGAAAAAGCCAAAATAATTGATTCCACGTTTGAAGGGGGGACTCGAGTTAAAAGCGAGTCACTTAAAAGGAGACGTTTTAAGTATTCTCTCAGGTCTTTTGTGCGAGTGCCTTATCGGCGCGCAAGAATTTTTAAATTGATCTAAACAGCGAAGTTTTCATAAAGCGGAGCGTGTCTTTTAAGGGGGCCCGTTCTAGCGTAAATCGGCAGATAGCAACAAAACGAATTCTCTTTTACACGTACCGCGTTTCCCTTGCAGGCGATTCGCTTTGTTCCGTCCAGTCCACAGTCGGAGGTGAGCTCGAGGGCGGATTGCTCCGGGATGTAAAGAACCGTGAGCGAAGGGATCTCCGTCAGGAGACAACCACCGGGACCTGAAGCCCACGAAGGAACTGAAATAAACGCAAAAATTATTCATTACCATAAAATCGCTTAAACTACAAGTGAGAAAAGCTCGAGGAAAGAGTCTAGACTCTAAGAAAGGAATAAATTAATTCGGAGCGCTTCGTTTTTGAAGTTTCGGCTTTTTAAAACCCTCTCCTTCTGGCGCGTAATTAAATCGTAAATCTCCTTTCCAGTTTTTGCGCATTAAGCTCGACGAACTTTAATTTGTTTTTTTATTGTTTTTCTTTTTTTTTGAAGAAGAAGTTTGGCGACGTAAAAACGGGCGTCGAGTTCTCTCAACTTCTTACTTTATTCCATAAACTTCTTGCATGTTTAATCGAGCTATATATCTCATTGCCTATTGAAGACTTTATTTGACAAAGATGGACTACACAAATTACATTCATCGAAAGTTTCTTTAACTATTGTTAAGAAGAAAAAAGTCTGTAATCAATAGAATCAAATGAATTTGGTGACTGGCCCAGTAAACTGTACAATACAATTCTGATGTCTCCTTGAATAAACTAATTTTTTTTATTTAATTTTCTTGCATTGGTATTTTTTTGACAAAGCAAATATTAATGCAAAAACGTTCAGCTCTTAAAACAATTACTGAATGGAGTACCCTAGGTTCTTACTCTCAGGCCCCTTTAGTTCGTAATCTATACCAGTCTGGTTGAAACATCGCATTTGAAGTCTCTGTCAAAAATTAAATTAATAAAAATAAAATAAAACAATATCCGAAAGGCAATTGCTTAGAAATTGCAAATTGGTGTGAGTCCAGACGACTATACTCACTGTTGCAAACTTTGTATGACTTAAACGACAGAGAAGAAAGGAGTCCAGTATCACATTTATTTATTTTTTATAATTGTTGTTATTATGGAAATTACAGATGTCTTAAGCTAGAAAGAAAATAGCAGTTAGGGCGGGGGTCACTTATCTCGTCTCTCATCTTTCATGATCTCTCATCAGCATGTATTTTGTTTTGTTTTGGTTTTTCGAAAGGATTTTAGAGATTGGTTAGTTTGGATCATGTGTACATTTAATCCGTGATTTGGAAAGAAACACTCTGCGTGTAAGACAAGCATGTTCAAATGCTTTTCGAAGCCTGACCTCTGCAAATAGTTACTGCGAGCGAATTTTATGCGCAAATTAGATCGTAATATTTCTCGTTCTTTATTAATTAGGTTTTTATTTAGGGCTTCTTTGTTGAAATATTTTGGTGCCGCATTAGAGAGTTTATCTGGAACCGGTAAAGGTCCACATCGGCCGGTCGGACTCGACTCCACTACCCAGTTATGACATATCGTACGTAAACTAAGGCGACTTCACACGGGGTCATTAGACGACGCACTAACGCTCGCCTCTTAGGCCGTTACACCTGAACGTTTACTTCGGGACCGAAGCAAAGAGTAGGTACTCTTCAAGAGAAGACACTCCGTGTCGGCACGTTTGATCTTTGCCGAGTAGTTTCGCTGACCTCGAACCAGTTGTCTCTTTAAATTATTGGCGTGGCGAAATGCGCGGAAAACTAATCACAAAATGGCGTTGGCTAGCGCGACATAATGGCGTCGGCTAGCGCAAGGCGTGGCGTAAAATTTCCACTGATCAGATTATCTGCCCATTGTTGTTGTGCCGAAAACACTCAGTTAATACACGAAAGGATATTTAAATTTGCGTAAATCTTTTCTCTTTTCTAATTTGCACTTCCTTGTTCAAATATGTCCTCTTGTATAAGCTATCTACTCTAAATGTCAATAAAGGATGAGTTATCGCGGTGTACCGAGTAGCTAACTTATGCATTGAATTGTTGAGCACTTATTTTTTCTTTTCTTTTTGTAACGTTTGCGAACGAAAGACGTGCCCCGTGCTTCGTGTTTTAAACTTTAACTGAATGCGTTGTATATCTTTGCATGCTTAATTTGTTTTGACATTTATTGACAAAATATTTAAATTGTTTATGTTGAAATAAATTACGTTAGCCTTTAAATTTTTGTTTGAAACTGCCCGCCCCGTCCAATCGAACCAGCCGGCAGTGGGACGCTTATTAATTTGTCCTCCCACAATTTTGCTGCGTGAAGGTAGGTAGCATCTTTCTTTAGAACAAATAAGGTACTGGAGGAACGCTACCGAAACAGTGGGGGTAGAAAGAGCCAGATGGCTGGGACATACTGCCAAAAAGTCTGACGATAGCGAAGAAAGTGAAGAAAGTTTTATTAGGAAGAGAAGAAGGAAGGAAAAACGAGGATATACAGTTCTTCCGCTCGATCTTTGCAGTTACGTCAGAAAATTATCGACTCAAAATGACAAATTTATAAATTGTATCATTGTTTTAACATACTGTCACGCTAAGGGCCTTCACTATGTCGCGCTAAGCCTCCACTATGTCGCGACGGTGTGTCCTTAGCCTTGCGGGGTTGATTGGGGTGCGTAGGTTTATCAGAGGGTAGAGCTTTAAAACAATGATTTAAAAAATTATTAATACCTCTTTATTTAAATAATTAATTTAGTTGAGGGTGGTTTGTCCGTTAAAAATTGGGGGTGCGGTCCTGGGTCGTTCGCGGCGACTGGGGTTGTTGATTCGTCTAAGACAGAACAGCGGGCGACGTTTCCTTAGCCGGGGAAGACTGGCGAAGTTCGAGGCCGGTCCGTGACTGGCGTGGTGGGTCAAGGTCGGTCTCAGTGACAATGTTCCTTGGCTGGACCACGACACGTCCTTGCTCAGCCTATGGGTGGTGATCGGGTTAGAACAGCGTCGTCAGAACAGAACTACGGTGGTGTTTTCTCTCGGACAGCTGGCGAGGGAGATGGTCCTCGTTCTCTTAGGACGGGTTCGGCAATGTTGTCGGCGGCAATGGCAGATGATGTGGCTGCAGCAACGCTGATGTTGGGGCGTCGGCGACGGCAATGTTGCTGGACGGCGATGTTGGGCGTCCTCTCGTAGAGTGGCACTTAGTGCCCACTGAGTCGGTCCAGTGGTAACGACTACATGACTACCCGACTGGCTTCCCAATTTTGGCCCGTACTTTAAATACACGGTTTTTGCCTAGTCGCGCGTTGCATTTTTCGTCACCTGCTTTGTGTCCGTTTGCGTCATTCGTATACGCGCGTATAAGCGCGTGGCCCCGTTTGTAATAAATTCCGCTGATGTCTTATTATGAAATATGAACCTTTACGTTACGTTGTATTAGTTACCTCCTTATTGTGTTTACATTTTGACACGGTCGCAATTTGCCCTCAATTACACAAGTTCGCGTTTAAATACTTTTTATGCTTTTTATTCGCGGAACACAGAAAAAAAGGCCTCGTGGTTTTTAGAAAATTCCCCCTCGTGAAACGAAAGATTATTAGTATTAGATAAGGATGAAAGAATAAGTTGATTTCGTTTCTCGAATTGGGAAAGTGTGACGTAACTGCAAAGATCGAGCGGAAGAACTGTATGTACTTGGAAGAGACGTCTAGAAGAAACCAAGCAGCAAAGAAAAGTGAAAAATCTCGAAGCCAAGAGCCACTACGCCTGTAGAGCTTATACCTATACATATACATATACATTCTTCTACAGATTTTTAATAACTTTATAGACAAAGTAGGAAATAGTTTGGAACAATACTCTCACACTGGCAGGGCGTCTTAGCAAAGAGAGAGGAAGAGAGTGACACCGACATTTAGAATAGGACAGAAATGGACAGAAATCATATGCATATAAACAAAGGGAGAAGAAAGCCATTTAAAATGATTTACTGACTCACA
This sequence comes from Dorcus hopei, assembly GCA_033060865.1. Classification (NCBI taxonomy): domain Eukaryota; kingdom Metazoa; phylum Arthropoda; class Insecta; order Coleoptera; family Lucanidae; genus Dorcus; species Dorcus hopei. The sequence goes on from CM065426.1 coordinate 9,909,872, forward strand.
AATCTTAAGCGAAAGAAAGAAAAAGAAAGTAAATGTTCTATTTTTTCGAAACTTATTGCTATGGAAAATTACAATCGATTTACAAAATATAATAAAAGTTTTTTAATATAGGAGATGGGTGTCATCTATCTTGGTAGTTATTTCCATACTACACTGGTTTGTGACCTTGTGTGCACGTGCACCAAATGGTTACGTGTACATTTTCAACCTTAACCAGTCCAACCATTCCAAAAGTTTGTCTCTGCGCTTTAAAAAATTGTATCTCAATTATTGAAAAACTTTTATTATATTTTATTTTTGTAGGTCGATTGCAATTTGCCTATACCGTCGTTTGCTACAGTTCCGTTAAATGTAGAATTTTCATTAGAACGCAAGATGTCTCCAAGGCTCCACCGAATAGGCCCTGTGTCGCCATTTCTCCTTGCCGTAGATCATCTCGGTCAAAATTATTAATTTTCTTGGAAGGACGGTGATTGGCTAGTTTGAGGCATGTCCTGCGCGTAGAATTGCGTTAGTGTTCGGCCACACGTATTGGAGTGTGTTTGCATTATCTTTGGCTCTAACCATTTTGTATTGTTTCCTTTAGAGTTGTGTACGTAAGAAGGAAACGAACGGAGATTTATTCCGGAACTTGAGAAAAAGCACTCTACATGAAAGACAAGCATCTTCTTTTGCTTTTCGAAGCCTGATTTCTGCACATAAACCTGGTATTTATTGTGTGTGTAGTTCGGGTTCTAACGTTGGTTTTCGTTCTTTCATTATTTAGGGTTTTATTTGGGTCAATCCTTTGCTGAGTTATTTTGATGTCGCTGTAAGAAACTTTTGGGGCAACGACGAGACCCACTTCAGTCGTTCGAACTTGACTCCGACAATCGGTTGTTTGACATCGTCGATGAAAGAGGGAGACCCTACACACGGGAATGCAAGATGACGTGTTGACGTTGCTCCTACCCGAACGACTTCCTCGGTACTAGACCAACCGGTTCGAAGAAAGTGTAGAGGTCTTAAGGTCGGATCTTTTGAGTTATTTACAACAATTTAATTTGTCGCGTTGGAACAAATCATCCATTTGACGCGTGGTGTTCGATTTATTTAGTTTGGTTATTTCTTTTTTTCTTTTATGTGTAAACGAAAAGCGGATCCGCGCTTCGTGTTTTGGCACACATTTTTCACATGTTACGTTGTTTAGTTTTGTTGCTTATTTAATGTAATCTTCCGGCGAATAACTTTTGTTTCAAGTTTACCTGCTGGATAAATAAAGACAAGTGTGCACTAACTGATGACTTTTTTTTAATTACTGCCCCCTTTGTTTCTGGCTTATGTATGACCTCGCCTGTCCCATTGAATTAGCCGGCATTTGGGACGAACTTAATTTGCCCTTCCATAAGGTTGCAGCCTTCAGGTAGGTAGCACGTTCTATACAAAAAGATGTCTCAAGATACTCATTCTTTAGATTCTGAAGAATCAACTTTTAAATAAATTCGTGCTTTGGTCTCAAAATTGAGAGAATTTTCTTCCACGAACAGTTTAAAAAAATTTTGATTTATTTGAAAATATAAAAAGTGATTGTGTCAATGTTTAATTTCATTCTGTGAATCAAGAGAAATCCTCCCTATCTTGTGCTGGACTACAATATAATTGTTTCGCGAAATTTAAACAGATTTTAGCCTGAAACGCTTTCCGTAAGAATTCATTTATTTCATACAATATTGTAATTCATTCACCTTAAAGTTGTCTTTTTACGTAAATTTAAACCCAAAGAAAAACTGCAAGCTCAAACTCGCCCAAGTTCCATTTACTTAAGCACTAATTAATGCGGTGCCTCGGGCCGGCCGGCGACTTATTAAGAGGGTTTTAATTTTATAACGCGAAAGTTTCCCCGTCTCACGTCGCCAAAGAAGGGCGGGACAACCCCCGACTCCGAGTTACAAGTACAAAGCGACCCGGCGAAATTAATTTATTCATTTAGCTGGACGATTTTTCCTTGTCGAGAAAAAAATCCGTCCGGGTAATCCCCGGTGCAATATGAAAAATGTTTCTTGCGTGGAAATTAGACCGCAGTTGTCTCGGAAAGAATCGCGAGAAATTTTTGGGAGTTAGCCATCTAAACATTAATTAAGCTTTCAAACTCAATGATAAAGAATAGAATGCCAGTTCATCAGAAAGGTTCTAGTCTTGTATTACTCGAACACAACAACAAAATATTCGTCGGCCATATGCAAAATAAAAACGAAGCAATGTTAATCCCAAAGAGTGCTAACACAAAGCCACTGGAATGGAATTGCCACTGCAGTGTTTATTTGTATACGCGTCTGTGTCCCAGATCGACTCCGGGATAGTATAATAAAAATGGACGCCTGAAATTCATGCCATCGAATCGATGAAGTCAGTTTTACATGCTCCAAGAGTGACTCTGCAAGAGTTTTACTTCTAAAATATTGTTGGCTTTGGTTTGTTAATTCTAGAAAAGTCTGTCACAAGAGAGAAAATTCTTAACAAGAGATTTGATGATGGCTCACTGCGCAAAGTTTATTGACTATTCGTGTATTCATGTTAAACAGATAATTTACATGACCACTAAGTACTTTTCTTTTTCTTTGAGCATATGCAGAGTGTCTCATAACGTACGGAGGAGACCAAAAGGGTAGCTAGTAGCTATGGGAGGTCAAAGTAAAGCCATTTTTTTGTTGGATACGTACTTTATAAGTAAAGGCAACCCGCTTACTTGATTAATAATAAGTAAATGCAACCCGCTTACTTGATTTAAAATAAAAATTTTAAATTTTTTAAATAATTTTTTTTTAGATATGGGTTGTGATACACGGTTGAAACGAGAAAAAAAAATGCTACTTCATCGTACAAAAATCCAATATGGCGTCCATTTAAAATAAGAAAGTTGCTATCAATATCTTGACAGCCGCCATCTTGAATTTTATTTTGACAGTATTTTCAGCTGTATTTTATCAAACGTAGTAACTTTTATACGAAACATTTTTTCATATCTTTTATAATTGCGAAGTTATAGGACATTAAAGAAAATAGCGATTTTCAGTTTTTCTGCGATAATATCTGAACTATTCGGAATTTTTAAATTTTCTCAGCGGAATCTGAATCAGCACATAAAACTGCAAAATATTGCCCATTTAAACAAATCTCTATCTTCACTAATAAGAAAGTTACCCATGGTAGCCTATTCAATCTGGGACACACTGTATAGCTATTCTAGAAAAGCGGCGAACAAAGGTAGAACATTTCAGTAAATTCTACTACCATTTAGTGCGAGTCTGGAATACAGTAAAATCTTGTCTGCATCATAGATGGCGCGAATTAAAGTGACAACTAACTTATATTATTTCTAAATCTTCCTTATTAATTTCAGCGGTATAGTCAATAAGTGGCCCTAAATTTAAACTGTTGTAACTTTCTTACTATTGGGTTTTGGACAAAAGCGAATTAATTACTTTGATCTCCTCTAGGCTCCTCTTCAATCTCCTTCATACGTTATGAGACATCCTGTATACATATTGTAGTTTTAATGTTGTTTTGTGTAGGTATAGAATTTGGGATTCTAGTTGGCCCCACGTTGGGCGCCATTGTTGTAATGACGTGCTGGGTTGTTGCCCCTTACGTTGGTTTGCCAATTTATATAATGTTGTGGATTGTGCTGCCAATTTTGCAAAGTTGTGTAATTGATTGGAATTTTTATCTTTGTGTAATTTAGTTTTTGAGTTTGATTTATCAGGCCAATGAGTTCTTTCAGTCTTTTTGTCAGAATGTTACTTTCCTTTTTATTTTCATAACCTAAGTAATTGGCAAATGAATTAATGTTTTCTCACCCAAACCATGGTACTGGACACAGAGAGACGGACGAATATTCGGACTTTGTTCACTCACTGTGACAATCACCTGTATTCTGTAAGCACCAACTCATTTCAATTGATATCTAACAATAATTGAAGAGAAATGAATTGATAAGTAACCATAGTAACAACAGCAATTCACCAATAACGTTTCAATATGCCGTAAAAATCAATTGAAGAGAATACGGTTTTTAGGAAATCAATTGCTATGCTTATTACAACAAGCATAACAATTGATATTAAATGCTTACAGAATAGACCCCATTATTCGAATGCTAATTGCCCCTTCGGACTTGGGGAGGTGTTCACGATCAAACGGCTTCTAGCTGTCTGATATCTCTCGTCGAGAGCAGTCTCCTTTTATATGATTTTATAACGGAAATTCCGATTACGTAATACTTTACATGTGGGCCAGTTGCTCTATTGTTCATTGTGATTTTCCAAGACAACCTGCTCATATGCTTGTATAATACCCGGCTTTTTTGATGAGTCATCACGGCGATTGTTTGGTAATGCAATATGCAACTGAATTTCTGCGAACGCAGCCTGATTTCAAAGGTCAGTCTTGACTCATGATAACAAAGCCTTTGACAAAGCAAAGCATTTGTTTACGTGGGTGAATTTTTCCGCGATCGCGTAGGCAACGTTGTATTGAATTTAACTTACACACTGAGCTGAATGATTCGCTACCTTAGAGTTATAAGGTTCTATGTTATATATTAATCATGCATAACATAGAACCTTATAACTTCAAGGCAGCGGATTTACGAAATTGCCGATTTCTTAAAGTTCCACAGTGTAATTTATACTTTTTAGTAAAAATCTTAAAATTAAATCAAATGTAAATGTGACGTTGTTGATTAAGAGGTGGCGCTGTAAATCTGCAATCTAATTTGATTTTTTATTTAAAAAAAGCTGGCCAGCAATTTTACTTCTTACAATTCACGGTTTTCCTTCAAAAGTTCTTTTAAACAAGATTATTGGAAGTTAAAACCTTCCGATATTCATACAAAAGATGGCAGTGTACCTACTAATTACATGCATTGGAAATTACTCTCTTGCTTGCATGATACAATACTTCATTAAACGATTATTTTTTGAAACATTAAACAATCACGAAGAAAAGCAGTTGCTATTGACATTCCAATCAGACTTTTAAGCAATAGTAAACAATTCAGGACGATCATTGGCTGAAAGGTGGCGCTGCTTGTAACCAGTTCAATGTCACTTTTATTTTCGTTCAGTATAAAAGTTGGTCTGCAGTTAAAGTTTTTTAACTTCTTGATTTTCCTTCAGCAGTTTTTTGAAGCGCAAAAATATTAGATGAAGCGTGCGGTATTAACATCAACCAAAAGATGGCACTGTCTAAGTATATGCATATTCTTGGCGATCGTTTTCTTACTTGCTGACATAATATCTCACCTTAGAGTAAGGCAATCAAAACAACCACGAAAGAAGGCAACTGCTACTGTCTGAAAGATGGCGCTGCAATTCGATTTAAGTAAGTTTAAATTCAGGCAGATTATCAATCAAGAGATGGCGCTGCACGCAGGCTTCCAGGTTTTCCTTTTATTACATCATATTTTCATTCAACATAGTGAAACTTTTCCACTTCTAGATTTTACTTCAACAATTTCTCACGTACGTTGGCATGGCCAGCTCCATTAACATTCACTGACGTGTATGTATGGCCGTTTCAATTCGCTTGAAATTCGGTTCCTAGAAAGCATGCCGTGGAGTACTCCCCTCAGCGCTCCCTATTAAAGATACTACAGAAAGAACTACTGATAGTAACGTAATGACAACTGCAATTACTTAAAAACTCACAAGAGGCGCTGAGTGGAGTACCAGTCAAATTTTTAAAAGTCAAATTGAAACGGCCATACATACACGTCAGTGAATGTTAATGTAGCTTGCCATGACATTGGAAGCTAAAATCAAGTGTCAGCCAATAGATGGCATTATTGTGGTACTGTGTTTTCACATTCTTAATTTATTTTTTCGTTTTCGTGTCGTTGTAAAACTCTTTGGTGTTTCTTAAAAGTTAAACAATCATTCAAAAAGAATAGGTTGCCATTTTTTGAAAACGGGGCTATAAACTTATTTAACAATTTTTTGCACAGATTATTGACCAAGAGATGGCGCGTTTTATTTTCATTCGACGTAAAAGTATTAGAACTTTTTCATTTCTTGGTTTTACTTCAGCAATTTCTGAGATATGTTAGACGTGAAAATCACGTATCAGCCAAAAGATGACATTGTGCTACGTGTTCGCAATCTTGAATTATTTTCTCGTTTTCATGTCGTAATATTCTTTAGTGTTTCTCAAGGCTGTAAGCAATCGTACAAAAAAATTAATTGACAATTATTTCACGGTAGCAGCATAATTCTGAAAGATCATTGATCAATCAAGAGATGGCGCTGTAAGTAAATAACTAAACTGACCTTACTTTCTATTTTTATTTAATTCAACATCATGAGTCTTCTCTTGAAACATATTATGGTGTTGTGTCGTCATCGAATTTAAAACGCTATTAATAATATGCTAGCACACACTTTCAAAAAGCAAGAAATCGAGAGATGGCGTTGTGAATTGTTACGGTTCAATTTTAATCTTTAAACTTTCAGACTAGGTTGTCTATTTTTGGTTTCGGTTGTTCGCTCCTTATTTTTATACCCTAGGAATTCTTCTTTGTTTCGTTTTGTTGTCATTGGCCGCGTTCAGGTAACGCGCTGCAACGCTTTAATAAAGCATAAACCTGAACGAGGTACATGTGACGTCATTGCTTTCAGCGCTTTCTTCAAGCGGCCGCCATGAATCAAGCGTGGTATTTATATGCTACATTGCAGCGCTGCATTACAGAATTACAGCTGTTACATTTTATTTTCCGCCTGTGTACGAACACACCCTGTACAGTACACATTTCAACGTTACGATCTATTTTTAGCACACTTCGTTTTGTTTCCCACATTACGCGTAGGAATTTACAATTCCTTGTTCGTGTAATTTACCCAAAACTTTCTTTTTAACATGCTTTTCGCTAAAAGCTGCAGATTAGACGAATAAGTTCATTATATAAAATTAGCCCCATCCTTGCTTAGGGTTGGAATTGCGTTTACGCGGTCTTTATTTGTCCAATTTAAAGAGTACTACTTTGTGACGTGGACGACGACGGATGGTCGAATTTCTTTTGTTTTAAAAACATCCGCACCTGAAGCCGCTGCGTGTGTCCGTAACCCTTGCCCTTTATTTTGATTGGTTTCCGCTGATGTTACATTCTTATGTTATTGGTACCATTCAAACAGACCACTTTATACCGTTTTCTACCCCTCTCGATTTTGCAAAACGCCGGAATTGCCAGTTGTGTTGTCGACCGTCAGGTGATTTGCGTGTAGTTAGTTTTGTGGGTTCCCGTTCTAATTTCTCTTGGAGGAAGAGAATAGATCTTACGGCTGTTGGCCGACTCTGATTAATTCACCTGTGTGGCAACTCGTGTTCAGCCTACGTCCTATTCTGACTTAGGTAAGGTTTACTCCATCGTTTTGCATTATCTTGCAGTTCACGGTCATTTTGCTCCCCTTAGGCTTTTCGTTTTGGCTGTCCTTTCTTCATTCGGACGACTATTCCGTGCGTGCGACATTTACTGGGATTATCATACCGCCCTTAGTACCGTACTGACCCCAGTGCGCGGGCCGTTAAACCCCGCAAGGAGACCGACACTCCGAGGAGCAGCGACGCCGCTTACCGCTTTGCAATGGTGGAACGCCCCTGACTCGACGGACGTATGAATGCTACGTGATCAGGTCGGATATTTATGTTTATTTATTCTTGTGTTACGGTGGTTTTGATGTTGTCGCTTTCGCGCACGTAAATTTTGCGTATACTCGCGAAGTAAACTCCATTTCGGAGGAATTCACCTTTTATCTTGCGTTACGCTTGCAGAACGTAATTCGTCGAACGAGTACTTCGGCGTTAGAATAAGTGAATGTTTTTATTTAACTTTGTATTAATTTCGGATCCGAATTGTTAGGATTTACTGTTTAATGTTAGTTGTGTTGTTCACCGTCTGATTCAATTGATTACTTGTAACCAGTCTTTTAATAAACTTGTGTTCATGCTTTGGACGTACCGTGTTTTCTTAATTTTTACGCGTTTCCTACAAAAAAATTAAGTGGCGCCTATTTTGGATTGGTCTTCGCGTTATGGTTTAAGAACCCATACCCGTCCCACTGAAGCTACTGGCGACACTGGATTAATTTCGCTCCGGTGTTAAACTTCTACTTATCTATACAAGTAGGTAGCACAGCGTAAGGAATTCGTAACCCCTACAACTGAATCCAGTTCAGGTAATTTAAAGCGCTACAACTTTATGCTGTGCTGCAGCGCTGCAACTAATTTTCTGCCTGAACGCGACCATTGGTAACTTTTTATAACAGTTGGGAACACTGTTCGTCTTCGCGCCCAAATTACCGCACGTTAGAGGAGGTGGCTGGCCATTGTTTGCGTTTGGTGAACTTTGGCGTCCATTTTAGGCAGATCACGAGTACGGTTCGCAGACGTCGGTCGAATATCTTGAGCTCCTTGTGTGTTGCATTATAGTGAAGACTGCCCTGAGTTAAAGTTTTTTATTAATGTTAGTGAGAGGTTTCTGGAAAATATAGTTTCCAACGCCTTGTTGCGGAGATTTACTCGAAGATCGACACCCACACTTCTATAGTATCTATATCTACAGTTCGAATCAGCTCCCTTCTCGTTATCGAATTACTCTTACATTTGTGTTTCTTCTGTTAGCGTTCGTTACGTTTTGAGATTTGTTAATCGCCCCCTTGTTCGAGTTCTTGGGGCCAGTGTGATTGCCCCCGGTCGAGTTGTGCTGTTGATGTCATCGAATCTCGAGATCCTGTCTACTTCGACATCGTGTTCGTAGAAGAGGACCTCCGTTGGTAGCTGCCGAACCGCATAGGGCACGCTCCGAGGGTTGCACCCCTTCCGAGATCGAACACACTTGTAGATTGGTGGAAATGGTTTTGATATCGTAGAAAATTTTATCGTAGGTTTTGCGTCGTATTTCGTATACGTTAATTTTGTCTGTCCCATTACCTAGTTGCCTGACATAGGCCCCGTATTTAAAATTTATTTTTAAGGTAAAGCTGTTTGCGAACTACATTGTAAAAAGTGGGGGTGAAATTACAGTGACAAGTACGGTAATATTACAGCGAGAGCCATGTAGAAAAAGATGTTGTAAATATACAAAGTATTTCGGGGTAATATCACATTCGGTTTGTGAAAAAACATTAAAATGTGCAATATGTTTCCTCCCATTACATAGTATTAACGTGTAATTTTACAGCCATAAAGTTACAGCGATAAAGTTGCCCGTGATTATTGATGTAACATTTTTTACAGTGTAACGTTACTGTCCCGAGGACAACAACCAAACAGGATATCCTAGCCGGTATTTACTCGTTTAATTTAGGGCCGGTTATTTCACTTCTTGATGAACTAACTGACGGATAATTACCACGGAAACAATTCATCAAAATCAATCAATCATTCATAAAAATGAAGTTATTCGCCGGATAACTTTAACTGGAAGATGGAAAGACCGGCCCTAAGTGTTGTAATATTGGAGTTAATTAACGTTACATTGCACTATGTTACGTTTCAATTTTCCCGCCAAGAAAACGCGGAATCGAGACGACATCTGAGCCGCCTTTCGATGCAGTTGGCAAACTTGTATCCCCCCTTCGCTTTCTCGAAGCTTATTCGTTGTGGTACACCACGTGACAGTCTTCTGGTTCGTTATAGGTTAACACTTGCGATGTTCGCGCATATCTTAGCGACCACCACCATCTTCAATTTCGTCGCGATCGTCCTTTTGTGTTCGGACCATATTCGGACCTTGGTTGAGTATTAACGTGTTTTACGTGTGTTGTGAAATATCGGAATTCTTGCTCCTTGGGAGGAGAAATTCATCAGCGGCTGTGCCGGAACGTTTATTGACACCACCGAACGAATTTGGGGGACAACTTTAACCCTCATACCAAGCCTGGGGGCTTAGAAACTGTCATGTAAAATATAACGACGAACGCCGACGAACAAGCTAATATGGCCGCTAACGAAATCGTTTTTCCTTTATATAGGTTTTTCTTGCTGGAGATTTATTGGAGGTTTTTCTTAATCTTCCTTGCATTTGGGACCCCCTACATTTTTATTTTGAACTCCCGCCTGTTGGAGTCCGTTTCCGATCAAGGTAATTTTGGGTGCGTCCATCGTCTAGTGACGCGAGGGGAAGAATCGGACAGCCATCATGGCGGACCTTGTGTAACCAATTTAGACGAGGTGTACCGATAACGGACGTGACCACCAGGGGGCGTTACAACCCTCGACGACGCTTCATGTCATAAGGTTACTGACACTATTTGTTTTGGAGAGGTTAAGGCGTAGTTTCATAAAACGTAGTTAGCCCCTCGATCAAGTTAATCATGTGATTAAGCAATATCATTGGTGAAAATTTAAACTTTCCTCCAATGATATTGCTTAATCACACGATTAACTTGATCGAGGGGTTAACTATGTTTTATGAAACTGGGCCTAAGGTTATCACTTAAAATTTACTTTGATTACTTCGTGAACTAGAATTTGCATAAACAAAGAGAGCGAATTTTGGCTGTTCAAGCGCTGCTGAGATATGTAGACGTAGTGCGTTGATGTAAATTTTAACTACCGTTTGTTGTGTACTATATTCGTACTTGTATACCGATCTCGGTTACTATTTGTTAAGCCAGTCCTGTAATTTAGGGTTATAATCCCCTTCAACAATTGTAATATTTGCTAGTTAGATTAAACGTTAATAACTTTTATTGTGTGTTTGTGTTTATACTTTAACGCACCAGTGAGTAAAGTTTCGCCTCTCTTTGCTTTTGATATTTCTGCCAACGCTTGACGATTCAGAGACGTCGTCAAGGTTGTTTAGGGTTCAGTTGTTTAAAATAATTGTCTGACTTGGCGCCCTTTAATTTAATTAACCTACCCCATTCTTCACTGTTGCTAGTCCGGGGAGCAGCTGATACTTAGTCAGCAGAACTTGTCATCTATCAAGGTAAGTGAGAGGCTAGTCAATTAAATTATAAATTTGGTGACAACTATTTGAGCGGAGTGCCACGGCCGCTGCCGATACTGTTTCGTTGGATACATTTCTTTCTGTGATGCCAGTTTCTGATTTATTTATCGAATTCTTTTTGGTGTGTGTTAATAAACGACCGTACCGTTATTTATCGTGTCTTTTTCTGATTCTTTGGGTCTTATACAGGTGACCAACAATTTATCATTATACAGAGTGACCGACAAACTTATTTGGTAAGCGGGTATAAACCTGTGGAAATTTCAGCTAATTTCAATACCGTATGTAGACCTAGCGGTACCACGAGTTTTACTAGCCTACTTGGTCAACTTTACGCTAGGTGGCACCCTCTTTACATCCAGGTTTAAGCTACCAACAATCTATTCGTAGCCTACCACATCTTCACTGAGTTGGGCGTATTTTCCAAATAGTTCTTCACCATCGACAATTTCTCACAGAGTTCACTGCATTAACAGGTAGGTCGAAAACTTAGGTAGCAGAATATATTGATTGAACCTATTTAAAATTTTCGATAAATTTAAAGAAGTCAATCTTTTTTCAGTTCTTGAATTTCAATCGGTTATTTCCTGATGACACTTCGTGTGTCACTTGTCACTTCAAGTGTCATTTGTTTCAAATATGGCGCGCTTAAATGCTCTTAAATTTGTGTGGTTCATGACTTCGTTTTTTCCAAATTTAGAAAACGAGGCCTTCTTTTTCGCTTCAGCGCCGTAGTAAATCGAATGGCCGATAAATGGCGGCAAGTTCAAACGTAAATGCCGTTATGTATATAAAAGCAAAGGAAATTCCATGGTTTACATAATTTTATGATTGCACCCTCTCTCTGCCCCTCGATTTCGATTAAAGCTTCTCAAACTTACAACGTCATTATGCAAAGTGGAACTTAGATGTCTGTAAGCGATAAATGGAGGTAAACTCAATCGTGTAATTGCACGAAGGGAAATCAATATTTTTAGAACTTATTATCCTAATGTGGGGGGGGGTTGCTTTGAACGTATTTACAAATTCCACTGTGTCTCTCTCTTCCTCTCTCATTTAAGGTACATATTTAGTATTTATGCAGTAGTTGTAACAATATTATTTTTTCAATTGCTAATTAATGGATGATGTTCAAATGTTATTTAGAAATGAATGGTGCCCCGTTATTTCCTTTTTTTGTGTGTTACGTAATAAATTCTTGACGCAAAATTAATAGCATCCGGACATCGATATTTCAGATTTTGGCCAGCGAAACGCACGCGGCGCGAAATTAATCGTTTTCCTCCTTGCGTTTCCCGTTCCGCTTTTATTGGATTTTTATTATCGGCGGGGCCGATGGAAACATATTTGTTTTCCGGAAGAGCGGCTCCGACTGGCGCACATGAATATTAATAATTTTCGGCCGGCGTTCGCGAGCAATTCCCCGCGAATAAAAACGTAACCCGTTCATTATTATTAAAACATGGCGGAGGAGCGACTTAATCTGCCGGGAACAATAAATTCCGGGGCCCCCGCGTTCTGCATTATCCAGTGCTCCGGGATAAACGGCGGTGTTCGAACGGGGCACGCAGTAGTATCTACAAAATCGATCCGGGACCTCTCGCTTCCATGCATGTTTTATGGCGTTCGATTTTACGTAGTACGTATTGTTTGCGACGTAAACAAGCGGCTGTGTGAATATTTCAGTAGACGGTTGCTACGTGTGAAACGTTTCGGGGCGAGGATAAATTCAGAAAGGTTTTCTTTGCCGTGAGGAACCCGCCCGGAGAAATAATTGGTAACTCCGGGTCGCAGAAGTTTACGGCGAAGAGAAATAAACGTCAGAGGTTGGTAAATAAAGTTTAGCGAGAATTAACTACGTACGTCTCCGTACCCGGAGAAGACAAGAATAAGAAGTTAAATAACTCTGCCCGAGCGGCGTTACGTGATCGCAGAGCTCCGGTTGGAACGAAATTACGGATTGTTACATCTCCGGTCTTGGTCTGCCGATAAGTCCGGTTCCAGATTAGATTTCCAGCGATAGCTACCCAATTCTATAAATTATACCGGGTGATCCTGTTTGCTTGACTCCTCTATATTTTTTTCTTTCAACATTATTACGTCTATAAAACCCCATTCAGAAAACTTGATTGCGGGGATACATTAAATTAGGGTCGACCTAATGGGGTGGACAGTTCCTACAATCATATTGTTATGATATAAATCGAAACAAGGGACGTAGCCACATTAAATAACATATAGAAGAATATAAATAAATAAAGTTAGAACATAGTTGAACAAAGATAAACTTACATGGTTGGGCACCCAACACTTCCTTTTAAATAAAAGAGAGCTTACATGCTCTGATAATAACTAATTGACATTCTGATTTAGATCTTGCCTGAAATGGGAAATTACGAGTTTTTTTATATAGTTTGGGAGTCAAACAATTCCGACTGTTGACGGGGGAGGATGTAAGATTCATTGCGTTTCAAACATGATCTAATTTGTTTTAACATGTCCATGGTTTATGCACACCTGCATATATATTACGAATCGCCATAAATACTGGGGAAATTCACCTGTAATTCAATAGTGTGTGTCACCCTAGTCAGAGGGAAGTCCCTCTTGCTGTATTTTAGTGCAAACCATGTAAGTTAATGTTCGCTGTTATTTATATTAAAAGCTCTACCCCTTTTGTGTAGTTATGTATTTTATTACGTAACAATATAATATGAATAGCTTACCTGGTAATTCGCAAATGAAGGATGCAACTGCAGGTCCTCCGCAGGATAAAGCGTGCCACCTGAAATCTGCCGCTGGATCCATCGCGACGCACAGGGGTTCACTCCCTTTAGGAATCGCCTCCTGCCAATGCCCATCTGCGCTCAGGGGTCGAAAGTCCCTGCAAGAACAACTGCGTTTAACCGGAAACTTCACCTCCTTAATTGCAAACCAGTGCAGGTTGACGGAATTTGAATACGTAAACATCCCCGCGCACATCATTTGTTACAAGTGTGGTGGAAATGGAATAATAAAACAGACCCAGGCGAGGACCTGGCGCGGTGAATCGGCAGAAAACGTCATAAATCAGGCGCAAATAATTAATGTTTCGTTTAAAATGTAATAACGCGGAGAGAGAGAGAATTACTTTTCCGCGTCGCTGTTTTATTTAGTAGTTTGGGGCCGGTGCTGTTACGTGAAAATAATTAAATAACTGTTACCGGTGCGGTTCGCTTGATGAAGGAATTTTCGGGCGTTCGACTTTTAGAAGCCGCTTATTAAAAGTTTCCGAAATTTTGCTCCGTTTTTCCTCCTCGAATTTCCACGCGCAAGTCTGGGTTTTAAGTTTTAATTGGTGGCGAGTAGTTTGGTCATTAAAATAAGGGATGGCGTAAGTTAAATTGTTACAGTTTAATTTTTCTTTTACTTATAATAACTCATTCTATACCCCTACGAAATATGGACCTCTCCTCCCGGGACATCCTGTATATTATATGAATCGTGTTAAATAGATTTTTTTTATTAAAAGGACAATGACCGTAAGCGCAGAATTTTAATTTTTTTTGTCTAACACAATATTTTTGACTTTTTTTAATAACTTTGTTCCTCTATAGGTATAAAGAAATTATGCATTATACCGTGAGAGCAATAAAAACCCAAGTCAAAGATGCCCATGGAATTTCGAATTCTCGTCTTCAATTGAATAAAGATGCTTCACTGTTTTATAACATTTTAACTTACATAGTACATAAAACGCTGTTACTTTTAATGTATGAAGCTGGCAAAGACTCAAAGACAGATTCGTATTCCAAGGGTATCTTCGACTAGGGATTTTATTGCTCTCGCGGTATATAATAAATCTTATTTAGGTCCAGTTTTACAATCGTGGAATAAAGACGGAATAACTGTTCGCCGAATATCCTTTAACGTTCCTCCATATCTACGTCACGTTATTCTAAAAATAATGCTTATCCGACGATTGTAAAATCGGGCCTTAATCGACTAGTACCTTCATGGTCCCCTAGAGTTACACAGGTCCCTCAGGTTTATCGACCCTTTTCAAACTTTCATCGACACCCAAGGGGTCGTTAACGATCCCGTTGGGAACTCCAAATAAGTAGATTTGAAGAAAGCCACTAATTTACAATGAAATTGCTTGGTTTCAAAGTTCTCAGAGTTATTAGTTATTTATTCGTGTATTTCCTGTTGTTTTTGGTAAATTAAATATCCAAGGACCTCACGCAAACCATGGTACTGGATACAGAGAGATGGACAGATTTTCGAAGTTTGATCACAGACTAAGGTCCATATTCATAAACAAAACTTACGCTATGCGTTCACTAAAACATTGCGAATATCTATTTATGTACTGCAAAGATTTCTTTTATGGAAAGTAATTGATAAACTGTACTTAAACCCATATTGGTTGTGCGTCCGCAACACGTTGAAATGCGTACAGATCATGAATTACTAGCGAATTATTATCGAGCGCATAGCCTAAGTTTTGTTTATGAATACGAGCCTAGGACATTCGGTGAATGTGAATGCTAATTACACCTTCGGCCTCTGGGCGATGTGTACGAACACACATATTTCTAGCTGTGTGATGCCGTTTCATGAAACCCAGTTGCCTTTTATATGGTTTATACCGGAAATCCCGATTACGAAAAATCTTGCATGTGGGACACTTGCCTTATGAGTCATCGTGGTTTTCCTAGAACGCCTGCTCTTACTCATGTTTGTTTATAATTGAATCGGTCATTTTGAAAACGGGTTAACTCTAGTCTATTCAAATTTTAAAGGAAAAGCAAGAAAGCGTATCCAGTCGATATTGTTCAGTGTAAATTGCAGCATTTTTTTACCTTAACAGGGGATGAAACCTGATACAGAAATGTTTAAATAATGGTTTTTGGACGCACTAAAAATTTTTTTTCGATTCCAGGGTTGACCCGTTTTCAAAATCAACATGAGTTTGACGTTCATCATGGACAATCGTTTCATGTCAGAAGCTCTTTTATTATTAGCAGAGTCAAGTCTCATGTTAAAAATGTTTGAAAAATAAGTCAAATATAAAAATTTAAAAAGTAAATAGTAATAGCTAAAATTCTTCAGCTGATTCATCCGCTACAGTTGTAGCCACTCATTGATTACAACGTTGTAGAAATCCTTATGAATATCTGGAATATATTGGCACAATTTTATCCCAGATTTGTTATGTTAATGGGGAGTTTTCCAGGTACGCAGGGTTGCTTTCTGAAGAATGGTTCACGTGGAATGAATGAGGCTTGGTCTTGGGAATCAGATTCCACCAAAAAGTTGATTTATGAAAAATTTGGAGAGCCCCTTTTGAAAAAACCGATTCAATTGCATAATGCCGGTTTCTTTGAAGAGTCACTTCGGTAGCTGTTTGATGATGCAATATGCAACTGATATTCTTCGAATGCAGTTTTATTACAAAGATCAGTATACCTGGGCTTTTTCCGAGGTCGCGTAGGCGACGTTCTATCGAATTTAACTTATGCAATGAACTTAATGCTGATTTCTTACAGATACATTATTAAGAACAAAATAAAATAAAAAAAGCGAAATGCAAAACATAAGAACTTCATTGAAGATTAAAATAAATTTATAGAGTATATTCTTCCGTAAACAGTATGGTGCCTTTGCAGCTTTTTTTATTTACTTACTTGAACACCAATAATATCGAAACTAAAGCGGAGAAGTTACCAAATTTTATTTTTGATTTAAAGAATTCGAGTTTGCTTCTTTTGTATCTTTCATTAAGGGCTGTACACACTCGGTGTCCATTGGTTTTGCAACATTTCTCTATTTCTTTTTTGAAAATTTTGAGTGATTCGTGTTTCAAAAATTGCAATCTTCAGCTTTTTTATATGCGCCCAAAATTTTCAACGGAGCGGAGCTTGGGGCAATTCAGTTTTCTTGGTGCATATTGAATTGGCCTAATCACTGTAAAATATTTTTTTTATAGTGACAGAAACCCAAGTAATGCTGAAACCAAAAAAGCGTCGCCATATTGTACTGTACGACCTTACAAAAGACAGCGGACGTTAAGACATTCCTCAATGCAAATACAGATGTCCCAAAATGAACCAATTTTTTTTTAATTATAACTTTTAATTTTTTTGCTCTTTTCATCCATTAAGAAACAACTCAGTTCTCAACGAGCAATTCGAACACAATAGGGTCAACAATATGCACCTACGACTTAAACCATTCGATGGGTAATGGCTCAATTTCAGCAGATGGGAACCATTGGTGGTAGAAGGCATATAGGAAGATTCCGAACAAGTTGGTCTTTGTAAAACATTTTGCCTGCAAAAAACTCTAGAATATCTTTAAGGAGACGATCTGCACAAGTTAGGTATCCCAAAAAATCCTTATACAGAACCAATTTACGTTTGTGCCCTTCAAGAATTAGGTCCAGGTCTTACTTACTTTTGATGCAGAAATAATAGATTTTTCTACATATTTATTGATGACAGACG
Organism: Dorcus hopei; assembly: GCA_033060865.1. NCBI lineage: Eukaryota > Metazoa > Arthropoda > Insecta > Coleoptera > Lucanidae > Dorcus > Dorcus hopei. The sequence goes on from CM065426.1 coordinate 9,927,344, forward strand.
TGCCTTGAAATTGTTTAATGGCTCTGTAACTGTAACACCCTCAAAACAATGTCAAAACCAATAGCGTACCAATCATGGGCCCAGCAAGTGTGGACAAACGGGCACAGGAGCCATAGAGGCTCAAAGTTTACAAGCAAACAGGAACAGTTTTTATTTTTATTAATCACACTGGCCTCATGTTGGGCCCCAATTTTTTAGCATGGAATTTCTCAGGGGCCCCGCTAAAGGTGGGGTTCACTTAAGCTTTGCTAAAGTCGAATTTATTTATTAAAACAATTTAGTAATTTGATTCCACTATGAAAATGAATAAACCAATCATTTACCGAAGGTGTTTTCCCATCCATTTTGAAATCTTCAAAAATTATCCCTGTTTTTAAAAAAGGGGAAAAGAATGATATAAACAATAACAGGCAGGTATCTAACCTCTTTGTCTTCTCCAAAATATTTGAGAAAGCTATTCTGGTTAGACTAACCAGACTAGTTTTTTTGATGCCAACAAAATTATTAATACCAATCAGAAAAGGCTTATCTACGAGTGATGCGTTATGTCTAGCTTACAATATTATCCTGCAGAACATAGAACGCAGAGACAAGGTAGCAGGAATATATTTTGAATTCAGTAAAGCGTTTGACACCGTACATTATAGCACGCTTTCACGAGTACACAAGTTAAATAATTATGGTATTCGAGGCCCTGCTTTAGATTGGATTGCCAGTTTCTTAAGTAACAGAACCCAAAGTGTTGTATGGAATGGTGCTGTGTCAAATGTTGCTGCTGTGCAATTCGGTGTTCCGCAGGGTAGTATACTTGGACCTTTCCTTTTCGTTGCTTATCTAAATGATTTTAATGCTTTTATTGAATTGGGGGATACCCTTCATTATACTGATGATACCTCCATAATCCTGAGCTATAAAGATGAACAGCAGTTGTCCCTTATGCTTAATCAAATTATGACAAAGATGACTGATTGGTCTTGTCGAAATAATTTGTCTTTAAATATCGGTAAAACGGTCTTAGTGCCTTATTCCCTTGGCTCTGTTAGTTCAAAAAATTTAAATCTTAATTTCGATATTCCGGTTGATACCAATGTAAAATTTTTGGGTTTGGCTTTTGATTCCGGCTTAACCTCGAAGAATCCAATTAACTAAATCACTTAATTTTTCGCGCTATTCATTACGTAAATTACGTGGAAGTGTGTCATTAGATACTTTGAAAATGTTTTATTTCGGCTGTGTTCGTTCGATGTCGAGCTACGGCATTCATTGTTGGGGAAACTCAGCTTCTGCAAACTCTTTATTTACAATTCAGAAGCGAATAATTCACTACAACAGACGTCCTTTAACTTTCCGAGTTCTGCATTCCTTCCGGGCCTTTACAAATCAAATTAAGAAGTACCTTGAAGACCACGCCTTTTATTCAGTTAACGAATTTATTCAAAACACAAACTCGCCATGACACTTATTTAGGCAGTCTCCTAATAGTAATGTGATATGTATATAGCTCGTACTATTTGTCTATTAATGTATTTTATACTTAGCTGTAATTGAGGACCAAATTCCTATGGAATGTAAAAATATTTCTGTTACTTACTGTTGACAATTGCTAACATCTGTACTTATACAGGTCTCTTAAGCAATAAAGATTAATTATTATTATTATGTTAACAAAGAAGTGTGCTAAACAAAATACGAACTGCCTACTCTCTCTCTCTTTCGTCGGTTATTAGACTTGCTCAAAAACACACGTTTGCTTAGCTACCCACTCGCAAGGTGGCGCCATTTATTTCGTACCTGCTACGCAACTTGCTTTTTGTTATTAGGTCAGAATAAAAACTAATTAAGAATAAATAAACATTTCGTCCCGATGTGAACATTTTCATGTGACAGAAGAATTGTAACTTAAAAATAGTCAATTCAACTATTTTTTTTACTAACAATTGAATTAAACACTAGGGAGCTATCGCAATATCAACGTTAACATTTACGCTAACGTTAGAATCACATGACCCAATATGCTATTCATATAATGCACAGATAACGTTTTCAGTTATCGCATGTAAGTATATGTATGTGTATATCCGTAACCAGCAGAGATGAAGGCTCGTCATAAATCACACGCTTATGATTTAAGGTGCGGCAGAAGTATATTACATGTAACTAAGTTTTTATCTCTGTCTTATGTATAACAAACACTTGCGCGTACACAAATTAGTGTGTCTTTCCTATAGTTTCATCGATTTGATGACGAGCCTTCATCTCTGCTGGATATGGGTGTACATTACTTGGTTATTCATTACTTGGTTAATGGAAGATTTTGAAAAAGTAAAAGATTAGACGATGCATTACTGCATGTATTAACAAGAAAGGAGCAGGGCTGTACGGAAACTTGAACTTTCTTTCACTTTTTAAAGTAAATTGTTCATTACTTCTATCTACAATGGTCTTATCTAGAACTGTCTTCAAAGGAATTTTCCCCTAAAACTTGTTACAGTTCCAAAATGACCTAAAACCTAAAGAATAGGCTGGGTATTCGGAAATTTTTGTTTGTAACTTAGAATTTATTGTGGCAACGCTGTTACCCAAATGCAGGCGTACAATTATCGATCGCCACGTGACGTAATAATATTGGCATTTTCGATAACAATGGTTTTTGATTGGTCGGAGCTGACGGCATCCGCGATCACCTCGCGACATCCGATTTATCTTATTGTAACCGTAACGTTTTATTATTCGTTTAACTTTGGTGATACTGTGTCATTGTGATTACAATTATCGGAGTTTTTGCTAAGGAAGTTTAGAAGAACTCGTATTGGACATGGTCGAAATTTTCATTAGTGCATCGCTAAACGAGATTAGGGGTGATTTCCACTTCCCTGTCAGGGCTTGGTTTATTTAAAATACAGGTAATGTTAGACAAACGGCCTGACGCCATCTTGTAATTAATTCTTTTGTTTCTTTTTAACTCAGGCTTTTTGGGATAACTCTCTTGGTACTTTTTATGTTTGGATGCTTTTCGTGTCGATATTCTAATTTTGGGATACTCTCTTGGTACTCGGATAATCAACCAATACTTTGGAAGCAGTTGCCGTGCCCGGTTGAAGAGGAAGTGACTGATGCAGATTACTCCACGACGCTTCGGACAACGCGCAAACGACACACAGGGAAACGTAAACGACCTTGACCAACTTGGTTACGTGAGTCTATGCAAAACCTCTATTAATCGTCGCGTGACGCTGCGTTACATTAAGAGCGAATTTTCGACAGAATTTTTGAATTTGCACCTGTAATTATTTGATGTAAATTATTGTATTTTTGAGTCGTTTTAGATGTTGCTTGGCGACGTTCTGTCGCATTGCATTGACCTGTTTGTAATTATGTAATTATTCTGTGCATTGCTGCGAATGATCAATTGCAAAGCCGAGACATATTGGGAACACTGTCGAGGTTTATTTCAGATCAGCTGGCTATTTTGTTCACCCTGGCGCCTTACCCACACCCATTCTTCACTGACGCTAGTCGAGGAAAAGCTAATGAAAGATACAGCGCAGGCTTGTTACCGATCTAAGTAATTAAAGTCGAAGTAATTAACACTAGAGTTTTGTGGTAGCAAATTAATTGCAGCAAATCTAAATCGAATTTTACTTTTCTTATTATTTTAAATGCAAAAACTAGAAAAAAATATTTTAGAAGAATCCATTGTCTTTTTCTTTTTTGAAACATTGATACGGGTATTCAGAAATCATCTTATCAGTTTAGCATCCTTGATCTAGGTCGACGCTAGATCCTCCCCTCATTTTCTATGTATTTGAAGTTGGAGTGATAGTGTCATAATCAGGAAGACAGGAGGTTGATATTGTTACAAGAATTACCTAATAATATTATGCCAGAATATGACTAGGAATTAATAAACACAACATCTTGCGATTATCTGAAAACATTTTTCATCGCGTTTTACAATTAATAACAGCCTCGAAACAAAATCAAAATCAGTAGCGTAACAACCAGGAGTCAAGCGGGTGTGGTATAAACGGGCACAGGAGCCATGGGGGCTCAAAGTTTACAAGCAACAAGTTCTAACAGGAACAGTTCCTTACTTTTATTTTAGTTTGATTTTTGTTAATCATACTGGCCTCATGTTGGGCGACATCGAGGTTGATATCGTTACAAGAAATACCTAATAATATTATGCCAGAATATGACGAGGAATTAATAACACAACATCTTGCGATTATATGAAAACATTTTTCAACGCGTTTTACAATTAATAAAAGAGGGCCGTGCAAACATCGCTCCATTCCGGAGAAAATGAAATATTTAAAAGACGTCCTGCGTTTCAAAGGACCGTCGTATATCAGGGGTAAACACGCCGGGCAATATTTTAATCGAAATCGTCCATTTTTGATGACGAAGAGCGCCCCTGCATTTTCATGCAAATTTCAGGCGCAAACGCTCACGTGCCGTGCCGGCTCCGTTCCGTTATGAATACTTTACGGTACGTGCGAGTCCGTTTCGGAGAGCCCATTTAAGGTAAGTGCTGTTAACGTATGCACAGGCATGGAATCGCAAAAAGGAAGAGAGCAAGGATATTGCGGGAGAGAATCGGAATGTTGTACGTACTCGTACAAGTTCCGGGTGAGTTTAAAAGCAACGCAAGGAGATTGCTTTCTACTGAACCTTGACGACAGAAAAATCTAAAACTTGGAATGAAAGTACAAAAAGCCTAAACAAAAGAAGCAAAAATTATGAAAAGTAAAAGCAGAAAAATGAAGAAACATTTTGCTTTTAGTTTAAAAGCTTTTATCAAAAATTGTTAGCCACTAGCCGCGAGAAAATGGTGTAGCTACGTTCTTTTTATTTTGCAGTAATTCTACTTACATCCACGTGAAATTGGGCTTATCACTGTTCCTCTGCAGTCCAATCCATACATTGCTCGTGATGTCCAATTCTTTCAGGTACGCCCTGATCGCGTCGTACTGAGAAGTTGAGTCGACTGCAACAAGAGAAAATCTTTTATAGAAAAAAGTACCTTTTCCCTTCCTGACGAGTTTCCGGCCGGCGATATTTGCTTTTCCTCTCGCCGCGTTTTCATAATGGAGGACGTCCCTGGCTTAAAGCAGAACGAACCGCAGGACGACCGCCGCGCCGACCGGAATCATAGTTTGCGAGCGAACCGGATTTTTCCGGTTGTTTAAACCCGATTTCCAACTGTTTTTGTTCGGGGAAAAACGAATTATTTTAATACTGAAAAAACAGGAAGAACAAAAGAGGCGAAAATAGATGGCGCTCTGTTTGTCTCATTATCACTATGTATGAGTAACGCATGTATAAGTTGTTTATTCATTCTTAACCTACGTCGTCACACCCCTACATCCTTGAGGTTAAAGCACAAAGAAATGTAATTTTTGTGCGATAGATGACTCTCTTATCGACAATATGAAACAGAAAAAAATTCTGTAGTTTTTGTTTGTAAAATAAATGTTATCCTATAACAGACAAAGAAGAAACTGTCATGAAAGGCAAGCTCGGCGCAGTTTACGACGTAACTACCATTTACATCGATCTCTCCCATTCGCCCACTTTAAAAGCAGGTACTCTCAAGCATTCATCTGTCGTTTTATGTGAGCGATGCTCGACGCTGATGCTCTCTCTGCACTTTCCAGTTTGACCTACAAACGAAAACAAGCGGACTCTTAACGCTCGGATTGCCGCTTTCAGCGAGGATTTATGTTTCCGAACCTGCACCGAAAACAAAGAAAAAACGCCATCTAAATAATTCAAAAGCCCGATTACGTAGTCGCCGTTAAAGTCGCATCAATATTTCATCGACGTCGTTGATCCAAGGCGCTTCGCCCTAAATATAAGCGGCGGGCTTGCCGACGTCGACGACGCCCGCCGCCGCACCGTCGAAAACCAATTTACGGGTAAGCCTACTTGATTCGTAGCGCGGCCTATTCAGTCGGACTTTATTAAGTTCGATGCGGATCAATGGGATGTAATCAGCAGGGGTGCAGATTATTATACGGACGGCTTTCGTTGCTATTTGTTGCTGGATGAAAGGACATGATTCTGATGCTAGGGACTCGACTAGGTTAATTCATACTCTCTGCGATTTAATGTGTCTTTGTGCGACAAAAAAATCTGAAATACAAAACCAGGACGCCAATACTTGGACTTGATTCCCACATCAAAAAAAGAAATTTGTGTGACAGAAAGCTTTAGTTGTTATTCAACAGATGGCGCTCGAAATCCTCACTATAACAGTGTACATACGAATACGTAATTTAGAGCGTAAGCCGTAAGATGTATAATCATGATATCCTTGCGTGAGGAGATGCAGCAAATTGATTCGATTATTAGGTCTGTTCCAGCAAGAGTTCGTAACTAGTTCGGAACCGTTAAAAACAGTTGCCCACCGAAGTAATGACCGATTTTAACGGCGCCGTCAAATGTACAATTTTGATGACTGCGTGCTTTTGACGGTTTCGAACTAGTTACGAACTCTTGCTGGAACAGACCTATTATTAATCATGACGAAACTTGTCCGTATCTATTATTCAATAGATGGCGTTCTGCCTCTTTCAGTCAAAAAGAAAAACATGTCAGTTACATCAACATTCATTCGTTAGGCCCTGCACTCAACGCCTACACGCCATCTCATTATAACTGATACTCATTTCTTTGAAAAATTAGCAGCGTCAAGTGGAACGAAATGGCAAACGGAAACACGAAAAGAAGTTTGTAGTTAAAAGTTTTCCTTGTTATTCAACAGATGGCGTTCGGAACTCGTCATTGCAGCCCATGTATAAATGTGCAATTCGCAACGTAGACGGAAGTTGTATTACTGTAATATCCTTACAATATGAGATGGTACGGTTACGGACAAAAAAATTCGGATGTCACTGTCACTCATCTGACGTACAACGTACATATAGGAATTTCTTAACTTTTACGTCAGTGGAATGACAGTGACATCCGAAATTTTCTGTCCGCAACTGTACAATAAATTGATGAGACTATTTTGATGACGAAACTGTTATCTAAGAGTTGACGCTCTATTCTTTCGTTCGATCAATTATTATTCGTTATGAAAGTTATAATCACTTTCTTAAAAAATGAACAGCGCCGACGCATCACACCAAACGATGTCTTTCAAAATGGAACATAAGAATAATTGAATGTTCAATAGATGGCGCTACTTTTAATTTTATTCATTCGTTTTCATACCTTATAGATGGCGCTCGGTTTTTTTCGTTCAATTATTCGCCATCACTTTCTTCTTCGTTATACATGGAAGCTAATCACTTTCTTGGAAAATGAACTGCGTCGAATGGAACGTAACGCATCGCACGAAACACGATGTGTTTCAAAAATGGAACATGGAAGTTGATTCAATGTTCAATAGATGGCGCTACTTTAATTTTGTTCACTCGTTCTATGATTTTTCATTTACAATGATTGGTTTAGAAAAGTGTCTTGTTTTGTGACATGGTGTTATCTTTCAAAAATGAATTAAAAAATTAGAAATGAAAGTAAATTAGAAAACGCTCGGTACATGACGTCAGTTTCGATTTTGTGATTCTTCGCTCTACAATTATTGTAAACAGTTGACCAAAAATGTGATATCTTTAAAGATTAGAAAAATTGAAACAATATAGAAAACGTAATGAAAAGTTTAAGTAGCGACATCCTGCGATCGCTTTTTGACCTGACATTGCATTAGGATTGACAAATTGAAGCCAGTTCGCTACATAACCAGTCATCCCATACAAGGTGGCCGTGCGTGCTGTCAAAGCGTAATGAAAGTTTAAAAAAATTTTGTTGCAAGTCGCTTTTGATTGCAGTGGATCTTTCGAGCATCCTCTGTACAGCTGTTTCGGCCCTATTTAGAGCCTCGTCGGCACGCATGGTCGCCTTGTATGGGATGACTTATTATGTAGTGAACTGGCTTCAATTTGTCAATCCTAATCCAATGTCAGGTCAAAAAGCGATCGCAGGATGTCGCTACTTAAACTTTTCATTACTTTTACATCGCAAATGCGAATAACTTAGGATAGGTCGATTTGGTTTGCAGTGGAATTCTCGAGCTACGCTTCTGCTGACGAGGCCCCAAATAGGGCTGAAACAGCTGCACAGAGGATGCTCAAGGAATCCACTGCAATCAAAACCGACTTGCAACAAAAAATAATACAGAAAACGTTCAATAGAGGGCGCTAGTTTCAATTTTGTTGATCTTTCTCTCCACAAGTACTACTAAGTACTACTATTAAATAGCATTTAAAATAAATGCATTATCTCATAACATAAAGGTGAAACATTTCGCGGCTTTGCAATTGATTTGATACCTTTCGAAAGTTAAAATGCAATGAAATTGAATGTAATTAATACACAGAACGCTCAAGAGATAGTGCTAGTTCCAATTTGTGCTAAATTGTTTCACTTTTGCATTTTAAATTCGTTCTTTCAAGTTTTATTAAATAAATGAATGACTAGAAAGCTTTAGATACAAATAATGTTGTACAACAAAGCTGCATTGTTAATAAAACCCGAACTGGCGCCATCTATCGTGTGCTTAATACATTAATTTGTTTCATTTTACGATTTTTCAATGATTTTTTGATATCATCAAAAACGTCGCTGTGTTTGGAACAAAATATTTTTCCAGTTATAATATACCGGGTGTTCTTTTACTCTGTGTAAATATTTAAACCTCTAATACATCACCATAAATGGCAACGATTGAACTCATATGTCCTTAACAAAAGTTTTACACATTTCGAGAAAATCGTAGTTGAAAATCGGGCAAGAATTAATCGCACGTCTATGTCTTTGAGGTAGGTCGAGAAAAGCAAATTTTATTGCGAGCGCAGAAAGCATCTGTTGGAACAAAAAACAGAACTGCAATCGAGCAGTGACACAGTGATCTTTGCCGAAGTCGGGCGGCCAATAAAAGCATTTTTTTTCACGTCGCACGTCGTATCGTAGCCAAGGAATTTGCTTCATTTTTTATGATTATGTGCTTAGTATTACTTATTAAAATGCCGCAATTCACGAACGGCGAGAGTACAGAGAGTACAGCGGCGAAGCTCGAGCAAAAGAAGCACGGCGGATTTATGGAAACACATTTCCAAATCAATGCAAGAACATTTACAGCTAATGTCCCACCATTTGCGCGATTATGGAACGTTTCGTGTGTGTGTCGCTAATGATGGATACCACTTTGAACAGTTGTTATAAACATTTCTAAATTACTGTAGTGAACGTTTGAATGTGTTCTTCCACACAGATATTATTCGGTGAGTGAGTGCGCCTTTGCATATTAGTCACGCCTGCGATGTTTATTGCCTACGATCAGCGAAGCAGGTTCCGTAAGTTTTTTGTTGTTTCATGACCGTCGTATAAGGGGCGGATAAAATAATTTTTCCCCCTGTTATGAAAATTTTCTTTTTTTAACTGTTCCGTGTTCTCACGGTAATGTGGTTAAAATTTTTGCACTTATTTTACAAACACCCTGTATATAATAATCAATGAAAAATCGCAAAATGAAACTAATTAATATATTAAACACAAGACAGATGGCGCCAGTTCGGGTTTTATTAACACTTTTATAATTTTTCATTTTAAAGTCATTGTTGTCGAACTCAACGAAAAATTAAACTCTCGGCGATGGCACCAATTTCACATTTAATGAAGATTGATATTCAACGAATTTCGTTTGTGTTTGTTTCTCTTCAAGTTCAATTTAACAAATGAACGACGAAGAGAGCTTTCGGTTCAAATAGCTCAAAACAATGTGATTCTTGCGTTCCAAAGAATGCGTAAGAAACGAAACGCTATCTGCAAATCTAGTGACATTTTTGAAAAATCAATTTAAAAAAGTGAAAAGTTAATAGAGGAAACTCTCGATAGAATGCGCTAGGTGCGGTTTTATTAAATCATTTAGTAGTTTTCGTGTTGCAGCCACTGTTTATGGTTTTGACGTACATAATTAAGGGACAACTTAGAAAAAAGACAAGTCAATGCAGGAAAAACTCATAAGATGTCGCTACTTTCATTTTGATTAAATCATTTTTTACGTTTTTGTTTTGCTGTTATTATCCACGATCTTTATCTATACAATTAAAAGGTGACATTGGAGAAATTCTCTGACGTTTCATGTTTCTAATTGTTTCTTCAGATTACTTTAAATAAATCAATGATGCGAAAGATTTTGTCTTCACGAGCACAAGACGAAGTGACTCTGGCACTTTAAAGGTGCGTGACAATCAGTGTTGTCAGGTCCTTCCGCGTTGAATTCGCCACAATTCTTCAAAAATGTGGCTATTTGTCTGTAGATGTCGCCAGAATTGTTTTGATTTGATACATCAACTTCTCTAATAACTTTCAAAATATGAGGAAAAAATTATCTACAGAAACAAGGGAGAATATCTATTCGTTAAATGGTTTAGATCTAGTATAATAAAATACTTCACAATTTTTTTAAATAAAATTACATGTATGTACAGTGGTGGCCATTAACACCCCTCGTGACCGGCAATTGGTTTAAGTCTCTCCACTCGTATTAGGCTAAGGATTACGTATTCTTCGAGTTGTGACGATTTACTTGACCACCAATGTACATTCGTATTTTATTTCAAAAATTATATAGGAAATACCAGTAATTTAAAGGGTGTAATGATAAAAAGTGAGCAAATAAAAATCAGATTAGAGTAGGTGGTGCAAAGAAAATGCATGTCTGTGATTACTGAATTAATTGATGTAATACATTCATGGATTGTCAAATTTATTGATTTTTTATTTAATCACAGACATACATTTTCTTTGCACCGCCTGCTCTAGTCTGATTTTTATTTGCTCACAGGTTACAAAGCCTATAATTTTTACTTTTTTATAGTACATAACACACAATAACGGGGAGATGGTCAATCGGCCGTCCATGACCTTGGTTCCTCTTTGAGAAAGTTAGTTCCCTACCAACTCGATAAATACAAAATAAATAAAGAAAAACAAAAAAGTGTTAAAATTTTAAAAATCTACAGATGAAATAATGTTGCTAAAAATTCTTCATTTTAATGTTATCGCTGCTACATCGCTATTTAAAAAGAATGTCGTTACAAATAGCGACTATTCGCTACACCTGACAACACTGGTGACAATAACGAATCACTTTGCCCGCAAACGTAGCGACATCTTTGAAAAGTTTACAAAATTTCTAATAATGGTACAACCGCCCCACAGATGACGCAGTGCCAGTTTTAGTAACAATTAGTAATTTTTTGTTTTGTTGACTTTGACGTCCCTTTTTTGTATTTGTTTCTTCAGGTCCCATTAAATAAATGGACGACGGGAAAGCTCCATATTCGAAGAGCACAAAACGAAACGTCTCATAAAAGAACGCGCAAAGAATTAATCACTTTGCTGCAAATGCAATGAAGTCTTTGACATTTCAATAAAACATGAAAAAACACTTTCAACAGATGGCGCCAGCTTCAGTTTTATAAATCATTTTGTTATCATCGTTTTTGTAATCACCGTTGATGGTCTCCATGTAATTAAAGGATAATGTACAAAAGAATCCTTTGACGTTTCGTGTTTGTGTTCGCTTCTTCAAGCTCCATTGAACAAATAACAACGCGAAAGCTCTCCACCCGAAGAGGATAAACCTAAGCGACTTTCGCGTCCCAAAAAAGCGGCGTAAATAACGAAACACTTTGTCCGCGCCGGAGCACAATGCGCCGTCGGAAACGTCCTCCAGAGGGCGCCGAGTTTTTTTTACCGCGGCCGATTGTTGTTCCGCGTTTTTTGTCAGCCGGCGGTGGCTAATGAATTCGGCATTGTCGCAGAGAATTTTGCGTAAAAAAAAACGTGCGTGTATGCGTGTGTTAAATTCCAGAGCAGCGCTGGGGAATGCTCGTAAATTTTCATTTAATTGTCGCTGGGGGCTTGGTGGGTAAACGCTTCGCGCAACGACGTCGTCTCATTACAATATCATGGAGGGCAGGATTTTAATTGAAAGAAGAAAAGTTCGAAAAATTCGAGGAGACTAAGAATTAAAATAATAAATTCAATGTCAGATTTTATTGTCTGCTACTGTACATTTTGGTTAGGCCCTCCTCTACTCAGCGTCATTTCATCATAGTTTTAAGGATTGTAATTGAAGCGAGAAGAAAAATTAAAAGAGAAGTAATTCAGAAAGTATTTAAACAATAGAGAAGTCGAAGTAAAAAAAAAGCAAGAGAAGAAAACCGTGTCAATTGCTTTAACATCCATTTTTTTAGGTCGTGCAATCAACGCCATCTCATTAGCTTTTCGAGGATTTTAATTAAAATGACGAGTTTTAGTTCGGCAAATTTGAAAACACTTGATAGAAATAATTTACAAAATACAAAGTGGTCAAGAATCACTGTTTGAGTTGGCAGTGGTACAACTGGAGTACAACTGGAGTAACTTCCGGTTGCTGACAGCTTGACACTGACGGCCGTTACTTTACAACCGTTACTTGACATTTCAAATTCAAATTAAAACGCTAATTTTTATTCACATAACCATCATAACCTACAATCTTGTCGTTGTTCAGGCAATAGGCTATGTCAAATAAACCAATAAAACATGTATCCGGTTGCAGTGTTGCAAATAGCCGAATAAAAAATGCTCTTAATCGTATTGCCAACTCAAACAATTATTCTTAACCACTTTGTACTTAAAGGTCATCCATTCAGCGTCCTTTCATCGGCACTTTAAGTATAAACTTTATATGTAATGATTACGCTGACGAGATGGCGCTGAGTGGAGTACTTTATCAGCCAAATAAAAACAGCTATACAGACGTGTCAGCGTATGTTAATTTAGTCAGCGAAGATGGTACCGTGTTATTGCCGTGAAATCAGCGCAATCTTTGGACCAACGACAGTTGCTTTAGGCCAGTGACATTTGCTTTTATTCATGATTGTTTAAAATTAAGACAAAACCTTTTCCTAAAGAAAATTATTATGCCATTCAAGCAAGAAAATTACCGTCAAGAATGTGTACTAAGTACAGCGCCATCTTTCGGTTGATATCAGAAAGGTTACCTCCTAATAATCTTGTGCTTCAAGCAATCACTGAAGGCAAATCAGGGAGTGAAGAAAGCATCACCTTTCGGGTAATGGCAATTATTTTTCTTTGTGATTGAAGTTTTAAGGGTGAATTATGCGTGCACTTAGTACAGCGCCATCTCACGGTTGATACCAAAAGTTTTTATCTTCTAATATTCTTGTACTTCAAGCAATCGCTGAAGGAAAATCATTAAGTGAAAAATAGTAATTATTTTCTTGGCGACTGAATTGTTAGGTAAATGCGAAGCATATGTGCACCTTAGTACAGCGCCATCTCACGGTTGATACCAAAAGTTTTATCCTCTAATATTCTTGTACTTCAAGCAATCGCTGAAGGAAAATCATTAAGCGAAGAATTGCAATTATTTTTCTTGGCAACTGGCAAGTATTAAGTGTGAAGAATATGTCTATTTAGCACAGCGCCATCTAACGGTTAATACCAAAAGTTCTGCCTTATAATAATATTGTGCTTCAAGCGATCACTGAAGGAAAAGGAAAACCGGAAGTGAAGCAAGCGTCACCTTTCGGATAATGGCAATTATTTTTCTTCGTAACTGAAGTTTCAAGCGTGAAGAATGTATGTACTTACTAGTTAGTACAGCGCCATCTCGTGGTTAACACCGAAAGTTTTATCTGCTAATATTCTTGAGCTTCATTAAAGGAAAACAGGAAGGAAAGAGAGCATCATCTTTCAGTTAATGACAATGTTTTTTTTAGTAAATGAAGTTTTAAGTAATGATGTCATTTTGTTTTTTAATGACTGCTTGCGTTGATGCCGTCTCACTTCTATTGAAAAAATAATTTGATAGAAGCGTGAAATAGCGCCCTCTGAACAAAACTAACATTTAAGAAAAAAACCTTATCCTTCTGATGGTTTTTCTTTAGAAGATTGACATTTAGACCCTGCGCAGACTGCAGACTTACTATCGGCCGTTAGTTTATTCTGCATCAAGCTACGAGAAATGTGATACGTGGCTGTACTTTAAATTATTAGAGGCCACGTAATCACACTTCTCGTAACTTAATTCAGAATAAACTATCGGCCGATCTAGTCTGTAGTCTGCGCGGGGTCTTAATATCAACAATTTTCTTTAATTCTCGATACCTGCTGGAAGGATAAATAATACAACTTTCAACAGCTGGCGCCACGTCGCTCTAAGGAAAGGTTTACTTTTCACTTCCAATAATTCTAAACGAACTGAGAAGGCTGTATTTAAATGACAGCGAATATGATGAAGTTGGCTACAGTAATGCTTCAAGTCACTGATGAGGAGGACTTGACAGCCAAACTTAAAAATCTTGCAGACATGTCAACAATGGAGCCGAACGTGAGAAAATTAAGAAGATTCCGCCAATAGCTCAAAGATGGCGTTTTGTATCTGGCATCTGCCACTCAGTCACTTCAACAACGAATTTTTGTAGACGCTTATTTGCAGTAATTTGTACAGTTGTGTGCTCAGTTCAAACAGTAGGTGGCAATATTTTTTAAGCCTGCTCTGCACAGGCCTGCTTCTTTAGGTGTAAGAATACCTCGAGGTAACGCCATCTATTAAAATGTTTATGTATTATAGAATCATGCGTTGACCGTAAATTAATTGCAATTATTCGTAACGCTAATATTAAGGAACTCCGACATGATTGTTTGGAGGTAATGTGACTTTCAACAAAACAAATGACAACTTAGTGATCGTACACGTCAACAGCTTAAGAATGTTAGTGATTTCCCCCACTTGATGAAGCAGGCCTGTGTAGAGTAGGCGTTGATTCAGGGCGTAAGCCGATTCTGTGCAACAACTTATTTTTTCAAGACAAATGAAAGCTTATTTCCTTTATTTTCGATGTAATAAAGGAACCCAATGACATTACGGACATTTTCCAGCACATCCGAAATCCGGTTTTCTGAACGTAATGTAATAAAAACAGCAATTTGTATATCATTAAGTTCATTACGTAAGTTAAATTCGATAGAACGTCGCCTACGCGACCGCAGAAAATACGCCCGCCTAAAAATCATGTAAACAAACGACTAGCTTTATCAAAGGTTTTGCAGTCATAAGTCTACGGACCTTCAAGGAATACCAGCAGCTGCATATTGCGTCATCAAACAGATGCCGGAGTGACACATCAAAGAAACCGACATTATGTAACTAACATGTATCCTACAATTATTGTAGTCCTTTGTGACTGTGGAATCAAACATAAATGTCGATTCTTACTTCGTATCGTTGAGTTGACGTCTCAAATATTAGCTGTTAAACAACAAATAAATTCTTGTTTACGTAGTTAACGTTTTATTGCCATTTGAAACAATGATTAGTTAAAAATAGTTGACTCCACAGTCACCCAGGACTACAATAATTGTTGCAAACATGTTATAAACAAACAGTAGTAAGAACCGACGAACTAGGACAACCACGATGACTCTTAGGGCAGAGTAATCGGAATTTCCGGTATAAACCATATAAAAGAGGGCTGGGTTTGAAGAAAGGTATCACATTGCTACAAGTCACGTGGTCGTGCACATCTCCCAAAGTCCGAAGGCGTAATCAACATTCACCGAACGTCATAGTGTGTGATCAAACTCCGAAAATCCGT
Source organism: Dorcus hopei (assembly GCA_033060865.1). NCBI lineage: Eukaryota > Metazoa > Arthropoda > Insecta > Coleoptera > Lucanidae > Dorcus > Dorcus hopei. Next base: position 9,943,030 of record CM065426.1, read on the forward strand.
CCGTCTCTCTGTATCCGGTACCATGGCTTGGGTAAGAAAACATTAATTCATTTGCCATTTAGTTATGTTATTAGAAACTAACAACTGCTTTAATTGATTTACAAAATGCTGTTTCTTCTCGCTATAAGATTATTTTGTATTGTTTCGCATTGTCTCGTATGATATCGTTCTTATATTTTGAAAGTAAATGATTATTCATCCCTTTTCTTTTATTATTTTTAACCACCCGCCCCTCAGATTTGATAGCAAGCCTGTGTAGAGAGGGTTTTAATTTTGGACTAAGCCGACCCTGTGCAATGATAAATTTTCTTTCAAGATAAATAAATGAAAGCTGCAATTATTTTTTATTTTTCGATGTAATAAAGAAACATGTTCCACCCAAAGATAAAACGAACCCTATGCAACCCAATTTACTCCGAGAATATTAGTGATTGTGATCACTATTAATACAGAGCGTTGATGATGATTGACAGGAATTTGAACTTCCCGCAAGATGAAAATTACTAACACGATTGCACACTAAACTTAAACGGCTTTCAACAATTTATGAATGTTATGTATTAATGATTAGTTATTACTCAGATATCTGGTTTCCCCAATCTATTAAAGCTGGCCTGTGTAGAGAAGGTTTTGGTTTAGCCCCAATTTTTTCAAGACAAATGAAAGCTGCAATCATATTTTTTTTACGATGTAATAAACGAACAATGTTCCACCCCAATAACATAAAGCGCGGCTATTTATTTGCGCTCTTCTTTCATCGAGCTTTTCAATCAGCGAAAATATGAAGCAATCAACGCGAACGCCCTAAAAAATTACAGCGGCAAATCCGTGCCCCGAAAAACGAAATTCCGTGATTTATTCAGGTCGAACGCCGATCTTTATTTACAAATCGGATCGGGAGGATTCTCTCCCCCGAAGAGTCCGTTCGATTCGGACAACCGTAAAGACCGAACTTTCTTCCCCCTCGTAAATTAACCGACCGTCGAAAGTTCCCGAGATTTCGGCGGGGAAAAAATTGCGCACCGAAATTTGTTTGGTGGATGATTTATTTTGGAGCACGGGATGAAAAATCGACTGTGAATGAGGGGGCCCCATCGGAAAGTTTAAGTTTGTTTCTGCGACGAGCGACGGCCGGAGTTTTCCGTGGAAATTAGCCCGCGCCTAACAAGGAGCTTTCGAGTCCTTTTGTGTTCGGCCTCGCCGCTTCAGAGATTTTATCTCGTGGCGGATTCGTTTAGGAAGTTTCTGAATCTAGAAACGGAAGCCATACACTTTTTCGAGTTGAATTTTTTTTTGCATGAACGAACGAGTTCTTGAAAGAAACTTCACTTGTGATCTCAAAAAACCAATACAGAAAACGATTTAATTTCAGTACTTGTGCTTTGAGTGGGGGGAAAGCACCCTCGCGCTGTTGATTTTTAAATTACATATTAAAAAAAAAGGATTTCGTTTGTTTCATGGCTCTGATTGCTCACATACATTCCGCGTCGTTATCTCTCCCCGTTTTCCCTCTCAATTTTTTTGTTTGTTTTTGTTTGCGATGCAAACAACACAGGATCCGTTTTCATAATTCATTTCGCCGACGCCGCTTTTTACGATAATTAAAAGCGCGCACCGCGACGCAATCTCACATAATAAAGTGAACCCCGAGCGTACGTAATAAGTTTGTTCGCCATTAATCAGGGCGCGCAGGACCAGCCTGAGGTTAATAAATATTCCCGCGTTTACATCTCCACATATGGACGATTAAAAGAAAAAAAGGAATCGAATTACAAAAGCTTCCAATCCCACTGAACCTTACTCATTGAGGCTAACGTTTTGTTTTTTCTTGTCTTTTTTCCACAAAGCGTTTTACCAAAAAAAAAAAAATACTTTCGTTTGATCAAAACCAAAACCGATTTGCTTTGAAGTGTAGGTAATCTTTAAATCTAAAACGGAACTGCAACAAAAATTTCCTTGTTGATTAAAGGCCGACTCTGACATTTCGAATTTCTGTTAAAACTGTTCTGCTGCTAATTCTTCTCGACGTTGTCTTTCCGGATTTAACAAAAAAATACATATTTTAGAGTTTGCGAAGACAAAAGTTAAATAATTAATACGTGCCGACTTGTTTTATATTTTTTTTTAATCTGCGTTTTAAATTCGTTCTTTCAGGTTCTATTAAATAAATGAATGACGAGAAGGCTTGGGGCATGAAGAGCGTACAATAAAGCGAGTTCTTTTTTAATCAAGAAGAAACGTTTAAGGACAAACGTTTTGTTCCAAATAAAATCGTAAAATGAATGAAACAAATTAATATAATAAGCGCTCGATAGATGGCGCCAATTGAAACGTTTCATACTTTTTCGTTTTGCTGTCATTGCTGATAAATAAATAGATATCAGATTTGTGGACACGTTTTGTAGTGTTTAATGTAATTGAAGGACGTCACTCAACGAATTCCTGACGGTTCGTGTTTGTGTTCTTTCCTCATGTTCCATTAACAAATGAACGAGGAGGGAGCTTTCGGTTCGAAGAGCGCAAAACGAAGTGACTTTAGAGTTTATCAAAAGACGCTTTAATAATGAACCCTTTGTCTACAAATGCAGTGTCATCTTTGAGAAACAAATTAAAAATGCAACAAGTTAATGCAGTAAGCTCTCAGTAGAGGGTGCCATATTCAGTTTTATTTTATTTAATGATTTCGTAGTTTTTCATTTTGCACTCATTGTTTTAATATTACAGGACAACTTTGAGAAAATCAAGTTAATACAGGAAACGCTCGTCAGAAGGTGCTAGTTCAAGTTTTATTAAAAGTCTTTTGGTTTCGCAGTTATTGTTAAATGACATCATTTATAACAAGTGTACAAAAAGTTTTCCCATTGTGTGTTGCTCTCATTTTTTAGCATGTTCACGTATGCTCCTTACATGATTCGTACCCTAAACAGACAAGTAAACAAACATAACTTAAAAAAAACTGTTTTATTGATTTGATTTTACAATGGTTTTCACATTGGAAGCGGAGGCCATTTTCAACATCTGCTGTCAATTCACGTTCAACGTTATTTTCAATAGCCGTCCTCCATTTACATTTACTTTACCCAAAATCAAATCAATTTGATTTTGAACTGAACTGATTTTAAAGTGAACAGAGAGAATCTTAAAGGAATGATGTTTTGGAACTAAAATTAACATAACCTCAAAATACGTATGAAATCACATGAAACTGATAACTGATTTGGAAAACCAGCTTGATCAGTACGGGGTGCGGGAGGGGAAACTCAATCACTTCCTCATCACTGATCACCAAATGAATAACTGCAAATGGAATGCAATCAGTGATTTTTAAGTGAATTTGAATCGATTCGCGTTCAAATAAGTTGTAAATGGAGGACTGCTAATGTTTTATTTTGTTTGGTTTCAAATACGTAATAAATCGTAATTATTGGTTATGATTTTCTGTTGACGTTATGTCAAGGTTAAATGTCAATTTGGCGTTTACTGATCAAGTAAGGAACATACATGAACATGCGAAAAAATGAGAGCAACACTGTGGCAACATACTAGATGGGAAAACTGTTTGTGCACATGTTACAAATAACGTTAGGAAAATCCTCTGACGTTTCATAATTGTCATTGTTTTTTCAAATTTCTTTAAATAAAAGAGCGTTGCGCTTGAAAAGCACAAAACGAAATGACTTTTGCACTTTTTGGGTGCGTGGCAATGACAAAACAATGACTGATTCTAACAATGACTAACAATGACTACAGCGCAGTGGCATCTTTGAATAGTTCAGAAAAATTCTAAAGCGAAATAACTTACTGCGGGAAACGCTCCATAGATGGTGTCCCCCGTAACATATTATGTAATTTTTCGCCTTGCAGTCTTTGACGTCTCACTTTTATGTTTATTTCGTTAGGTTCCATTAAATAAACGAACGAAGCGAAATATCTATGTTCAAAGAGCACAAAACGAAATGAGTTTTGCACTTTACGGGTGCGTGACAGTAACAAAACACTGCTTGCAAATGCAACGACATCTTTGAATAGATCACAAAAATTCTGAGATGAAAAACTAAATGAGGAAACGTTCCATAGATGGCGCCGCGACAGTTTCCGTAACTTCTTCTTCTTGGTGGTATTTGGCTTTTGGATCAACCCATTCCAGCCAGTCACTTGATTGTACAAAGCTACTCTTCTTTTTCTCACTGGACACTTATCACTTATGATTTGTGTAGGACCATTGCCTGAGAGCGTATAATAAAATGTGAAAACAGGATTGTAGGATTACACTCTTCTAGCTACAGGGCTCATTGTAGCAGTCACAGAAACGAGCCACGGAAAGGCAACATAATGATTTAACAGAGAAGAGAAGCAGAATTTTTAGGATCATTTAAAGGAGTATTGCAACTATTTTCTAAAGTTTAATTTTAAGTTTATTTAGAAGTTCAAGGAGCAAGTTAGCAGCTTTAGCGTTAGGTTTGGCAAGAATATTGCTCAAATTAAGCGAAAACTGGTAATTACATTAACCCCCAGTTTCATAATGGAATTTAAAGGAGACTTTAAAATAAAGTCACATTCAGATGTGTAAACAAAGATGTTTTCATATTTGTTTTGACATCTGAAGGTGACTATAAATTTAAAGTCTCCTTTAAATTCGATTATGAAACTGGGCCTTAGCAAGATTTATATACAGATTTTGTGATTCGTTGTGGTGAAGGGGGGGCATTCTAGAAATATATGATTAACGTTCCCAATTTCCCCACATTCGCAATTAGGGGAGTCTAAGATTCCAATTTTAAATAAATGTGCCGGAGTAAGGCAATGGTTTAGTCTTAATCTTGTGATTGTAGTGATCGTTTTTCTTGATAGTGTGAATTTTTTAAACCAAGGTAATTTTGAAATGTTAGGATTGATGTTGTGGTAAAATTTGCCCTTTGTAAATGAATATACATCCCATTCCCTCTGCCATTCTTCAGTAAGATTTTTTCTCAAGCCGTTTAGAAAATCAGACGGTACGGTGACTTCAATATCTACGTGAGTCTGTACAAATTATAACTTGTTTGATTCTAAATGATTCTGCTAAAGTTAAAACATGGAAAATTCCAAAAATGTTTGTCTCCGTTGTTATAAGTTTCATTTTAGATCTATGGTTGATGGAGGGAATGTAAATGCCTACGCCGACTCCACCATGATTGCTTTGTTTAGATCCATCCGTAAAAATTAACTTGTGGAAAGTCCATTTTGCCGTGATAACATTTTGAAACACGTTTTCGGTTGTTGATGTGGGCAAACAAGTAAGATTATATTTGTATGAAAATTGCAGATCCACTCGGATTGGTTTCATTTGGCTATGCAGGCTATGAAGAAAACAGGGAAGAAGTGGTGTAGACTGGATTTTATGGTTTACTCTACATATGGTGTTGTAAGCTTGGACTACAAGAGGGAACCCTGAGTGTTTCCATAATTTTAAATTATGTGATCTCGTAATTTTACTTAAACATTCCAATTTCTGCGAAATCTGATCATCGGTAATTTTTTTATGATTGAGGGTGTATTTGTAAGCTAGCCATTTCCATCGGTCCAGTACAGGAGCTTCCGCAGCTTCAACCAGCAAGGCCAGACATGGGGTGGAACGCATAGCCCCCAGGGATAGACGAAGGGCCTGGTATTGGATCCTGTTAAGGCGCATTTGGTTTTTCCTAGAAGTTGGAAGAATTAATGGTCCAGAGTAGTCTACATGAGATCTGATAACCGCTCGGTATATTGTGAGCAATACAGTTGGATCTGCACCCCACCATGTTCTTCTTAATGATTTAATAACATTAATTCTCTGGGAACATTTCTTGATGATATTTGAAATTTCGGAGTTAAATTTTAATTTGCAATCCAATATTATTCCAAGAAATTTGACTTCTTTTTTGATCTGAATGGTTGATTGGTTTATTAGTATATTGGGTAAATTATTCACCTTCCTTTTTCGCGTAAAAATCATTGCCCGAGATTTTTCTGGTGATCATTCTAAATCGTTCTGTCCCATCCAGTCACAAATTTTAACTAAAGATTCGTTTATCTTACCAAACGATTCTTGACGTGAATTCGAAATATTATAAATCACAATGTCATCGGCGTATTGAATAATCGAGGTATGCGGAGGCATACGATCATCTAGGTTTGCATTTACAAATAGTACAATAACGGGCTTAAAACAGATCCCTGAGGAAGACTTTTGGTTGAGTATCTTGGGCCATACAAATTTCCATTATATTTGACGTATAGGGGTCTACTACTGATTACATCCATTATTAAATAACAAAGGTCCTTTGGCATTCCTATTTTTTGAAGGCGGTTGAACAAGATGGGCCAATTGACGTTATCATATGCACCTTTAATATCTAGAAAACACGCGGTGAGAACCATTTTATTTTCAAATGTTACGTATATCTGATATCAGGCGGAAAATGCAGTCTCTGGTACTTCTTCCTTTTCTTCCATTTTAGTTTCCGTAACATTTTGCAATTTATCGCCTTGCAATCATTATATCTCGTTGTTGTGTTTGTTTCTTTAGGTTCTATTAAGGAAATAAACGACGCGAAAGCTCCACATTCGAAGAACACAAGACGAAATGACTTTTTGCACTATATGGGTGCGCGACAATGACAAAACACTGCCTACCAAAACAACGGCATCTTTGGGTAATTCGCAAAAATTCTAATAAACGCAAAACTGAATGCAGGAAACGCTCCATAGATGACGCCGCGACAGTTTCAGAAACATTTTGTAATTTTTCACCTTGCAGTCATTGACATCTCGTTCTTGTATTTGTTTCTTTAGCTTCTATTAAAGAAATAAACGACGCGAAAGTGTCGAGGAGCACGTGCACTTCATGGGTGAGTGACAATAACAAAACACTGCCTACAAATTCAACGGCATTTTTGGGTAGTTCGCCAAAAATTCTAAAACGTAATAACTTATTGCAGGAAATAAATACTCTATAGATGGCGCCGCATTGGTTTTACTAACACATTTTGTAATTTTTTGCTTAGCAGTCAATGTCATGTTTCGTTTTTGTATTTGTATATTGAGCTTTCATTAAATAAATGAACGCGCGAAAGCTCGATATTCGAGGAGCACAAAACAAAATTACTCAGAAAAGAATGTACAGAAGCGAACACTAAAATCCGGGCAAGAATTTGAGCGTATTTACACAAATTTGGTAAATGAGGCCTTTGTTAAAGTTACGTTTCTGTCAAAACGTAAATAAAAGATTTGAAATATCAGCTTAATAAACTGATTTTTTGCCGCAACGCTTCTTTCTGTCAAAATACAAAATAAACACGAACTATTAACCCTGTATCTGTCTGGTTGTTTGTGAGCCACAAATCTTTTTTGAAATTCTTGTGCAGTTTACAGCATTTGTTCAGCGATACCGAAAATGTAGATTATAAGCTACAGTTGCGGGCAGAAAATTTCGGATGTCACTGTCACTCATCTGACTTATACATATAGGAATTTCTTAAATTTTACGTCCAGTGGAATGATAGTGACATGCAAAATTTTCTGTCCGCAACTGTACATCCGTATAAAATACATATGTATATAACATAACGTCATCTGTTGCTGATTTCCTTATACAAAAAATTCCCGCCCAATCGGGTCAGTTGATAGTTACGCCACGTTACGCTCTCTAGGTAACTGTATCTGTTTGGAATTTAGTTCAAAATCGTAAGTATGAATTATCTTTGAACATTTTCTGCAAGTGAGATGTTTAGTTTAGGGATATTTTTATGTTCTCAATTAGTATTTTCGTTGTTATTATACTTGGATTGAAAGATTTCGAATGATAAAAGGTGATGTTGCTTGAAAATAACATCGACAGTTCAGAATTTATTTCATTTCAATCGTTTCCGGAGTCAGGACTACCTTTTTTTTTCAAAGGGAAAACTTGAGTGATATCAGTACATCCTGCTTTTATGGAAAAGGATGCAGAACCAAATGAAGCACCTTCGGCAATGGAGAAAATAATTACTTCAGAGGAAGTGGATGATCCTGATGAAGATTTTATAGAAGAAACTGTACCAGTTCCCAAACGAAGGAAAGAAAAAAGATTCCACGAAAATTACGTACAAATGAACAGAAGAAGACATTGTTGCAGCTGATATTGTGAACGAAGTTGCGGCCGATATATATGACGTATGCACACCTTTAGAGTATTTTACAAAGCTTTTTTCTTTTTCTCTTATGGAAGATATTGTGTTTCAAACAAATTTGTACAGCATACAACAGAATACAGAACCTATCAAAACAATTTCTACTGAAATCACAAACTTTTTTTCAATTATTTTTACTATGGGGGTAATTGACTCGCCAGCTATTGAAGACTATTGGTCAACATCATCCAGAATTTCTCCTGTATGTGATGTGATGTCTCTGAAACGGTTTCCAAAACTAAGGAAGATGATTCACTTCAATGATAATTCACTAATTACTGAAAACACTAAGGACCGTTACTACAAAATCGGATCGCTTTTGAACGAAATAGTAACTAATTGTCGAAAGTATCAACTTGCAAATTGGAAGTCAGTTGACGCACACATGATAGCATATAAAGGAACATTTGGTGGAAATTTGCAACAATATATTCAAAATAAACCCCATAAGTGGTGTTCGGGCAGGAGTCTCTGGACATAATTCCTTATCAAGATGCCAACACTTTTGAAACATTCCAGGGATCTTCAAATCAAATTTCTGAGGAAGAAATTTCTCGTGCAAAAAATTCCGTGATATTTTGTGACAACTGGTTCTCAAGTTTACATTTGTTTATTTATCTAAAGGAGAAGTATGGAATACTTGTACTAAGAACTATTAGGTCAAACAGAATAGCTGGTTGTACTTTGGAATCGGATAAGGTGTTTTGCAAACATGGTAGAGGATCATGGATCATAAGTTTTCAAAAATGACACTTCGAAACATCTAACTGTTGTGAAATGGGCAGATAACAAATGTGTTCTCCTAGCCAGTAATTTCTGTGGAGTAGAGTCTATTGGTCATGTCAAAAGATACTCAAAAAATGAAAAAACGGAAAGTTGATGTTGCTTGCCCTAGCACATGGGAGGGGTTGACAAGGCCAATACCTTACTGGGGCTTTACAGAAGTCCTAGTAGGACTAAGAGATGGTACTTTCCTATTGTTACCTGGCTTTTAGATGTGTGTGTGTGCTGAATGCATGGATACTTTACAGAAATGATTGTTGTAAACAAAGAGAAAAGTTTAGGATGGAATTGGGTAGTAGCTTAGCTAATACAGGAAAAGACGGAAAAAGAGGAAGGCCTTCAGTATCGAATACTGAAAATACTGAAAATAAAATACGAAGTCCACTTGCAGTAAGAGCAAATAATGCAACAAGAAAAGATGGTACATATCACTGGCCTTCATATGGACCATATATCAAAGGGTAGAACTAGCCGATTCTGTCTAACACCAAAAAAGAATTGCTTTTACGTTTTTCACAATGAAAAGTAGAAAAGTATTTTTTTTTTAAATTTTATGTTCAAGACAGTACGTTACGTTACGTGGTGCAACTTATTTGTAAAGTTTTGAGTTGTTCTCAGCAATTATTTTTAAAATAAAATACTTATTGGAATTACAATAATTATTTTAACTTTTTGAACGTTATCTGGCAATGTTGCTTGTAGGCGACATATTTAAAATTAACTTTTTATTCAACTTTTCAACAATTTTTTGATTGAGAATAATTGATATTTGCGTGTATACGTACTCCAATTAAGGCCCAGTTGTACAATGCCAGTTTAAATTTAAGCTGAAGCTTAAACCCATAGCAACGATTATTTCAACAATACAATTGTTGTTAAGGGTTTAAAGCTTTGGCTTAAAGTTAAACTGGCATTTTACAACGGGCCTTAAAGTGCAATATTTTTTAACATAAAATAAATATTCCGCCAGGTACGGGGTTAACAGTAAAATTTGTATTGAACGTCAGAGTTACTAGTGACACTTTGTATATGAATACTCGTGCGCAGTTCAAGTGCCACAAGTTTTAAGGGTGAAGTTTGCCTGCATTTTAGGTGCGTATGACTGTACTAAACCACAAACGTCAAAAATATTAAGGTAAGGTTACATTGTAGAAATGACGTGCGCGGATTTTATGTGTCGCTACTGTACAAAAAATGAATTGCTTTGTTACAGATGCAGTGACACTTTGACAATTAAATGAAACGTCAATAAATCTAATGCAGGAACCCCTCAATAGATGACACCGATTTCATTTTTTATTAATCATTTTGTTATCATCGCTTTTACAATGACTGTTGAAGGCCTCGGTGTAATTAAAGGATAATGTTCAAAGAATCCTTAGATCCTTCGCACGGTAATGACGAAACACTTTACCTATAAAACACCCCCTTGCGTTTTACAAGAAGAAATAAGGATGTTGGCTTAGTATGTATTTACAAATTTCTATTAAAACAAAGTTTGTTGTTAAACCTTGTTAATCGAGGATGTCTTTTCGTACATTAACAAAAAAAAATTCAGATAATCCTTGCATCAAATTTTTAATTATTTCACCGGACACTTGCCGAAGTTTCATGGTATCAACTTTTTTAAGATCAATCTGGTATTCGAAACGTCGATAAGCAAGTCGATAAAGGTTTCCGGAATAGTAATTATCAATTTGTTCTGTTTGAACGGACAAGAACTTATTGAAGATATTATACGCTATGAAGGGATTCTGGCCTTTCAGTTAGACCCGAGTTCAAACCCCGTAATTAGCAAAATTCGATCGTTGCCTCTAAAGTGATCAGACGTGACACTGAGTGGCAGATGAAGAGGCGGTTGGAACGTAACCATCACGGCCCGAGCTTGCACAAGCTTCATCTGTCTTCGGATAATTGACACGGGCGATAGCTCATTACTGATGAGCTAATTTTAGGGGGGCAGATCGATGTTAGTGCATTAGCGGAAATCGAATTATCGCCCGGCGCACCTGCGACCCATAATTCAAAGGGGGCGGTTTGTTTTGCAAAAATCGTCGAACGTAATGAATTATTGCGGTTGAGGACATAAAGCGTACCTATCCGCGTCGCATCGCACCTCAACAAACTAACTGCATTATACATTGGACAAACAGCCCGCGGCCTACGTGTTCGGAGGGTTGAGAGGACGGTAAACAGGGACGGTGCCACTTGGATGATCGGGGTGAATGTAAACAAAGGGGGAGAACTATGCAATCGATTTACCTGCGATGGAAAATTATCCAGCGATTATTAATAAAAATATGCTTCTCTGTTGTTATTCTGCAAGGAAACAGAATTTAAAAAAATATTATAAAAGTTTTGCTTCTCTTTCAATAGATGTCGCTGTACGTCATCGAATTTTCAAAATTTTGATAGTATATAATTATGCCAGTTGAAATAAAAAGGCATAATTGTAGCATGAGTGAGTTCTACTTCAATAGAACGAGTGCTACAAAGCCTCTTATGAAACGAGTAAAATAATAATAATAATAATTCATTCTGTATTACCACAGATAATAGATCTCTCCAGATAGCCAACGATATAAGAACGAATGTACGCTCTAATAATAGTTTGATAAATACTCACTAGATATCACTTGTATGCATAAATTCAGAAACTGAACATTTGTCACAAACCATTTGCTAATTCCGAAGCTCAATTGGCTCATTTACCGCCAGATGTCGCTTTTAAGTAACAGAGAAATAACTTTAAAGTGGACCTAGGACACGATAACGTGACGTACGGTTATAATATGCTGTTAATTCTCCTTTTAAATTTTGCACCACATCACTTAGTTATAGAATTTGTTTAAATGTTACTTATATTTACAGGTTTCGGTTTCTCACTCTGCTATTGTTACAGTAGCGCCACCACATCTCCAAACTAAACTCAGTTTGTCTCCAAATTGGGGCGTCAAATTTAGAACACTTCGTTAGCTAACTGTCTAGTTCTTAATCTGTGGTATTAATAACGAAGGATAAAATAAAACCGTTTTACGTTCGAAATTCTCTTTGAACAAGTGCACTTTGTAGCTTCAGGGTTAAATGACCTTTTCATTAGTGAAAAGTCAAAGAAAATTTACCTCATCATCCGATAGATGATGCTATAAATATCTCATTCTTATTTCTTTAATACTTTCAGAAGAAAATGCACTCGTAAGAAATTCAAAGTTGATTCAAAGTTAAGCGCATTCTGTACTTTAGAATATTGATCGCCGACTTCCACGTCCTTTTATGGGCATAAGTCGATGCTATTGGTCGAAGCTGACTACATCTGCCATCACTCTGCGTCATCCTATTTCGCTTTGTTTCAGGGCGGCATTACTCGTTTAACTTTGGTGACGTTGTGTTGTGTGTGCTGAAATTTATCGAAGTTTCTGCTACAAGAAAAATTAGGGAAACTTATATTCGATTTGGTCGGAATGGTCCATCGTTGAACGAGACTAGGGAAGAATTCTTTTACCATGCAAACGCTTGGCGTTTACATAAAAATCCAGGTAATATAATTTGACTAACGGCTGACGCCATCTTGATTCCTAATAACATTATTTCTTTTAATTTAGGCATTTTCGTTCCGGTATCTTTCACTTCTGGACATTTTATTTTTCGTCCTGGTACCTCTTACCTTTGTGCTTTCAGAACTCATCATACGCGTCCTGTGATTGCAGACTGGTGAAAACAACGTACGTGCCCGGCTGCAGGCTGCTTGAACATTTTGTACATCACGTAGAAGACAGAGCGAAAGATGAGGATGATCTTAGACCTTCAAGACCCCCTTATGGGTTGCGTGAGTTCGTACCACATTTAATTTTATTTTACTGTTTCGTGACGCTGCATTATTTAAGAGCGAATTTTCGACAGATCTTGCACCTTTGTCTAGTTGAATTAAGTTGTTGCAGTAAACAACAATGCGGATTTGATCTGAAGTATCGAGTAGCTTGATTAAGTAAATTGTACATCCGGGTACAATATTTTTGAATCGTTTTAATCAGATGGTATTCAGCAATCGGCTGTCGTATATGTTTGGTTCTGTGATATTTGTAATTACTTTGAATGAATAATTAAAGTAAATGTTTATTGTAGCTGCTTGTATATTTGTACGTTCATCTTCAACGTACAAGTGATTAAAGTAAAAAATTTCCTGGATTTATTGCAAAACTATTGCGAATGCGAGATAATTTGGAAACGGTATTTCGCATTACATTCGTCAGCTGCGCCTATAATACCTACCACCTAAACCAAATCCATCTCCATTGAGCTTGATCTCCTGGGGCGACAGCTGATGTAAAGCAGCGCACCTAGTTTAAAAGTAAGTAAGACAAGAGTAATTCATTTTAGAGTTTTGTGGTAGCTGTGCTGCCTTCTCGGGGCTTGTCCAAGTAGGTCTTGAGAGCGATATAAGTGAAGGATTCTTTATCCATATGATTATTTACTTTACGTCAGCTACCATAATGCCTTTGATGTCACACTTTATTAAGGTCTTGGCATATTCCAATCCTAAATCAACGGCTGCGCCGCACCGATGAGAAGAACTACTCTATTTTTTAAGGGGGGACATTTTATTTTCATTTGTATCATGAATGACATCATAATGACAGGTGTTTATTATTTTTCCTTAGGTCTTATCGATTGTCGCCTGGGCTCTTCCTTGCACCGTCATGTCACCTCACCCACACATCTTTACTGCATCAAGGAGTGCAATGATGTACTTTTCACTTAAGCTAAGACATACCGTTCAGATTTCATTGCAATAATAATAAATTTAAAAAATAACTCGGTAGAATGGTTGCAGTTCTCAGGTAAGTGTGTTTGCCCAGACAACACAAAATGGTTTAATAAACGTTTTTTTATGTTTAAATTATTGTTACAAACGTTATAATGTCCGCCTGAGAAACATATATTATTCGTTTACCAGCTATTAAATATACACGTTTTTGAAATACGTATTCTCAATGTATTAAAAAAACGTATTCTTATACGTTTATGAATACGTTTAAAAGTCACAAGCAAAATACCTCTAATAATATTAATTTTTATGTGAACTGAACAATCGAGATTACAATATCCCTTTAAAATACGACTGTTTATTCAACCTTTGCCATATACGTTTAAATTTTATACTATAATCCACAGTAAGAGAAAACTTATATGTAATGTATATATGTATCAGAATAAGTGAAAACAATTACAAGTCGATTTAGACACTTTTTAAAATGATTACATACATACATATAACAATTTAGTCAAATCATCATTAGAGAACACGATTTAGACAAATGTAATTACAGACTACTTCAGAACGATATCATACAAAGTCAAAATGATATCATACGAGACAATGCAAAACAAATTCGAATGATTTTTTTAACGAGAAAACAGCATTTCATAAATCAAAATAAAACAGTTGTTAGTTTTTAAGTAATATAAGTAATGCAACTGAATTTCTGCGAACGCAGCCTCATTTCAAAGGTCAGTCCTGACTGGAAATGGCGAAGCCTTTGGCAAAGCAAAGCGTTTGTTTACATAATTTTTATGTGGATGAATTTGTCCGCTGTCGCGCAGGTGATGTGTCGAATTTAACTTACATACTGAGCTTAATGATTTACCAAATTGCCGATTTCTTATAGTTCCATAGTGTAAATTTCAGCTCTAATTTTTAGTAAATATCTTAAAATTAAATCAAATGTAGTTGTGACGCCGTTGATTCAGAGGTGGCGCTGTAAATCCGCAATCTAATTTGATTTTTGATTTTAAAAAAGTCGGCCAGCAATTTTACTTCTTACAATTCTAAGTTTTCCTTCAAAAGTTTTTTCAAACAAGACTATTGGAAGTTAAAACCTTCCGATATTCACCAAAAGATGGCAGTGTACTATTTACATGTATGTATATTAGCGATTACTCTCTTGCTTGCATAATACAATACGTCATTAAACGATTTATTTTAACATTAATTAATCACGAAGAGAAGCAGTTGCTATTGACATTATACAAGTTGCTATTGACATTGTAGTGCGATTTTTAAGCAATAGTAAACAATTCAGAACGACTAATGGCTGAAAGATGGCGCTGCTTGTAGCCAGTTCAGTGACACTTTCATTTTCGTTTGATATAAAAGGTGGTCTGCAATTAAACTTTATTACTTCTTGATTTTCATTTAGCAGTTTCTTAAAGCGCAAAAATATTACATGAAACATTTGGTATCAATATCAACCAAAAGATGGCACTGTCTAAGTATATGCATATTTTTGGCCATCGTTTTCTTACTTGCTGACATAATAATGCTACAAATGCTGCACTATCTGTATTTTCCGTATAAATTATGATTAGTAAGTAGTGGCTGTTTCATAGATTGTAGTAGGGGGCGATGCTAGTTTTTAAAACTGCGAAGTATCGACCGCGGGGAGAATTCTTTTAGAAGTGCTTCTGGGGACGAGGCCTGGAGAGTGACATTAGCAACGGAGTGAAGAAAAGAACCTAAGAACAGTGGCCCTATACTAAACCCAGCGAACCAATAGACTAATCACGTGAACAGTGCACTTTCTTCCCAATGCCCCAATGCCTGACCGAGGTGGACTGGAGACAACCAATTAGAACTCTGCATCCAAACAGCACGCGCTGATCATGCGCTTTTATTACTCTATTGCTTCGCCGAGTTTATAGTCTGTTTATTCAACAGATATAGTAATAAAATCAAGTAAATGACACGTAGCGGACGCGTAGTGGCGTGGCGTGTTTCTCTTCCTTCTCCATTGTGATACTGCCTCACTCGTTTTCCGCCCGAAGTCAAATTAAGCAATACCGATTCGTTATTTAAGTCGTTATTTACAATACCAATCCGTTATTTACTATGTCTCTTGAATAAACAGAGTATAGTAGTCGGCAATTAGTGCGCCTGGAGCAAGCCCTCTGCAGTTCGGCTTCTGAATAAATAATTTTAGTGAAAGACGGTGTTTTGTTGTATTTATTTTGTTTGCGAATTAGTATGGGTAAGATGTCTTCTTTTATTCTGAACCGCCCTTGAAGGTACCATGAGCGGATGCTCAACCTGAGCTACCCCCTAGCGGTGCACCCTTATCCCGCCGGGGGGCAGTAACAATATCTCACTTTAGAGTAAGTCAATCAAAACTTCGAACAACCACGAAAGAAGGCAACTGCTACTGTCTGAAAGATGGCGCTGTCAGCTGAATTCGATGTCAGTTAAGGTTACTGCATTTAGAAGGTACCGCCATTCATTTCCGCGGTTATTTTGATGCAGGTATAATAAAAACTATTCGGTCTTACTTTGAAATTTATTTTCATGTCAATTCAGTAATTTGGCATGCCACATTCGTTTAAAATACATATATTTATGAAATCTTTACCATATGCGTATAATATACATTAATTACTTATACTATAACCAAAACTAAACTAAAATATAGTTTTATCAACGTTTATAGTTTTTTCGTGTTGCTTGGGTGGTTAGTAATTTACATCCAGTACAGCTGAGATCGACTTACCAGATGTTTTTTCTCATTTGGCATTCGTCTGCATGTAGGGAAAACGGAGGAAATCGAATCTACACGTACAGGGCACAACAAGCAATAATGATAGTAATAGATTTGAACCTTTACTTAAAAGCAAACATTGTAATTACTAATTAATTGAGTTGACTGTTACTTGATGAAAATCCATATCAACAATATGAAGTAACGTTAAATTCTTAACTAACTTCCACTTAACAATAAAGTGGAAGTCAGTTAAGAATTTAACGTTATTTCATATCTTGGTAATTACAGTAATTAAATTAATTAAACTAGATTGTCGTTCGTTGAACATATATTTCAGAATCATGATTACTTCCTCGAAAAAGCTGTAAAGTCACACAATTTTCAGTTGAAGAAGCTCTTAACCGATAGAGCGAGCGAAACGTTGAGTAGTGTGCGAAATTTAAAGCTTCCCCGGAGAAGTATTTACGATTTTTTTAAATAATTTTCTTAGTTACTTTATGATTTTAATGTTTTCGGCATTATTTTTTTAATCAATTGTTTTATGTAAATGAGAATTTTTAGAGAACTAGCTTCACCAAACTTGAGGAAAGTTTGTTAAATTTAGGATAAATCGAAACCTCCTCTAATTTAATTTGAGGGCCCTTAATAGGCAATCGAGAATCCGATGCCCTAAATAGAGGAAAATGCAGCGTTGCTAAATGTAAGAAATTTTATAGATTTTCAAAGAAAATCGGTGTTGTTAAGAAGTAAAAATATAAGTTGATTCAAATTTATCCAAATTTTACAAAAATTGTGTTGGTTTTTGATTGCCAACATTGTTAAACCTTACTAAACGAACAAGTTCGAATTTCATAAATAAAATGGCGTGTTAGATGTAGCCAGCTCGAATTCCCAAATTCTCTGATAAACGCGCAAACTGCTTACGTAACAGTTACCAGAGTAATTAATGCGCGAGTAATTCCCCCGACTCGGCTCTGCTCCCAGACGCGAAACTTGATTCGGTGTTCATTGAAATCTATTAGAACTCGTCGGTGTCGAATCGCTCAAAGTTTCCAGGCGCTCCGGAGCGTGGAAGCTCGATAAAGACGCTGGCGCAGAATGGATTCTATTACGTGCATAACTGACCTCGAATTTAACGAATAAAGAAGTAAACAGGACAAAAAAATGCAGGCCCTGTCTGTTTTCATTTTTAACGGCGAACATCAATCGTGCCTTTGATTGTTTCGACGCTGCGCTGCTTCGCCCTCCCGCCTTCGCCGAGATTCTAAATTATACATCAAAGGAAAATCCGCATTGAGGTCGTTCCGTTGCTCCTCGCATGGGTATCTTAAAGCCGCTTTGGTGTATGCATGAAAGACTGGGTCCCGTTTGTGTGTAACGGATTGGGTTGGGCGAGGCAAACAACGCTGAATTGATTTCACGGGAGCGTTTCGGGAAAATGGGAGATTCACACCCGAAAAAGAAGAAGAGGACAAGAAACTATAATGCATTGTAACAATATTACTCGCATCGGGTAATTTGTTCTAAAGCCATTTGCTTGAAAATCATTTGTACGAATTTCAATAAATAAGTTGTTCCAAAATCATTTTCTTGTTAACGAATTATTTAATTTTACTATTTCCTTCCTGCATTTCTTCCAGTAGACTTTTGATTTATTTAACTCTTTACAAGCGGAATGTTTCGAAAATGAAATCGTCTCTGTGTAGAACGAGTTCAGGAGTTATTTGCGGACATTTAATTCCTCCGAGCTCGTCATTCGCTCAAGGCAGTCCTGTATATTCTAATTACGTGCAATTAAGTCGCGCACACGTGTAAGCAAACCACTTTATAGGGGGGTCGCTTAACCGGACACGCCGCGTCACAAAGGCACGTAATTTCCTGCCGCCGAAAGGCGAATTAGCCCCGGCCGAGGTCCGGCGAAATTGTCAAACATTCCGCTCGCGATCGATTCAATTTATCATTCCGGACTTCTCCGCCGCCGCAATTGCTAATTTATTGACAATGGAATTTATTAGCGGCTTTATGCCCGCCGCTCGCGTAAATTACGCGCACCAATAAAATTAATTGTCATTACGCGAAACCGATCCTGTGGAACTCCGGACAGCTGATGTTGTAGCATCGACGTTATGAAACCAATCATTTAGTTGTCAAAATTGATTTTAGAACTAAAGAAATTCTTGCAGTGCGATTAGTGTACTAAGAACATCGATTTAGTTGAATTAGACTATATTTTGACTATAAATAGACATAGGCTGTTTCAATGAAGATGCACCAAAGTCAATATGCCGGTAGATATCGACATGACAAGTTTTTTTTTAAGGAATAGATTTTGAGAAAACCGAAGGGAAAGGAGAATCGTATATTTTTAAAACGTAGCGTAGATGAGGTTGATCGGAATCCTTAACCTGCCTTAACCTTCGATTATTGTTTTACTGCCTCGTAAAATGTCGCCTCAGATGATGTGATGAAACATTTAATCCGTTTTGGTTATTGAATGATTTTTAGATTTTAATAAAGAGTAACGTTGGAAGTTTGCGTGAATTTGGTGTAGTTTGTAACTTTCATTTTTAACAGTTTATTAGTGTATGTAAGTGTGTTTGTGTATGTGTTGTCATACGTGTTTGCGATGGGCGATTTTACGTTTCAAGAATACGCAGACATGCATATTTTATACGAAGAATGTCGTGGAAAGGCGCGATTAGCAGCAAGTATCTATGCGGAAAGGTTTCCTGATCATCAACGAAATCCGCATTATCTAACGTTTATCAGAATAGCTCGAAATGCACGCTAAATGCACGTTCTTTCAATGTCGTCACCTTTAACACGTCTTTCGGTCAAGGGCAGAATTAAAAGCCGCTTATAAATTCTTTCGCTTACGATAGATATTTATTGCCTTCTCGCAGCTGTATGACATTCATAAAACAATTAAAATCGCTCGTCTTGTTTCACGGCGGCTGAAATTTAAATTGCTGCAGTATTTCTAAAAACATCGACTCAAAATAATGCAAATTTCAACCTGCTCAGATTGCAAAATTGTTTTGTGCCCCCTAAGTTTGGTGCATCATGATTGAAACATCCTGTATACATTCTGAATGAAAGCCATAAGGTTCTCCCTTTATTTAAAAGTAACAATTTAAATGAAAAGTCAACCAACTTCAGGTGTCCCAATTAAAACGAATTTCCCAACAATTTGGAAAATGTCGACGCAGCTTCCTTTTTTTTGAGTTACACCCTCCACGTTGGGAGTTTGAAACGGGCCATCACAGTCGAGCAAGCAAGGATTTCTTTTATTAAGTAATAATATGGTAATTCCACGGTTCTTTCCTCGCTTAGGGCTTGTTCCTGACGCATTTGCATAGCCCCTGAGGAAAGTTCATTGTTTCAGGACGCACGGGAAAATTACGAGACGACTACAGCTGCACGTTTTATTTTTTCGCGTTTGCTTTGAATAAAATTAGCGAGGATTTTAATGGCGTGCCTAATTGACACTTACAATAACACCATCAGTTGTTAAGCTGGTATACTATAAAAGATCTTCGATAACAATTTTATTTTCTGAGGAGTTCATACATACGTAGTAAGAGTTAACATGAAGGTATACAACGTATATGGCTCTCCTGTTACCAGAAATCGAAGTATCACCATAAGGCGTTCCTCAACACTGCCAAGATTCCTTAAAACAGTATTCTGTCTAGAAATGAATGATGGCATCTTCTCCCATTCTCAAAAGTTTTTGTAACTCCTGAAGTCTTCACACTGATGTTCTCGATGGATTTCTCTAAGATCACTTAATCCTTGCAATCCAAGGCCCCATGGTTTTACCCAAATGCGTTTTGTTTTTGTTTTTTCTCTTTTTTAGCAACAAACAAATGGAACTGATTGTCCCTGCACAAGCAAATACGCTTTTGTCATCCATTTTATCAACTGCTTTTGCTTTAGTATTCTACAAAAAATGTTAAATGTTTCTCAAGGATCTTTTATATGATCAATAAAATATACCTTAGAAACAAAGTTCTTTTATAGTGTAATACCGACCTTAATATAAAATATTTAGCTCGTTTCTGTCAATCCTGTGAAGACTGTAACCAAAAGTTGTCAAATTCTTTGTACGTAAACCGAAAATTGAAATTTGACTGTTTCGAAATTAAAAAGGAAAACAAGTAAGTAAGTAAGAATTAAAATAACGAAAATAAAAAGCAAATAACGATTGGGACTATTCAGAATAAGATCAAGAAATCTGAATTGTCAAATCGTTTAAGACAAACGTAAACAAAAAGATAAATATGAGGAATCAAAGAACGAGAATAGAAAGCAAACAACGATCCACCTATTAAGACTTTCCAAAATGTTGAGTCTTATAATGCAAACAACATTAAAATTATAGGCACATCATGATTCCCATTTCAACTCTTGAAAACGTACAATCCAAATAGATGGAAAAACACTTCAAACTGTTTCGAAGTTAGAAGATCAATAAATTTAAAAAAAAAACACGCTTCGAAGTCTGAATTTAGCAGTCACAAAAGATTGATTCGTTCGAAGTGAAAAAGGACAAAAGAATGGGAAGAATCAAAAACGAAAATAAAAACAAATGACGATCGACCTGTTTAGGAAATTAGAAACAATAAATTTGAAGTTTGAGTTGTTGGTATTTGAAGCTTGACTGTTTCGAAGAAAAATAAGAAGAATCAAAAAACGAGAATACGACATGCAATTTAGAAAAAGATTAAGAAATTAGAATCATCTGAAAAAATAAATAAATAAGAAGAAAATTATATAAAAAGCAACTAAAAAAAACATCATTAATTTGAAGACGAAAGGAAAACAATTACTTTTTTTAATCAGCAGGAAATGGTTGTTTATTACTGTTTATTATTAGTAGTAATGTTACTTAAAACTAAAAGAAAAAAACAAAAACAAAAGGATATAAGAAAATAAAAAAATAAACAAAAGTTAAAAACTTAAAACTCCAATGGAAGAAACATCTAGTAAGCACTTCATTATAAGACCATGTAATTAAAGATCTCTACCGTAAGGCGAGATGACTAGATCAATTTAAACGACCTCGGTGATTATTATCAGCATTCTGAAACTTGAAGCAAGAAGAAGTTAAGAAAAGTTAGATTTTTATGGCATCAGGGGTCCGCCCTTAAATTTTATTAGAACATATCTTTCAAACAGAGATCAGTTTGTGTATTTCAATGGCATATCGTCATCTAGTATTACTGTCAAACACGGCGTTCCGCAGGGCTAAGTACTCGGTCCGCTTTTATTCATCATTTACATTATCGATGTAGTTTCCTATTTGTCTCCTGCTGAATGTTTCCTTTTTGCAGATGATACTACGGCTTTATGCTCCAACTCTAACCTAAAAGAACTCAACAACAACATGGCTAATCTGATATAAAAAGCAGAACAATGGTTTTCCATTAATAACTCGAAGAATTACCTTTTCAACAAATCGAAGTATTATTGAACCTTGTTGCGTAATAACTGTTAGGCTTTCATATACTGATGAGTAGGGCTGCGAAAATTTATCGATATATCGATATTATCGATAATATCGATAATTATCGAATAACGATATTTCCATTTTCAGTTATCGATATATCGATATTATCGATAACGCCGATAATATCGGTAATATCGATGATATCGATATTATCGATAATTAAAGCTGGTAATGTCCGATGAAAATTGTAGCACAAAATCTTTTAAACGGACACTAAATAGCGCTATTTAGTGTCCGTTTAAACGATTTGATAATATCAATACAAATGTCTTACATTGGATAGTGACCGTGGCATTGAAATGAATTCTTCCAGTTCGCACTAAAACTGTCCGAAAATGAATTTCATTGAAATACTAGTGAAATGATTTTATTTTTACGGCAAATAATTGTCCTTATTGAGGCTGCGGAAATTTATCGACACATAATTTATCGATAATTATCGAATAACGATATTTCCATTTTCAGTTATCGATATATCGATATTGTTGATATTATCGATAATATCGATAATATCGATATTATCGATATTATCGATATATCGATATTTTTAAGTTATCGATAACCGATATTGAAAATATGATATCGCGCACCCCTACTGATGAGTCTTTAAATTGGAATACACACATCGAAAAGTTATGTTCCAAAATTGCTTCTAGAATTTTTCTTCTTAGACGTCTACGTTTGTGGAGTTCGAACCCTCTTTTAAGAGTTTCATATTTCTCTTTAATTCTTATGATATAGTATTATGGGGTAACTCTTCTAATGCTGTAAAAGTTTTCAAATTACAAAAAAAGGCAATCCGAATAATTGCTAATGCGAAATGGAATGATCACTGTCAACCTTTGCTTAAAAATTTAAAAATTCTATCTCTCCCCTACTTATTCATTTTTCATAATCTATTAGAAATTCTCAAAAATCGAAGTAAATACACTAAACACTTTGATATTCATAATCATCAGACTAGAAATGCGAGTCACTTCTTACCCAAATTTAATCGTGTAACAAACAGTAGGAGGAACTCACTGCAAATTAACTTGTACAATGCCCTGATCTTAAATCATTTAAAAACAAAATTTCTTCTTTCCTTGCAGATCATTGGTTTTACTCTATACCTGAGTATTTGTTAAATATAAAAGACTTAAGTCGAGCTGAAAATGCGCCACAGCAACGACTTTTTTAACGCGTTTAGGTGTTATTATTTGCTTTGTTTATTTGTTTTTGTTTTTCATGTATCTATTATTATAAGTAACGCCTGTAATAACGTTGATCTTCTTTTCTTGTCTATTGTATTATACACTGTATCTTGACATGCTACAAATGTATGACATGACGTGGTCAAATAAACCATTTGACTTGATTTGAAGAAGAGTGAATCATTGGTATGTAACAGAAACAGAAGAGGAGACAGAATACCACCTTGAGCGACTTCATTGTTTCAATCTAAAAAAAAACAATTTCTCTTAATTTTTTTTGTTACAATTTTGCTGCGTTTCAAGTTCAAAATTTCTAGTAAATACTGCAACGCAATGGCATCCAATAAAACAAGAGCAGAGATAGTTTTCCCGCTGGCCAATAGGTGGCACGCGTTCCGTAACGCCGCATGTATTTCCAGAAGCTTTGAACTCTTGGGGCCGGTTTTTCAATATTGGTTTAAACTCCAGTTCAAGTGAACTCAGTTCATCACTTGATCTCAGTTCTCTGTCATATAAATTAGCTGCTTGATCTCTATTTGAAAAACGACTTTTACTCTAAACTCAGTTTAAACTCTGAACTTAGTTTAAACCAATATTGAAAGACCGGCCCTCAGACTTAATAAGGTCTTTTACAAACATAATTACATATAAACAAAAGAATGGAAATCTATTTTTTATAACAATTCAAAAAACCCTTCGAAGACTGTAAATCGTTGCCAAGAAAGAGTTGATCCTTCTTGACTGATTCAAATGATTATATGTATAAAGCTGAAGTTAATAAGAATCGTTGATGAAATGATGGCGTTGTTTGTATAAAACTATGGAAATTTTGAACGCATTTGCTAGAAAATTGTAACTTGCTATTAATCTAGTATCACTTCAATGTCACAATTAAGCACCATCTCTTGACAAGCAGTTAAAGTTCACTTACTTCAGTTTTATTTGTAACACTAATCACTTTAAGGCCGTTTGACAATTTTTGAATTGAAAACAATTTAGATTACAATTTTTTTTAGTTGTTAAAAAAATTCTATATTCCTTTCTTTTAAGTTAAAATTTCGAAAGTGATCATTTCAACTTCCAAAATATGAAGTACGTTTAAATTTCACAAATAAAGCGCCATCTCTTGATCAACACGAAAGATTTCTTTGCTTGCATCAATTTTAATTTCAGTTACAGTCATTTCAAGTGAGTTATTTCTTAATTGGCAACAATGTATGGTTTAAAGAGGGCTTTATTGAATTGTTACAGCAAATTCGACTCTTATTCTTTTCTTGAAATGTAGTTTTACATAAAAAGTGCGCCATTTTTCGACTAGTAGAGAAAGTATCAATTATATTGTTCGGAATTCGTGGTTTTAGGAAATAATTGCTTAAATTTCGCGTCCCGTTCTGCTTTTATCGAGATTCCTTCTTTCAAGAATGCGGTCGAACTAATGAATAATATTTCAGCAATAAGTTGAACTATTATATGCAAGTAATTCAAAATATTAAATGCATTTAGCAAAGTTAAGATAAGCGAGGAATGCATCTCGTCAACGTAAACAAAGCGACCTCGACACGTGCGTCCTATGCAGGTGCAAAACCTTGGACATGTCGGGACGAATTATCTCGTATTCTGTCGTATCTTTCCGGTCTCGTAACAACTCGGAATTGTTCGAGTCGTACCTTCTATAAAAACCCCGCGATTTGCCTAAAGTAAGAAGATCATAATCAACTGCAATAAGAGCATGTAGATTCTTGTAATTTGGTTTGTCAAAGTGTTGTGAACCAATCATGTAAGTAGTTTAAGTTAAAACTTGTATAATTACTGTTTGTCTAGTGATCCGTTTAATATAATAGATCTGTTCTAACTTGACTTTCTGACCGTTTCGAAACCGTCATAATCAGTTGCCCACCGAAATAATGATCGTTTTGATAACTCTGTCAAGTGTAAAACTTTGATGAGTGCATGTTTTTCGAAACCGTCACAATGCTTTGTTGGAACAGACCTATTATTTAAGCTATGCCCCTTGTTTCAATCTACACCGTAATAATATCATTAGGATTATCTTATGGGAGCTGAAACTCTTAACGAATGATGATTTAGGATTCGAGAAGTTTGTCACAGCAAATTTGGCTTCAAATTTCTTTTTATTAAAATGTAATCGTTTCAAAGGAGGTCTAATTAAGTACACTTTTCAGAATACAAAGACTTTAGCCAATACGTTCAGTATTTCTATAGTTTCCTAATAGCAGCGCCATCTCTTGACTAACCAAGAAGGTTTCTTTCAGTTTTATCATTCTAATGGCCAGTGGCGTACGCAGTAAAGGGTTATAGGGGTTAACCCCCCCCCCAAATCAACCAAGTGTTACTAGTTTATTCATTTAGTCGCTAAATTAAAATATATGTGCCAATGCATTTTATATGGACAATCAAAATTTTTTGGTCGTCGAATGTTACTTAAAAATCGCCCAATTTGGCAACACTGACGCGACCAGTCCCTGCCTTCGGCTTCGACCATAAAAGCACAGTCTATACAGTCTTGTCACTGGTGCTAGTTTCGCGTACAAAATTCTTGGAAACTCGGGGAAGAACCGCAGTAGTCTCGCTCCTTCTATTCGTAGTTTGGTTTAACGGCTTGGTTCGGGCAACTGCAAACACTGCAAGATTTTAAATTTAAATTGTTTGCGCCACGTAAGAATCAATGCACGGAAGAATGCGCAGTGGTTGTATTGAAGACACAAAGATCAAAGGTACCGACGCCAAGTGAACAGACTGTATAGACTGTGATAAAAGTATAAAAGATACAGACGAAGAACACCGATGTTTTGTTTGTAAGCATGATGTGCAGCTCCAGGGGGGTGCAGGATTCGGTGCGAAAGTGAACCTTATGTACCCCCTCACATGACTGGTTCCTTCCATCTAACAAGATCTAACCCACCACATGCAACACCGAGTCTATTATATTTCGACGTCGTTGGTCACTGCACACAATATTGGTACTTGAACATGCGCGAAATATGACCCAACCCAACCACTCCCATTCACTAATCCTGCGTACGCCACTGCTAATGGCCTGGCCACATTTGCGTTTAATGTAACGCCTTACGTGATTTTTAAAATCTACTTTGACATTAATCTGCGGTTACACTTAAGCTTAATATCAAATTACTCGTTATAAATTTGTTTTCTCTTCTATGTTATCAAATCACGAGTAAAAACTTCACCAAACTAGTCAAATTAGACTTTGAAAATCACGTTAGGCGTTCCATTAAACGTAAATGTGGCCGGGGAATAAAGAGGATTAACTCCTGATTGACAACGACTTAAAGTTTGCAAAGGGTTTTGAGAGCTGTTTAAAAAATCGATTCTTGAGTCTAACAGTTCATAATTCTGGTTTTCTGGTTTCTTGAACTTCTGGTAAATTTATGAGTAACTATGAGTTTTCAAACAGTGCGTCATCTATTGGCCGGCAGGGAAGCTACCTTTGCTATGTTTCGTTGTTATTAGGATTGCTTCACGTTTGTTATAAAATGATGTTTTTTTGTTACATGAAGGTGTCCCAATTTCTAGTTAACAGAATAAATTTCAAACATGCGACATCTCTTGTTTAAAAATTCAAGTTATTTCATTAAGTTTTCTAGCGTTTCGTTGGAGGTGAAATTTTTTCCTGAAAATTATGAAACGTACAAAAATTGAAATATGAAAATCCCTCCTTCATCCTCACTTTCGGAATCGATCGCGTTAATAACGCCACTCGGCGCAAATAAATCTCCTTCTTTCCAGCCCTCTTCGCGCGCAATTAGGGTGCGCCTTTTCAGCCGGGAAGCCCCTTATTGACTCCGACGATATTGCCACAGACGGACGGACCTGAATGGAACCGCGCTCGTTTTTCTAACTTAATATTCTCGTTTTCCTTTTAACAACGGTTTCCGCGCGTATTGGAAATGCAAAAGGTCTTCTCCTTTTGAAATACGAGGACGCGCGAGCGGAGACTTCGCACGCTCACCAAAAACGGAGAAATTTAATTACCGGTCGAGGGAGGCGAAGGCGAGGAGGTTTCAGGGAATAATCAATTTTACGGGGACGAAACGGACTTGAAACGCTTCGTTTTCTTTATTGTTTATTATATTTCTTTGTTCTTCGAAGACTTATATATTTCCGTATTACATTATACCTATCTATAAGCGTAGAGTTTTCCAATGAAACAACCCCCTAAAATTAAATTTGGTAGCTTTTTTTAGAGATTCATAAACTTGATTAAATTCCAAAGAATCGAATAAAAATAGAATTCTTTTATAACAATTCAAAGAATCCTTCACAGACTCTAAGAATGATTCAAATGACGTTCTATAAAACTGAAGTTAAAAAAAAATTCTTCAACAAAAGATGTTTATTTAAAATTTAAAACTTACTGTTATCAACCCTTTTCGGAATATACACTGCGTTCGTAAAGTATGGAATAAATTCATTTTCTACGAAATAAACGATTTTTATGTAAAATCCTGAAACAGGTCGATTTTTAATTAAAAAGTGACACTATTTTAGTGGAATTTTGTATCTCCCCCTCCAACCCCCTCCGAGTGACAGTTGCCCCTTTAAAATTTTTAAATCGATTGGGGGGTCATGTGATACCTCATTTGAAAGAGCTTTTCATTCTCGATTCAGTAGTATAAGAATTTTTTAGATTCTTATTTTTTCTAAAAAGAATAATACATTTTAAAATCAACACACAAAAGTTTAAAATGAAATAATTTAAATGAAATGTTCGAACTGAGAACCGTTTGATTCATGACAACAGTACAAACGTCGCTGACGTTCATCTAAAACACTTCATTTCCAGGGTAATTTGATTAATTCCAATTTTTTTTAATTTTTTTAAAATTATTTATGAAATGTAGTTGAAACTGTAGCTCCTCATATATGTAATCAACGTAGAAGTAAAAATAATAACACCATTATCAAAGAAACTGTTCAAAATGTCCTCCTCCTACCTCTTGACAATAACCAAGACGAAATTCAAACTCATGCAAAACATTGTCGATTATTTCCGGACTGATTCCTCATATTTCATTTCTTATTCTGTCTTTTAGTTCTTCAAGACTGTTTGGTTTAGTTCTGGAGACTACTTTTTAGAAATCTCCTTAAAAAGAAATCGAGAGGTGTTAGATCAGGAGATCTAGCCGGCCACTCAATTGCCCCCCCCCCCCCTTTAACCAATCCATCTATTGGGGAAACGTCATCCAAATAATCCATTTTAAAATTTAGTGTGTTGATTTTAAAATGTATTATTCTTTTTAGAAAAAATAGGAATTTAAAAAAAATTCTTATACTACTGAATAGAGAATGAAAAGCCCCTTCAAATGAGGTATCACATAACCCCCATTCCATTTAAAAATTTTAAAGGGGCAACTGTTACTCGGAAGGGGTTGGAGGGGGAGACGCAAAATTCCGCTAAAATAGTGTCATTTTTTAATTAAAAATCGACCTGTTTCAGGATTTTACATAAAAATCGTTTATTTCGTAGAAAATGAATTTATTCCATACTTTACGAACGCAGTGTATGTTTTTCTTTACGTGAAATCTAAGTGGGGACAATTTACGTCACGTTAACTCGCAAATTCCAGGAGTTTACGATGTTATCTCCAAGTCAGTTCGATTCGTCTCTGTCTTACTTCCGCTGGAAACTGATAGCCCTTCCAGACCGTGCGTTTCGCCTTTATCGATGCAAACTTTCCCTTCTTGTACTACAGAAGAGGCGGTTAATAAGACGGATTCCACCTGCTGTAATCAATCTTCGCCGGAGAAAAGGCAGACGCAGATTTTCTATTAAGATCCAAGCCTGTTGGTTCTGACTGTGCAGACCGTAGCAAAATGCTCGAAACTTTTGAGGTTTTCAACTTAAGAGTTCAAGTAATTTGAAAACATACTTTTCCAAATTGCACATTTTTCTTTGGGCGTGGCAGATAAATAATTTTCATAAAAAAAGACCCTAAGAGGGTTTATAGTTGATTCAAAATTTTCAAAAAAAAGATGAAAAATCAGCAATGTTTATCGATTGTCTTTTCTTTTGTTCGTTTTGTTATCGTCCACACACCTTTACGTCTACGTCGTGCTTCACGGTGCGACACAAGGGGTGAGACCCGCTCTATTTCCAATACAAATATTTGCAATATCCCGCCCCATGAATCATAAGCGGCGGGTTCCGAGAAAAACGGAGCTCCGCACGCGAAATTGCCGCAGAACGCCGCCATAAATTACACAGGCGTTGGTCCATACAGGGTGCGCCGGCTGAAACCGTCTTTGTTTAGCAATTAAATCGAAAATAAACACGGCGGCGGGCATTAATAGAATCCGCTTTGTTTACGCTGGGATCAATTTCGATACTAATTTGCTGGCAAATTGAATTTCGCTTTAATATACACTATGATTTGGTAACGCTTTCCGGAAGTAAATTAATAAAAAGGATTGAGGCTACGGTTCAAAACAAAACGGAAACCGAATATTGAAGCTCTAGTCGTTTTAAGTTTCCATTACAGTTAAATGAAATTGACGTTGGTTTCTAATTTTTCTGCTGCAACAGTGTAGACGAGTACACCCAGGCGGATAATAATCGATGGATGTAGAGTGTAATTAGAATTAATTCTGTTTGTCTGAAACGAGTTGCGTTGTTCACCGAGCGGCGCGGCCGACGTTCAAACTATTTCAATTAAAGCTGCGCCACTTAAAACGAATGTGAAGTGCAGTTACAAAGACGAAACGGCACTCTTTGATCTGCCTCGTCAATTCTGCACAAGAGGCGCAGGTACGACGTTTTGTTTTCGATTTGGAGCTGCAGCGCTGACGCAACAGGCCTTCTCACGTAAAACACAACTCAATTCGAATTGCATAATATCCCCCCCAATTTTGGACTCGTTGCTATGATACTAGGAAATGCAGTTTGCATTTCCGATATCGCACCAACTCGTCCAATTCATATCTAATAATAAATGTAATTGGCAATGTTCATGTTAGTTTTTATATGTTGTTACATAATAAATTACATAACGAACGCAGCTCGATTAAACAGGTAACTTACATGATTCGCAATACACTATAGGAGGAACTTCCCTCTGACTAGAATGACACTCTAATGAATTACAGATGGATTTTCGGAGTATTTATAGGCATGTGTTTATATTACGTTTCTCCTGGACTTTTGCCAAGTGTAGGCCGACTGTTTGATAACAGATTGTGGGGGCGCGGTGCGTGGGTGTCACATGCCCAGCCGGTTTGTAATGCCGACAAATACACAACTTCCAATAAATGCAGAGTTATATTAATGGAACAGGTTATATACAATATATGCACATCAAATTCTATCTGACGATAGTATTGCTCTTCTCCTAACTTGGCGTAGTCGCGTTGTACCATGGGAAGACGTGGATCTAACGGGTGGACCTGGGCGCGTGATACCTCGTGGTAC
This sequence comes from Dorcus hopei, assembly GCA_033060865.1. Classification (NCBI taxonomy): domain Eukaryota; kingdom Metazoa; phylum Arthropoda; class Insecta; order Coleoptera; family Lucanidae; genus Dorcus; species Dorcus hopei. Next base: position 9,973,683 of record CM065426.1, read on the forward strand.
GTCGGTGGAGGTACCGTTAGAGGGATCAGTCGGTATGGCCCAGTGTAACCTTCGGTCTCTGATGCGATGGCGGGTCCTCGTTGCGGCGACGGCGGTAAGGGGGACACTGCTCGGGGAAAGCGAACTTCTGACAATGCGTCCCGGAATTCCTGTCGATGCTGATGTCTCCGGTAACGACTCCTCTTGATGGTCGCCTTCGTCCGCCCACGTGGTACCGGTGTCGGCGCCAGCTTGGTGGTTCTTCGAGATGCGACTTGGAATCTGGCGGTGTGTTGCTCAGACCTTATACGGTAGGGGCTGATATTTTGTCCTGGCTTATTCAGCGACAGGAGCAGAAATTTGCGTTCTGGCCTATTCGGCAGCAGTAGCAAGAGCTTTCGTTCTGGCCTGTTCGGCAGCAGGATTTGAAGTTTGCGTTCTGGCCTATTCGGCAGCAGTAGCAAGAGCCTTCGTTCTGGCCTGCTCAGCAGCAGGATTCGAAGTTTGCGTTCTGGCCTATTCGGCAGCAGTAGCAAGAGCCTTCGTTCTGGCCTGTTCGGCAGCAGGATTCGAAGTGCCTTGCTAGTGGCACTCGGCCGGTTTATATAGGACCTCTTCCCGGGTTGTTCTAAGAACACCCCTCTTGATCTTATACTCTACGTTTAATCCGTCTTATTAGAGCGTGCCGGTGTGCGCACTTGCATCAGGAATTTCGCCGAACACGTCCGCCTAATATGGTCATTAGTGCGCTCGTTAATAGCCTCGCTGCGTACAGCTTGGGGATTAAGGCCCGGGATTACCTGGATGGCGGTTGGTTCGGGGAATATGTTAGATGCGTGTATTTTGCTACGCCACAAGATGTTACATTCGAGGTCACGCGTTTCTATTTTCTCTGTTACAATGTATTAGGAGTAGGTACTACTCATATTCATTAACCCACAATTACAGTTTATAGGTAGTTACATAAAGTCGTTGAATTACTTTGGATGCGATGATAAAAGACCAATTCGTAATTACATTTGGACCTACTCTTGACTAGAAACCAACCATAGCATATGAAAAGATTCGTTGCCGATCATTGTAACATCCAGTCTATGTACTTACTACGAGTTTTTATAAAAGCGAGACTATATGCAAACTTTCCAATGAGAACGGATAAACACTCTCACATTATTATCTTCATTTTCATCTGTGAAGCCCTCAACAGATAGAATTACAAGCCTAACCCCGAAAAGGTCAGCTTTGATGTTTATGGATCTATTCGTTGGGAAGCATATTCAAAGTGTGGCTTTCGCGGACGACCTGGCAGTGGTTGCAACAGAGCAAAACGAAGAAGACCTCGAATATCATGTCAATTATGCATTGGACAAAACATCCTGGTGGACGGAAAGGAATAAACTAAAACTAGCTCCTGAAAAATCGGATGCCGTTCTTCTACATATCTGGAAGAAAGAAGCACAGAGAGATAATTTTCAAACTTAATGAAACCGAAATAATTCCGAGTAAAAACATCAAATATCTAGGAGTCATACTAGACAAACGCCTATCATATGGGGATCATGTGGAACGTGCAATCGCAAGAGCAAGAAAGGGAAGTAACATGCTACCAAGAATAATGCCCAAAAGAAACGGACCTGGTGAGGTAAAGAGCTCCAGTCTGGTGCAAGTATGCAAAATCAAAAAGTACCAAAATCAACTGTTGATTTGCCAAAGGATGCTGGCACGTTACGTTTTAAATTTGCCAGCAAAACATCGTGGCGATACGGCATCATTCAACTGCGTTTTAGCACAGTTGGCTACACTGTTCCCCTTCATTTACATTTTACATCGCTATAGGGGAAACCTACGTGAACGCTCAACATCCATAGGCTATGAAGGCACCATGTGACTACTTGGTAGCTCATCATTGGTTATCGTCGGTAATTTTCGCGCGTCGTAGCGACCTCCTCCATCTTCAATCTCGTCGCGTCCTTTCTTGTTCGGATCGTGGTGCAAGCTAGACGTGTTTTACGTGCAATGTAAATTATCGGAATTCTTGCTCTTTGGGAGAAGTGATTCACCAGCGGCCGTGCCGGAAGATTTAGTGACACCGCCGAACATCCTTGGGGATAGTTTTTAACCCCCTTACCAAGCCTGGGACCCCAGTTCTCTCAGGTAAAATATGACGACATACGCCGACGAACAAGCTAACATGGCCGCTAACAAAAATCGTTTCTTCTATGTAGGCTTTTCTGTTTGGGCGCAGTTTTCTGGCGCAGGCTTTTAGTCCAGGCTTCTAGGCCTAGTTCTCCGGTGGCGCTTCTGCCTTGTGATGTACCGTGGCCCGATCGTGGAAACCTGATCAGCCATCTTGACGATCCCAGCGGATCCAGTTTGAACCAGATTGTCGACGCTACCCGCGAACGACAGAGGGCGTCGTAACTACCCAGCGGCCACCGCGCTTCGGTTGGTAACGTTGACGCTGACGCATGACTGGACGCGCTGTCAAAAGGTTAGGTATTCCAACTTTAATTTAATTTGACGTTTTGCGGATTGATCGGTTTATATTTTATTCATTTCTCGTGAATAGTTGAATCGCGAGGAAGAATTTCGAACTACGTGTTGCGCTGCGTTTACCGTAGTTAATTTTAGCATAAATTAAGCAACCAATTGTAATTGTGTAAAGTGTTGTTTGTTCTGATTTGTGTAATAAAACCTCAGTTGTGTTAACTTTAACGTTGAGTTTGATTTCAACGTTCACACACCACTGAGTAAAGTCTCGCCTCTTGTAGCTGTTGATTTTTCTGTCCGATTTGGTCGATTGGAGACGTCGACTGGTCGATTACGTTTTGGCTGTAGAGAACAGTCTTCTGGCGCCCTTTAATAATTTTTATCAACTTAATTAACCCACCCCATTCTTCACTGTTGCTAGTCCGGGGAACAGCTGATACGTTTAGTCAGCAGAAGCTTGTCATCTGTCAATGGTAAGTGAGAGGCAAGTAAATTAAATTATAAATTTGGTGACAGGCCAAACTGATATCCATCGACTTGATTGCTGTGGAAATGACGAAAAATGTGAAAATGGACATTGTAAACACAAAGGCAGGAGCTAGAAGTGAAACAATGTCACTTTGGCAAGAAAAATGGGATCACGGAGTCAAAGGAAGATGGACCAGGAAACTAATTCCTAAACTGGATAAGTGGTATGGGAGGATGCATGGAGAGCGGACATATTACACAACTCAGATGATAAGTGGCCACGGAGCTTATGAAACATATCGTAAAGAAATCAAGAAAGTGGATACAGCGCTCTGCAGATATCGCAAACTGACAGACGATGACGTGGAGTGGAACGCACGTTTTTTGGTGTGCAGTCACTGAGAAAATGAGCAAAAGCGGAGCATAAGTTAAAAAATCAAATAAGACCAGACAACCTCATTGACAAAATGCTGGAAGGAAGTGAAACTTGGGACATAATCGAAGAATTAGCAATGAATATCCTCAGCAAGAAAGAGAGGGAAGAAAAAGGAAATTTATAGCTATGAAAACACCTTGAATAGACTAGGAAGATGACTGGACCAAAGACAAGACTGAATTGGAAAAAAGACGAGTACAGCAAGAAGACAAGGCCGCGGTAGTGAAGTAATGCCTATGGTGGTAATGCTACTGGGTAAGAGGGTCAAAGAAGAACGCAGTTTAGTTAGTCGGCGTGTTGGTGATTGGACGGTTGGGCTGCCGCATGTTCGGTGAACTGGCCTAGACGGTCGTCAGCATGAATCCAACACACCCCTAGGCATTGCACCACCGCCTTGGGGCGTATTATGAAGATTCTGTAAACCTCAATAAAAAAAAAGATCTATTCGTTGGGGTTTCACTTGATTCACATATCGATGGTCTCACATCAATACCTCGTAAGTCAAAAAAGCAATCAGTACTACGTAAGTCGAATACAATTAAAAATTAGGAAGTTTTTTGAAAAATAGTTTTTTTTGAAGACGTTTTATTATCATTATGTGCTTTATTATTACCAATATCATTGGAGATAGTAATGGAACACTTTTATTTGCTTCCTCTAAAATGGTCATTTTTTACACTTACGTGGTATTAATTTGAAGCCGTTGATATATATATATTCTACATATGAGGGACGCAGTCTTTACTAACTTCTGATAGAATACATTTCGAACACCTTCAGTTGCTTGAAGAGATAATGCAAGGAAACTACTGAAGCATCGGATGTGTGGTGTTACAATCGAAATGATAATGATGACGACTGTGAGCAACCGAAAATGTGAACTCTAAATCATTAATTAAAATGATGTACCCACAAAAGAATTTCAAACTTTGATTTTAACGTAAACATTCTCGTGTGGTAACGGGCTCGAGCAAAAAGCCCCTAGTCAAGACAATGGTTCTCCTTCAGATAAGTGATCATTGAGATATATTAAAGTAATAAATCACGATAAAGAACTCTAGACGCTTGGTGCCTGGTTAGTACCCTATGGAGTAGGCAATTTAAGTCATTCCAGTAATCTAACTGAATGGGACCTCCTCATTTTTTAAATTTTATTGAAATGTTCACCAGACCCTTTTAGTGACTGGAGAATGTTCACCGAACATTGAAAGCGGGTAGTTCCGATCTTGCCGGAAGCAGTTTAGGTTTTTTGAGTACCTTCGTTTCCTGGGGTGGATCTTGTAGAGAAATGCTGTTTACATCCCCATAAATTCCCTAGAACCCCAAAGAAGAAAAAAGGACTCCGGAGTAACGATAGGTCCTTTGCTACTGCGTTTCGTTCTCCGTAATAGGAGGAACAATTTGCATCCCCCATTGTATAGGTATGCTGTTTACTAATTAACATACGTTACGGTTGAAAAATTCATTTGAGTTATTCATAATAATTGGCGGTCGCCCTGTATTTGTGCGGAAAGCAAGCTTCAGTATGCGTACGTGATTTTTGCCATGTTTCTCAATATTACGCCATATGCTGTTATTTAGTCCTACTGTATCTCTCCATTTCACTCTGTCACCCGGCTAAAACTGATTTCATTCGTAACGACACCCATCTCAGCGCATAATTGGAGAGAACGCCGCCCTCGGCTTCGCGGTCATTCTTGCAATAGCGCTCGTGGCGTGCTGACCTTTTATTTGTGTTGGTGATTAAAAAATTTTGTGTTTCTCTCATGTGGATTTTGTGATTGAAACCTGAAACGGAATCTTCTCCGAGATTTGTTAAAAGCACGCCGAGTGAATTCAAGCTCATTTTTAAGCTTTTCTAAAGCCTGCTTCTGGGATAAGGAACAGGAATGTTTTGTTGGCAGTTTTGTGCGATTGTTCTGTGGGTAACGTATATCTCTCTCTTCTATAGGCTTTTAGTGGTGGTTTTACCTCCGTGAGTTATCCGACATCCCTTTGGGTGAAAGAAAAGGCCGGAATCGGGTTGTGAAACGAATAAGTCCCTCGGCATCACGGCCTCCCTCCCGCACGTGAAAGTGGACCTGACCTTTCAACACGACGCTACTTGGTGATGCAACACTTTTGCCGAATTACGTCATTGGCAAACTTGACCGCCCTTGGAGGGCGCTCTCTCTCACCATTGGCAGCTGTTTGCTTTACGCCGGATTTTGGTCACAAGGTCGGAAAGATTTATTAATTACTTTCAATTACCTTTTGGTCGACTCATTTTAACGCGGCGTTGTTATGTTATTTATTTCATTTCTTTATTTACTTTAAGGCGTAGTGTAAACGAGGGGCAGATCTGCTTATCAGTTAAATCTGTTTGTTTGCCTGACAACAAAGTTAATTTAATTAATAAATGTTGAAAGATGTACCTTAAGTCACTATAAAACGTGTCGAAGTTAGGTGTCCAAATCGAGGTTAGCATTCCAAATCTATTTATTCTTTAATAATCGGTTAACAAAAGATGACTAGATGACATGTTTCGGAAAAAATTCCATTTTCAAATCTAATAAAACAAACCCGCAAACACAGCCATTTCCAAACAACTGTCAACTTGACTTGAGTTATTTATTGTTAGTCACTAATATCATGGACAATCATTTAAGTTTATTTAATTATTTTCGTGTTCGATTCTTTGGACCCCGGCTGGGTCGTACTAAACTTTGTAGTTTTACCATTTTATTATTTTGACCAAATTTTGAGCGTTTTTAAATAAAAACATGTGTGCTCAGCTGGTGATTTTATTTTATTCTATTTGCCCACCTTTTTCTTTGGGGTGTCGTCGTACCTTCCCTTCTCCAAGAGTTTAGCCGAGCGGTGCTGGAGAAACGTCAAAGTCACTCGCACAATTTGCTGGCCTTCAGGTAGGTAGCAACAAACGATTGTTGTCTGCTATTATTGTTTTATTTTGGGTATATTTCTGCATTTTTAATTCACTTTCTACAGCTTTCGAGTCCAAGAACTTTATCCTCCGAAAATGAAATCATACTTAAATGAATGTAATAGTAAATGTACAAGGGTCCGGTGTTCCATAAAACGAAGCTTAAAGTTAAACTCCGAATGAAATACTGGGCCTAAGATAAGATCAAAATAAGAATAAAATAATCGGAGCAAGAATTGCAATAGACACTGACATTAGAAAAACGGGGACTTGAGATGAAGGCCAAAAGAAAGATGGCCTCAAGAGATACGGGATTAGCAACCGAGAATTTAGAAAAAAGGAGACCACGATTCTTGAAAGGAAGATAACTGGATGAATAAACCACAATGGAAGTGTGGGCATGCTCTGGTATATAGTTTTTACTTAATACAACTTTAACAACTAATAAAAACGAATGAATGAACAATACAAAAATCAATAAATAGCAATATGTGCGATGCTCTGCTCTCCTGGCCGATTAAAGTCTAGGGTCTAGGCCCTAGAGGGCGAAGTCGCTGGTAACGTAATAATGGAGGTTGAACACGGGGTTGACTCTTACTTCTATTTGAGTTCCACTTCTTCCGTTGTTCAATGGCTGGCTTTGATGACATCGATGCGGAGTATGAATTTTGGTTGTCCTCGATAGAAGGTGGTGTGTCGTGATGCTTCTGACACTTATCTGCACGGAAGACTTTGGGTGTGTTGCTCCTGACAAATTAATGCTCGGAAGGCTTCTTCTGATACTTGAGTGCACGGAAGAGTGTGTGTGCAGCTCCTGACAAATTAATGCACGGGAAGCCTTGGGTGAATGTTCCTGACACTTGAGTGCTCGAAATCAACTGAAGCTAAAGCGACTTGTGCTCTAACTGTTACTAGAGGGGGGGGGTGATTCTGCTTCATTGGTGTAAGTGTGTAAACGAATCAGCTATGATCAGAGCTCTATCCCATTCGTCAGAGGACGGTCTTTTTGTGTTTATTGCGGACGTTGTCTCAGCGACCAAATTTGAGAATGCGATCTTACTTGCGGGCCAATCATGATCGAATGCTGTTTTGCTTTAATTCGTCAAGGTGCATAGAAATCACTTACAAAAGGGTCGTTTTCACCTGGCTGTCATTCTAAAGCTTTGATCTAAAAACTTCAAAAAAGCAGGATTACGGTTTCGGTTCTGTATTTCTTTTTCCGATGACTGCTTGGTTAATCATTGCAGGGTCTTAGTGACCAAGTATCTTTACCAAATCGTAAGTACCATAAAAGGTCCTCTGACCAATAATTAAACTTGATTACAGCGCAGAGGTTACAGACCCTCATCCCACAATCAGTAGTGAATCAATCAGTCAATTAATGATGTTATTTGGAAACAAAGTTTAGATGCTCTTGAATTTACCAAATTAGTCTTCAAGTGTGTATTTGACGGTTTTGGATTTTGAAGTTTCCTTCAAAATGTGTAATTGCTTTCGATAACATGTTACTGTCGATTCCCTCCGATTTTTCGCCGTGATTCTTTTATGCAACCCGGAACAGATACTAATGACTCCGGCAAAGGAAACGCGTGATTTGTTAGCGCCGGAGTGGAGGTTAATAATTACTCCGGGCGCAAGGTGAAATATGGCCGCCTTTTGTTTTGGGCGAGGCGAACGTGCTCCGGGAAATTGATGGAACGGATAAAATGTTTCGCCGACTTCGCCGGATTCGTCGGATTGCGGTTGAATTATGAAACATTGTTTCAAAACGTATTACTCACTTCCTATCGCAATATACGCGAACTGACGTGCAGAGAGGCGGCGTCCATTGTGAACTTACGAGATGTATTACCGTCACAATGATATTTCCGGCGAGTACGAAACAGTTGACTTCTACGAAACTAATTAGTAAAACACGGATTTAGGTGCATTTTTAGGTCACTCCACAATGGGTACGCCCGACTAAAAATGCAATTTAATCCATGCTTTACTAATTAGTAAATGGAACAAACGCAAAATCATTTTAAATTGAGGAATCACCGGAAGGAAGTGCGTTAATCGTGAACTTAAACCGTCGCATTACGTTGTTTACTTGGACGTCGAGCGTCGGATAGAATTCGGGGTGAGGGGGGGAGGGAATTCGATAAGAAAATCAGCGCAGCGCAAACAAATTAGGTTCGCAACGGATCCGGAAGCGCGCGTAATTCCGCACGTTTTCCGCCGCAGGCGTTTCAATATCGGATATCACGAGCAGAAGATGGGGATCGTAACTTGTAATATCTAATCCGGATGATGACGTAATTCCGGAAACGAAAATAGCTCTTATATTCCACCCCTACACACTCATACATAGAAGAAGTTTTAATATCACAAGTTGCTATGTATCCGGTTGCAAATTTGTTGAGCGAGCAAATTAAGTTTCGTTCCCAACTGCCGGATATCTCAAGTCACCAGTAATGCACACTTTTGTCTTTATTTGAGTCTAGATTTTAAAACAGCAAAAGACAATAAATCAACGCAGATCAAAACTAAATTAACGATGAAACGCCGCAGTTTAAATGAAATTAAATACGAAGTACGGATCCGTTTACCGTTCACGAACAAAAATATATATCAATTCAAAGTTAAACTAAACACCGCGATGTCAACATAATTCGAACTAAAGCAACGCAAACATTTAATTAAACTTAAGTAAAAAAAAAAGCTCCGACTCCGACCGAATATCGTCCTTCGAACATCGAACGTCCGGGAGGTAGCGTCCAGTATGTCCCTCCGCAATTCCGGAGAACCAGTTCCCTCTTCCGGAAATTTTGTCAAGCAACGGGGTTATCGGTCGCTAAATCGGCTGACCGAAGATGGCCGCAACGAAAGCCACCGAAATGTTCTACCATGGCCCAAGGACAACACAGTCAGGTAATCCCAGGTCAAGGTTCCAATAAAAGTTCCGGAGCGAACGTCCGTTTGGAAGCCTCCGGTAAAACGTCCGGAACAAAAAGCCTAGATAAATGATCGAAAAATCACGTCCTACCTGATTGTCTGCAGAAATCAGGCTTCGAAAGGCCTGTAAGAAAGCCTTTTGTTGTTCATAGCGCACTTTTCAAAAGTCAGAGAGTAATATCCTCTGTTCGAACTTCATTTTAAACAAAACAGTTTGGTGAATTTCTCGACATGGCGGAAGAGCCCAAAAACACGAGGCATACGCTAAGCAAGTAGCAACAAGACTGGGCGGAATTGGCGCGGTCGTGCACGATTGGGGGTTGACGAATAAAAACTGCACGGGGAGTTGTTAACAGAGACGGCAGAATTACGCAGGCGAGTGAGTGAAATAGAACAACTCTTACAACAACAAATCTTGTCAAATTATACAGGGTGATCCGGTAAACTAATAATAATTTTTGAAGCCGTAACAAATTTTATTACGAACTTCCTAAACTTGACTGACTAATTGCCAGTTGACCCAAATACTTAAGTTCTGCTTAACATTAAGCGTCACTTAAAAAATATGACTTACACAGTGTTGTTCTTTTTTTTTAGATTTTTTAACTGGGGTCATTTCTGATTTACACAGAAACTGGAAACTGTTACTTTAAATAAATTAATTCTTTAGAAATCATTGCAAATTCCTTAAAAATACTCTAGATTCAACGTCCACAAAATATCTTGAGTTCAGCTCGGTCCATTTGTCTCAACATTCTTTTCTGAACTTCCTTCTTTAAATTTATTAATAATTAATAAATGCTGTTGATTACGAAAAATACGTTACTTTCATCACAGATTAACTTTAACCTTTGGTTTATTACCATGCCTACAATTGTAAAGACAATCGTTTCTTTACGAATAAACCAAAGATTAAAGTTAATCACTGATGAAAGTACCGACCCTTAGAGTAGCTTCGAAGAGTATTGTTTCAAACTCTTTTGGCTCTCATCAGGCAAGTGTAGCTCAACTGAGTTTACGTCCAAATATTTATGTTTAGAATGAAAGGAAATGATACATCTTCTGACAGCTATTAGTTTTCGATGTTTTTGAATCTCTGTTAGTGTCTTGACATTTCAAAGTATGCACTAACTAGCAGTGGAACTGGACACTTTTGTGAGAGGGTGACTTACCTTCATATTTTGAAAGCATTTTTGCTTGGTAATATATCGTAAAACATAAGAACAAAATAAAACAAAAGACATAATACTAGTGTATTATTGTATGAGCGATTATGATAGCCATTATTCACAAGGGTGGAATCATCCGAGTGAATAGTGGCTGTCATAATTGCCAATATAATACTATGCTTTTTCAACTCCTATCATATATTTTAGGAAACAACTAGGTAATTGAACTTTACTTTTTATTAATTTTTATTAACTTTGCAGTTAGATCGCCACAGAAAGGGCGATTATTAGGCGAAGTAACTGATATCATCGTCACTGGACAAATAACAAGGAATTATGGATTTCTGGTTTTATGATTTATCGCTAGCAGTGAATCATGCGTTCTCTTATTAATAAAAAAAACCTCTAATAATTGGAATATAAATAATTCGATATAAGTAGAAAAGAATTATAATTACATAGCAGTAACAAGGAATCTTTTATCATTAGACAAGAGATGGCGCTCTTAAATTCTCACTGTAACTACAAAAGAATCAAAAACAAAATTTAGAAGAACTACCCATGGATCGCAAGTTACATTATTTACATTTAAAGCAGAGCATTCGGATGAAAACGATGGTCCTTCTCAGGACTCTTATGGTCATATCCACCAAACACTGAAGCTGAGTTTAAATTTTAGCCACATTTACAATATGACATTTGAAGTTATACGACATTGTGTAAGTCACATTCTAAGGCCCAGTTGTACAACTCCACACTGAGAAAATGAAAACAATAAATTTAATAAAATAGTTAGTATTGACTTTTTTGCATTGTATCAACAAAAATATAATTCATTGAATACAAAATATCTTTAATTGAATTCAAATGAAATGTTAAATGAAATATTTGGTGAAGCAAGACATTCTCCCATTGGACGAAATTGATATATTAGTAAAACATAATTAATGTCGTGTTAAAAGGATAAAATAAGCAAGTAATACTTTCATTGAAAATCATTAATGCATTCATTCAATGCAAGTTTTCAACATTTTAAAAATTTTTGAATTAACAAAATATGTGCATTCGCCATATTTAACCACGAAAAATGATTCAGTCAACAAAAATTTGGTTGACTGAACAATTTCCTTTTTTCAGTGGCAGGTTAACTTTAAGCATAATAATAATAACAATTGTATTAAGGGTTTAAGCTTTGGTTTAAAGTTAAGATAGAATTATACAACTGGGCCTTAAAGTTAAGCTGAGTTTATTTATTCTGTGCATATAGCCAATAGTCTCTTAACTATCTTTATTAACAGTATTTCAAAGTAAGAACTGCACTGGTTTAATAACCATGAGAGGACATCTCGCCTTCGTCATCATGACTTTTTTATTTTAACAGACGATCAAAAATATCAAAAAAAGTAATTAAATCAAAAAAGTAATTAAAATATTTCGTCGTTAATCAAGAGATGGTGCTCCTGAATTTTCAATGTAACTGCAAAATAATTAAAAATAAATTTCAAAAGGACTTTTAATTAATCAGTCAGAGGTTTTTAAGTAAGTTTTCGTAAAATGAAAAATATTATCTAATTAACGTAATCATTGAAATCTGGACGGATATTTATATGTGACAAAAAAAAACGTTTCTTTGATAAAAAGATGGCATTCTTGTCACTTACTATATTATGCAAGTAATGTAAGAAATCGAGCATTTCATAATCGTTAAGCTCATCACATAAATTTTTTTTTATCTGTGGTGATTGCTCAACGGGGTCCTAAGTCAAAGACTTGTCAGGACCTCAGGAGCAGGAGTGTATTTGAGTGTGTGTAAAGTGTTCCATGGCTTTGTTATTTCCAACCTTCTCGCCGTTTAAGGGGAAGCAGTGTCGAATTATATCCCCAACATTAAAGGGTACCCTGAAGTCGATACCGACCACCCCCGAGAAAAATCCCGAGTGCGGTTCGAACCGACGACCATGCGACTGCAAGGCCGGTCCTCTTACCACTGGACCGTTCAAACGTTAATTAAACTCCATACAATGTCGCCTAAGCGAGAGCGGGAAATATGTTCACCTAAAAATAATCCAAACAAACGCCTTGCTTTGTCAAAAGCTCCGCCAATATAAGTCAAGGCTGACCTTAGAAATGAAGCTGCGTTCGCAGAAATTTTCAGCTGCATATTGCAGTCGTCGTATTATGTAAACATAAGTAAAAGCGAACGGTCCAGGGATTGGAATTTAATTTAATTTCCGGTTTAAAACAATATAAAAGGGCATGGCGTAGCATGACGGATCAAACAGCCAGTGCCCGTCTTGTCGAGAGTAATTGAGGAGTTACTCTCGAATTACGCCCGAGGGCGTAATCGACATTTACAGAATGTCATAGTGTGTGGTTGATCTCCAAAAAAATCCGTCCTTCTCTGTATCTGGTACGATGGTTTAGGGTAAGAATTTATTAATTGATTTTATCATTTTGGGTACGTTTTTAGAAACTAACATCTGCTTATTTAATTATGAAATGCTGTTTTTCTCGTTTTAAAATCGTTTTGAATTTGTTTTGCATTGTGTTGTACAATGTCGTTCTGAAGTAATTTGTAATTACATTTAAATTTTGCAGTTATCTAAAATGTGTCCTTTAATAATTTGACTAAATTATTATATGCAATCAATTTTGTACCTTATTTAAATTGTCTCAGTTGTTATTTGATAATACATGATTTTGAGTTATTAACTACTGTTGAGAACTTCGGTTCATGCCAAATTCCTTAATTTGATTTGTAATTGTTTTTGCTTATTCTGAATATATGTATATGTTAGCATCATATGCCGAATTCGTCAAATTGCCGAAATAAATAAGCGATCCTAGGTTTGAGCAAAAAAATATAAACATTTGCCGAAAGAAGTGCTTATTTCGGCAGCAGATCATCAAAATTTAATCAGATCACGGATTGATCATTCGACTGTTGTTCAGATGACGGTTATTTGCGATTTACGGCAATGGATCATGTGCATTTACACAATTCCCGAATTGTTTAGTCTACAAATGTTCAAACGATTTTCTGCTTCATCATATTATCCCCAAATAAATGATAAGGCACAATACATACAATAATTATTTATTAAAGAAAACAATGAAAGTAAAACTGCTTTTTGTTTCGACATGAAGAACTTTGATGACATTTACTGTTACATTTTATATTATTAAAAATACACTTGCACTACTTATCTGCACATTTCCTTTTACAATTGCATTTCACAAAACCCTGTTTAGGGTTACTTTCTGCGGTAGCGGTTGCTCTTAGGGATGAAGAATTTGTGGGAACGTCGTGTATTGATAAGAAGCTAGTCTGAGACTCCTTCAAAGGTTATAAACATTTTAATAATTAACTGAGTGAAAAGGTCGATGCTCACTTATTGGCAGAGCAGCCCAGTGAGAATCGGCCTTAAAAAATAACTAACCTGGAATTCGTTCCTAGCATATAGTTTATCTAGAATTCCTGTTGACGTAGCTAGTTTGTAAAGTCCGTCCGATTCAGATACAATCACCGCCATTATGTTTCTAGGAGTCGATCGACCTCTGTCAACATCTGGTATTTTTACCAAAACATTTTGACCAACACTTAATAACGGAAATTTTTTTGCACTTCTCTGCAGCATATTTTCTGCTTGCCGTTTTAAACTGTGCACACTTTCTGCTCTGGTATTATCAATTAACTGTAACCTGGTTTCAATTCTCCTAAAATTCGACATAGATTTTTACCTGGTAAAAATAGTTACTAAAAAGTCGTACCCCACATTTTCTTCAGTTTCTTCATCGCTATTTAAAATTTCTCTTCCAGGTGCTAAATCTTCTACTTCCTCTGTACCTTTTTGATTGATTGCATTTCCATTAGCATTCTCCAGAGAGGAATTCAATAGCATATCTATATCTTCCTCATTTTGTATTATTTCAACTAGATTTAATGGCAGACTCGAATCCTTCAAACCATTAGTCATGGGAACACCAAACATGGCCTCATAAGGTGTACGCTGTGTGCCTTTGTGAAAAGATCGATTTTTTTGCATTTGTACAAATTTTAAGCCTTCTGCCCACTTGGTCGTGTTGTTTTCTTTCATCCATATGATTAACATGTCACGTACGTCTTGGTTCGCCCTTTCTACGGAACCTTGGCTTTGTGAATGTCGTGGCTTCCCGTGAACAATTTTTGCATTAAACATTTCAGAGAGGCTGGAAATAGTAGCATTCACAAATTCTCCCCCGTTGTCGCTGTGTAAAATACACGGGGCGCCAATAATACAAAAAACTTCCATTAAGTTGTAAGCAACTTCTTCAGCTCTTTTTGTCCTTAGTGGTTTTAGAAACAGAAATTTAGTGAGATGGTCTTGATAGTTTAAAATAAATTTAAACTCTCTATCCTTCTCTGTTTGCATGTCGATAAGATCAACTTGTCCTCGTTTATTAAAACCTGAAGAAATTATCGGTTTAGCTACAAGACCTTTGCGCTTAAGCTTTTCTTTAATTGACAAGGAGTACATAACTTGAGATATTCTTCAATTATGCTCCGACTAATGTTGCAATATTTTTTCTTTGTTTCTTTTTCCATGCCCAGCGTTCTTTTGTGTCCAGTCTCATTGTGAGCTTTTTCCAGAATGTCATATAATTCAGTGGTGCAGCAGTAATATTTTATGGGAGATGCATCATATTTCCTCTTTTCTATCAACTTGTCTGAACCGCCAATATTTATTATTTCAAATCTGTTCAGCCGGCGATAATCCAGAGTCGATAATTTTTCGTTTGCAGACCTCTTTGCTGTGCTAGTTTTTACCTCAGTAATAATGTCGCTTATTCTCTCTTGTGTTAAGGGACACGTAAAATTATTATTGTTGTATCCATCAATAAACAGTCGAATTTTTTCGTTGAAAGCTTCCTGGCTAACAGATGATCTTATTTCGTTATTCATAATGAATGTATGTAGGTGCTATCGAATCGATCGTAACACTTAGGCCGGGTGTCCACCGGATCGGGCCGACTATAGTCGGCTCGATTGGGATCGTGCGATAAAGATCGTGCAAATGTATTTGTATTGTAGCCTGTCCACTGAAACGATTTCAGTCGCGTCTAATTACACGCGACTGAAATCAAATACATTTGCACGATCTTTATCGCACGATCCCAATCGAGCCGACTGTGGTCGGCCCGATCCGGTGGACACCCGGCCTTACTCAATAATAAGTACAATAGAAATAAACAACATAGTTCACTACACGATTGTCTTATGTCATATGCTATTTTCTAGGTTATAGAAGACGATTATTTTATGCGGGAAAGTAGGAAACAACAGATATTTGAATCTGAGCATTTTTAGACTAAGCAATCCCGGAATTGTGTAAATGCACATGATACATTGCCGCAAATCGCAAATAACCGTCATCTGAACAACAGTCGCATGATCAATCCGCGATCTGATTAAATTTTGATGTTCTGCTGCCGAAATAGGTACTTATTTCGGCAAATGTTTATATTTTTTTGCTCAAACCTAGGATCGCTCATTTATTTCGGTAATTTGACGAATTCGGCATATGAGTCTAACATATACACATATTGATATAAATTTTGTCTTTATGTTTAATTAAATTTCATTTAGAAGAGAGAACGTAATTTTTCGTCAATTCCGAAAAAATATAAATGTACGGCGGGCAAGGACTGAAATTTCATTCCGTATAAAGAGGGCGTAATAGCAATATCTGCCTAAAAAGCTCAAACCAAATACCGACAAACAAAGAAATTGCTACTTGGGTAATTTATGGTCTGATTAAAATTTCAGTAAAAGAATGAGAAGAAGAAGTTGAAATTGTTGATTGTTGTGGTTGGTTAAATTTGGGAATTAAAACCAGTTTGGGCATAACAATATAACTTCTCTCTTACTCTCGTCGAGACATCTACAAGAACATAGTGTTTCAACGAGGCCTTGTAAAAAAAAATGATAAAGTTGAAAGTAAAGGATAATTCATCCCCTTTCTGTTATCATTTGTTTAACCACCCGTCCCTCACAGTAACATTTTAGAAAAACTAACGAATATGACAATTTTATTATGTAGCAAATGAGCATGCAATTTGCTGAAAATTCCTTTATATTGTTACATCTGCGACGCCGATAATTTTTTAAAAGTTTTTGATAGTTACGCCAAGTATGAGTCAGCCGAGGATTCTAGAACCTTCCGAACGCGCCCCTGGGTTATATTCATAAACTATACCTCTGAGAGCACTTTGGACGTGTAATCGCATCTTTTTCATTCACGATTTTTAATATTATTTGCGTCTCGCTCATGTGTTTCAAGACGACTTCTGTTTACATTACTTCCTGGACAACGGGCGCCCTCTAAGCGCCCTACTTAAAAGTGGGATGTGAAAAGTGCGTCCGTTGTCATGGAAGTTTTGAAACAGATGTGCAAGACGCAAAATATGTTAAAAATCGTGAGTGAGAAAGGCGCAATTACACGCTCAAGACGCTCTCAGAGCAATAGTTTATGAACGCAACCGATGCATGGTGTTAGAAGTTACTGGAATGCTCGCTGTCTTTTCCATACTGTTCTGGAAAGCTGCGAGCCAGCAACTAATAGGACGTTTAAGTTATAGAAGTGTTATTTGTTAGACAAGTGTTGCATCTCGTTATTCTTGTGTTAAGCGATTGTGGCCGCCATTAAAGCGTTTTTACTATTTTCTGCAAACCTAGAATTCGTAACAATATATTCCCAGTTTTCTGTCTATCAAAAGGTCCGTTCCATTCGTCAGGATTTGGAGTTCTGAACAGTTGAAAATCTTACTGAACATGAGTGGTGCACAAAATTGGATATAAATTTCGTACTGCGCATGATTTGAATGGTTCAGAACTTGAAATTCTGTCAAGTGGAACAGACCTAACGACTCTATTAAAACTGTACGAAAAAAGTATCTGATTACAGTCGAAAAGTAATAAAATCGTTGGTGTCTTCCTTGTTTCATTGTTAAATTCGGTTGGATTCTAACGTATTAAAATAAGCTTGCAATTCTGCGCGAGAGATGGCGCCCACTGCAATTGCGATGATTAGTTTTAACAATTTTTTTAAGAAACCCCTTTAATCAATTTTTGAAAGACTATAGTAAAGAAAGCTGGTACGTTTGGCCAAAAGACAGTATTTATAAATCTTTTTATTTTATTTAACAGACTAATCATGTCTGAAATTTGGTATATTAAAAAAATGCATTAGAAATCCAAAGATGGCGCTGAAGATTATTTACTATAATTGCTATTACATTCGATAGCAGATTTCAACAGACGCATATGACACTTTTTTTATTTTACGAAAATGTATTTGCCCTAAGTTAGAAGCCTCTTGTTTTTTTTCTCTGCCAGAAACTCGATTAAACTTGTTTATTAATTGTTGTTGTACTTTTTGTCAATGGATGGCGCTTTGCAAAATCCTATTTTGTGTATGTGTGCGCTTTTTTTTTAAATAAAAATCGTTCGTAATCCATTGTAGGTATTAGGTACGTCATTTTAAAGCCCATTTATATGGATGAAGGAATTGTCGTTTCTTTTCTGCCAGAAACTCTATATGAAAGTAAGTTTAGGAAGAACTTTCCAATGTCTTGTTCTAATTGATGAAGTTCTGTCTATATTTTGAAGTGGTAAAGAAACTTACACTACGGACCAATAGATAGAGCTCACTGCCATCACAATGGCAAAAATCGAGTGTTCAACAAAATCCTATCTCAGGTCAGCCTTGGAAACAAAAGTACGTATCGTAGATTGGACTGTACAGGTGTTGTGATTATCGCAAATACTGTCAAAATATAAAATTTGGGGGTTATGCAAAGGGATTGAATTCAGACAATTTATTTTAATATATTCTTTTAAAAACGAAAATATTACTTTCAAAACATCTTTTTACGTTGGCCACTTTCGCCAACGAATATGTATCGTCCAACAACTTAAATTAACAATTAAAAGCTAGAGCTTATATTGATTGAATAAATGCAAGCTACGACATACGATTTTCTTTCAAGGTTAACTCGAGGTATTTTCTTTTGTTGAACGCTTGTTATGTATTTTAAAGTAGGGCAAGAAAGAGTGTACGAAACAAAATTACTGAAAAGGCAAAATCGTGACAAACTAAGAGGAATTTGGCAAGAGAAGGCAAGAGGAAAAAGAAAAAGGGGGTAAAAGCGTTGTAAATTAATCGGAAAAGACACGAAGAGAATTTCAGAAGCAAAAGGTGGAACTCAAATCCTTTACACGTCTTACATCTACAAAATGTGCAAAAATATTAAAGGCTTAGGGATTAAGTAAGCAAGTAAGTCATTAAAAGTAAATTAAATTTAAGTTATGTTTAGAATGTGACATTTACGTATGGTAAGTATAAAGTCAAATACATTCTGATTGACATTTAAACTTCACCTTAAGTATCAATTAGAATGTGATTAACATTTTGTTAAATCTATAAATAATGTCATAGTCTAAACACCACTTAAATTTAAGCTCTGCTTAAAAAGTTGGTGCAACCGGCCATTAAAGACTTGAAAGAAGAACACAGCAAGAGGCAGTGGGAAGAGCAATGAAAAGAAGAAGAAAACAGGAAGAGCTGGTAAGACTTATTTTTTGATTGTATACACGTACATATTTTGTTGCCATCTTCAGTAGTAGAAAATTCCTTTAACTAAAAATAGATTTACAATAAATCTGAAATTTGGTTATAATAGCATCCCCTAAATACTAGAAGTCACTTTAATTGCCACCTATTGAAGATGAATTATGCACAAGAATTAAAAAAAAAATGAATTGCTGAAAAAGAAACTTCAAACTTTAGTAACCTTAAGGCCGCAGCAAAAAGATCCTGTGTTTTGCCAAAAGATGGCGCTTGCAAATTTCTCAACCTTCTTTTCTGTAATTTCTTGCAATATAGTAAATTCGATCATTTTAAATATGCCCTCTCAAATTATTATTGTTTATAACTCACTTGTATATTAAACATATTTTGGAACAATTTACTTCGAAGCGTGCCATATCCGGTGCGTGTGCTCATCGAGCCGAGCAAAGTCGCAAATTACATCTTCAAGTTCGAATTCAGCCAGCACCAAGCGTGGAAACGGGTTTTCCGGGGGCGCTTTATAATGAACACCCCTTCGGAAAACTTTTGCGCCATGATCTTAGCTCGATGTAAACAAGGGCTTAAACGACATTGTAAATTTACAGCAACTTATCGCCGGGGGCAAATGCGACCGTTATAGACAACGATCTTCATATTTCAGGGTGGGAATCCTAGGAGTTTTGAAAAAGCATCTTGCACACTCCGGGGGTTGAAGAAATAACCCCGACGTATGTATGAATCGCGTGTCTCGGGGGACACCTGAATTTTCCGGGCAACTACATTTCCTCATTATTTAATATACGTTATTCATCCCTCTTATTCCTTTAATTAACACCACTCTGTTCCGACAATAATAATAATTTAAAGCCGACATCATCGAAGTGGGCCCCATTAAAATTCAACGATTCCGTGTTTCGGGGTTGCGTACGTGGGCGGAAGTTTACGGTCGCGCCCGCTCAAACTTTAATCCGGAAACGGGGGCTAATTTCCGAATTAAATGCATTCTTAACGAGGCGCCCCGTTCCGGAAAATTCCGCCTTGTTTCCGGAAGAAACTATTTCCACGAGGAGTTTCGGATTTTGTTCGTTTTGTGACGCGCAAGTTTCGGAGTTCGCCCGAGAGATAAATTCGTCCTACTTTCGCGGATATGATTTATTCTTTTCAAGAGCGTGTCTTTCCATTAACAAGATTAGTTGGAATTGAAAACGGTTCCATAATAAATAGCAATTTTGAAATTACCCGAGCTCGAGGGACAAGTCAAGTATTTTCGTCTTCCAGTTCCATAAGGGCGCGAAAAGTCTATTTATTTAATTATTTAATGGTAGGAAAATCGAACCTAGTCTAAATAGCTCGTTTTGAAATGTTATATTTATGGTTTCGACTAAAAAAGTCGAGACTTTCGTACAACTCAGCATCAAATTCGGGTCAATTCTTAGGGTCTGTTTTCCCGAGGGAGCGACCGAATCTTCTTTGTGCGTCGCAGAAATTGAGACGCGACATTATTTACGCAGCAAACCGACAGGAATCAGGAGATAAGGCAAAAAACAAACGCAAGGAGGAAACTCGCCCCGGATAAATAAATAAATTTCGCTCGCAGACATTGATTTGTCGCGCTCCTGCGGCACAGCCGGATTCGGAATGCGATCCGGGCGGATTGGAAATCTTTCCGGGCCCGCGAGGAATTCCGGACGGCCGTTAATATTTCGCATCCCTCGGGACTCCATTAAAGTGCGTGGGACGCGAGGTGAGCACGCAGTTTAACCGACGATTAATTAAACGAAATTATCTTAAGCATCGAACTCTTGCGAAGATTAATCAGCATATTAAATGTTGGGAATATGTCTTGGTTGCTTTAGACTTTCCCAAAGTTATCTACAGAGCCACTTGAGAAAGCTCTTTGTTTTAGTATGAACGGGGGGGGGGATGATGAGGCGATTTCTTTGACGGTTAAAGTAAAATTACTAAACTTAGAACTTCCACTGATTTTTAGTCCTTTAGAAGTCTTATTTCTTCAACAGTTAAAAAAAGTCAACTAGTACAGGCCAAAGTTATATTAAAAAGTTTATAAAACAAAGTTCGAGAGAATTCTTGTAGATGGCTGTACCGAAAATGTATTCTTTTCATATTTATTGCAGAATATAATTTTCTCTCCGCATTTATTATAGGATTTTGAACTTTTTTATTTTAATTCCCAAGTCCATAGCTTGTTTGAAGTTTCTATAATGAATTATATATTTTTCTTCATTATAATTAACACCGTGAATACTTTTTTGTGAAATGTACAAGGTAAGGGTAATGTAAAACCGCTCGAACTGCAGCGAAAATGAATCAAGGTCGAAGCGCGCGCACTTTAAAATCATAAATTTGATGTCCCATTTCTCATTATCTCCCCTCACCCTTGAGGCTACAAGATAGCCGCCCCAGCCTTGATGCAGCAACCTACCTCAAACACTCTGAGAGAAAGCCCGCGCACGCGCGCACCCTCGGCGAGCGAACGACGGTTGAGTTCTTTTTTTTATTCCGCTTGTTAAACGACCTCTCCTAATTTGCCTGATGGCCGAGAGCGTTAGGTGGACGGCTTTGCAGACAGACAACACCGGGTTCGAATCTTCCTTTCCTCCGCGAAACGGCGAAAAAAATTTTTTATCATTAAGCACGATTAACCGGCCACGTGACGCAACTACACGCAGCTGCTGCAAACAAGACGGCGAAGTAATCGTTTGAAAATTAAACCCGCCGCCGCCGCTCTCTACTTACAGCGCCATCTGCTGATAATCGCATGTCCAAATTCAGGACTATATGCAGCTATTGCTGCAAGAGAGCGAAACTCTCTCCCTCTGTCTCTCGCTCTCCACTGACGCGCCCCCTCCCGCTCCTGCTTGCCCGCCTGCCCCTTCAGCTGCTGCTTGCGCGCGATCCACCGTCCCTTCAGCCCGCTCCCCTCTCACCCACATCCGCGCAAAAATTGCAAGTTTCGAGCCCCATGTTATACCTCATGGGGAATTGGTGCCGAACCGGCATAGTATATCTACTCTTCTTATAAAAATAAAATAAAAAAATTAACATTATATTTAAAAATAATGTAAACAAAACATGTTTTGAAGCAGATGAGCGAGACGCAAAATATGTTAAAAATCGGTTGGATTCTAACGTATTTAAAATAAGCTTGCAATTCTGCGCGAGAGATGGCGCCCACTGCAATTGCGATGATAATGGCAAGCTCATTAGTTTTAATAATTTTTTTAAGAAACTCCTTTAATCAATTTTTGAAAGACTATAGTAAAGAAAACCGGTACGTTTAGCGAAAAGACAGTGTTTATAGATTTCTTTATTTTATTTAATAGACCTAAGTTAATATATTAAAAAAAAGCATTGCAAATCGGAAGATGGCGCTGAAGGTTGCTTACTTTAATTGAAAAACATTCCACAGCACATTTCAACAAA
The DNA here is from genome assembly GCA_033060865.1 of Dorcus hopei. Taxonomy (NCBI): domain Eukaryota; kingdom Metazoa; phylum Arthropoda; class Insecta; order Coleoptera; family Lucanidae; genus Dorcus; species Dorcus hopei. The sequence continues at coordinate 9,996,138 of CM065426.1, forward strand.
CGTTTTTTATTTTGTGTCAATTTATTTATTTGCGTTAAGTTAGAAGTCTGTCGTTTTTTTCTCTGCCAGAAACTCGATTAAAATTGTTTATTTATTGTTGTTCTACTTTTTGTCAATGGATGGCGCTTTGCAAAATCCTACTTTGTGTGTGTTCGTAATCCATTCTTAAAGCTCTTTTATATGAATGAAGAAATTGTCGTCTTTTTTCTGTCAGAAACTTTATTTGCATGTAGATTAGGAAGATGTCTTGTTCTAATTGATGAAGTTCTGTCTATATTTTGAAATGGTAAAGAAACTTACACTACGGGGCAAAGATAGAGCTCACTGCCATCGCAATGGCAAATATCGAGTGTTCAACAAAATCTTACCTCGAGTCAGTTTAGAAAACAAAAGTACGTATCCTAGATTAAACTGTACAGATGTTGTGATTATCTCAAGTACTTAAAAAATTTGGAAAACTCAAAATTATATTAAAAATTTCATAAAAGTTCGAAAGAATTATTGTAGATGGCGATACCGAATTTTCTTCATGCGTTTTTCCGTAAATCTGTTTTAAAAAGTTGATCTGAAATTTTAAAACTAAAGAACTCAAAATTAGACGGAACGTTTATAAAAGGAAGTTCGGAGAATTCTTATACAGGGTGCTTAAAAAATGGCGAACTAGCACCATTTGCACTATTCAGGGACACCTTCTGAGCATGGGAAAAATATTTAAAAAATTCTGCTTTACGTTTGTTTATGTTTCTGTCAACTGACATTAAACAATACATATTCATAGTCAACGTAAATTCATAGGTGATTAAATGCAATTACTTACCAAATTAATAGCTTGGTTGCCAGATCATTTTTATGATGATTTTTGTGCAAAACATGTACTATTTATTGATTTTAAATAAAATTTATTGTTGAACAATATATCTTTCGCTACAAAAAATGTTGAAATATCGGTAAATAATAAAAATTTCAAATTCTAATCATATAACCTCCATATCTTTCACGAATCACTTTTAAATTTTTAAACATTTTTCCCATGCTCAGAAAGTGTCCCTGAATAGTGCCAAATGGCGTTGTTTCGACCCAGCGAATCAAGCACCCAGCATAATCAATACTTACTTGAAAATCCATTCATTATTATATAAAGAAACTGATTACTCAATCAGCATTAAATTAGTCAGTTCTGAAAAAATCCGATTCAAACTATTTCCTTTATTTGAAATACGAAAGCGGTTTCAATGGTTTCATATTTTCTTCTATACTCATAAAAGAAAATATGAAACCGCTTCATATTTCAAAAAAAGAAAATAGTTTGAATCCGACTTTTTCAGAAGTAACTCATTTAGAACTTAATGCTAACACCAACAAGAGCTTTCAACATAATTGAGAGTGTACAGAAAATGTAAGTAGTTTGGGCAGGAAGTAAGGGCTAGCGCCATCTATTTAATTTTTGTCGTACTTTATATTATTCTTATAACAATACTGATGTGAATTAAGTTTTCTCATTAAGGCTAGCTCAAATTTTGCAATTATCTTTGTTGGTTTGAATCTGACTAATTTAGAACTTAATGCTGAAAGCACTCTGACATCAACAAGAGCTTCCAACGTAATTGAAAATATATAGAAAACGTAAGTAATATGTGCAAGAAGTTAAGTGGAGCCATCTATTTAATTCTTGTCGTACATTTTACTGTTCTTATAACAATGGTGATTTGAATCTAGTTTTTCAGTAAGGGCTAGTTCAAATTTTTCAATTGGCGTTGTAGTATTTTGCAAAATGCAACAACAGTTTTTTCTTCTTGGGATGATTAGTAATAACTAATTTAATTTAATTTAAACAAATCATCAGCGAGGTTCACTAAAATTTAACGACGATCTACAAGAAATCATCCTTGTTCATTATTATTACTTTATTCTGTTTTAGTTTCAAAGGAAATCCTGTGGCGTCATCTGCGTTATAGTTCAGCAACTATTATTTTTTTGAGCGCCAAGTTTAAAGTCAAATTCCTTGACGTCAATTTTATTTGTTTAAAAACTACTGTACATCGTCGCGTACTCATTCAAATTTTTTATCGAATTTAAAGAAACAAGCCTCTCTACATTATTTCTGTTGCCTCTAAGAAAAAAAATATTTTCTCTTCATTGAAAGGCAGTTTTAATCAACAACTCTTCTTCTTTATCTTAAGAAAAAGGGAAAATGAGAAAAGGAAATAATTTAGAAAAGAAAATTCAAGAGAACACGCATCGTTATAGACAAAAAAGATCGAATCCAAGTATAACATCAATAAGAAAAATATTGGATCGAGAAAAGCAGTTCCATCCAGCTTCGGAAAACAGCTGTTTTCGTGGAGGAAATCCCCGAAACGCGAAGGAAACTTTCAGACAGCGATTTACTACGAATGTTAAAGTTAAGTGCCCAAAAAACAAGAGCTGTCGTCCTGCTGAAGAATGGGATTTCACGATCGTTACACGCGCCATTACTCCACCAACGTAAGACATTTATTCACCAAAACTAAACCAAATATGCTGCTCCTCGTTCCCCCAAGAAGCTTAATTAATAAGATTTAACACACCCATTTTTATAAACTAATAGGAAATACACATGTAAATAATAATTTGCAGTGGAAATTAAAATTTTCCCTTTTCCTGCCCTCGACTTTATAAAATTAAATTTTATATGATCGATCGTGCCCGGATCGTTATCTGTTAGTCAGTTGTATATGGGGAGCTTTAGATTAATTTCTTTTTTTCTTCTTTTGATTATTCCTACATTTATACTTATTTCTGAGTTAGTTTTATTGAATCAGGTCCTTCCAGTATTGATCTAATCTCCCCTTGCACCAGACAAGTCCACCTATAAACCTAGTAGCATCAGGGACGCATTTATATTATGTGACATAAAATCGTCCGAGACACGCTTCGATCCGACATAAAAAGAAGCTATGAAACGCTTTCAAGGACGCACATATGTCAGATGCAAGATTAGATCGCGTTCGATAAGTTCTGATTTTCATTTTCTATCATGCTCTTCGAAATGTAATGAAATTGGAACAAAGAAACTTTACCTTCGTGTCAGCAGATGACGCACTACCAAAAAAAAGCTCATGATACACTTACGTGTAAAGAAATCAACCCACTTCGCACTTTTGACATTAACTGTTTTTTTTTCTTCACTTCAGAAGATGAAAGAAATCTTAATGAATTTGGTTTCATGTTAAAGGTTATTTAGTCCCAGTTGTGCCTACAATGCCAGTTTAAATTTAAGCCGAAGCTTAAATCCATGCAACTATTTATTCAACAATTGTTATTGTTGGTCATGTATAAATGGGTTCTTGAACCTGTTCTTGCCCCTATCTTTGGGTACCAATTTTGTAATGCTGTTGGTTGATAGTCTTTACATTGGGCGGCAATTTATGATGCTATTGGTTTGTTGCCCCTTACGTTGGGCGCCAATTTAATGCAATGTTACTGGATGATGGGTTGTATGTATTCGAACCTCTTACGTTGTGTATGTAACTGAATACTTGAATAATTTGGTATTTGTCTATTGGTTCTCAGAGTAGCCTTCCTTTGCTTCTCTTTTTTTTGTAAATTTTTTTGTATTTTGTTTGTCTCTCCTGTTCGTGAATCTGTTTGCTGATAAGAATATTTGTGATTTTTGTGTGTAATCTCAAATAGTTCAAATCAACAGTTTCGACTTTGCTGATGACGATTAGTCTTGTGAATGGTAACTAAAAAATCTGTTTCTTTGTTGCAGTGTAAAATTCCGTTAGACACAATATGTTCCAACAATTTGCGTTTCGCCTAGACGACGGTGCTGGCCACGACGGTTGGCCTTTTATTGTTCCCTCAAGTGGTGTTTACTTGTGTGGGAAGCCGAACGGAATCTTGATCCGTGATCTGGAACTAGGCACTCTACGTGTAACGAAAGCATCTTTTAAATTGCTTTTCGAAGCCTGGCGGATATGAAGTAGCCAAGTAATTTCTACGAGCAAAGTGTTGTGTTGTCTTGACCAGGCTGCTGGTCTTTTATTGTTCCCTCAAGTGGTGTTTACTTGTGTGGGAAGCCGAACGGAATCTTGATCCGTGATCTGGAACTAGGCACTCTACGTGTAACGAAAGCATTTTTTAAATTGCTTTTCGAAGTCTGGCGGATATGAAGTAGCTAGTGCAAAGTGTTGCGCAATTCAGATCGTAACGTGTTCTTTCTTTGGTTATTTAGGTTTTTATTTATGGTTTTTCTTTGTGGTTTTCCTCGTCGGAATATTTTGAGGCCGTACTAGAGAGTTTATTTAGTACTGGTAACTCCCTCATCGTTTGTAACAAGACGAGTATTGGTGTATAAAATCAAGGGCGACTTTATATGGAGACGTAGCGTACCGTGCTGCCCCCTTCATCCGTGAACTGCCGTACCTGGACGACATTGTCAGGATCGAGACTGTACGTTTGAACAACGACAGGTCAGATTTTGATTATTTACTGCGATTGGCGATAATTTATCCCAGATTTTCGAGGAATTATTCCTTGCGATTTTGATATCTTTAAATTACTGCTTTTAATGACTGTAAGCGAAGGGCGGGCCCCGTGATTCGTGACATAAAGTTTTTGTTGTAACGTTGCGTTGTTTAATTTATTTTGTTTGCACGTGTTTTCGTGTGAACCTTTTGTTTAGCAAGGCAAGTGTACTTTAAACTTTATCTTATTTTTATTTAATTGTGCCTTTTTGTATCCATTCGTTTGAACCTGCCCGTCCCATTGAACTAGCAGGCAGTGGGACGTTTGTTAGTTACTCCTCCCACAATCTTGCTGCTGCTGATAGGTGGGTAGCATGTTGATGAGAATATTTTGTGTTTTTTTTTTTGTATGTGTTCATTGTGAAGAAATTCTGAAGGCTGTACATCATCGGTGTGGAACACAATTGTTGACGAGGGATGTTTTTCTTGCAGCTTTACGTCTGCTCATTATGATTGTTGGAAATATATCTTTTTATCCTCCTATTGGTAATATCACAACAATGTGTATACCGAGTGAACATTTTCAATCCGGAATGTAGGAAGTCGGACTTCGAACGTTCGGTTTTAAAAAATCGCTGCTCCTTCGGATGAAGAGCATCGGGGACGGCCTTCGTCGTTAACGGGAAGGGCAGGGAATATCCTCCGGTTCAACCATCACGACGATATAGCTTCCGTTTCGGAGAGAGGAATTTTTTTCCGCAATTTTTTCGAAAACGAAGACGTCTCTTCAACTCTCTCACACGCAAGAACACTCCTTCGGGTATGTAACCCGCCGGAAGTTTTCGCAGGGATAATGCGTTTTTAGGAGATATGATTTTTCGAAGGGGTTTGCGAGCTATTTTTGCGAATTTTTTATGGCGCCGGGAACGGTTAGGATCGCCAAAATATTCTCCCCATCTGGAGTGAAAAAGTCTGGAGAAGACGATGAAGCAATCTGTTTTATGATCGGATGACCGGGGGAGCCGGCGCAGGGCCATATGCCCGGGTATGGGTGGGGCGACTATTGGGTGCCCTTCCGGCCAAAATTACGGGGTGATCGGGCCGGGGACACGTTTCCACTTAGATCATTTTACAGTCCCCGTCTTGGGTCTCCACCCCATAGCAACTCGACGCTAAGCCCATGCGGTGCTCTCCCTTGTATTTCTTATGGAAATGGGAAAAATTACCAGAAAATGTAACGCTTTTTCGACCTGGATGCCACGGTATTAGAGACAGGCGAATTAGACGAGAGTTGGATGCGCCTTTTGACGTCTTCCCTGTCCCGGTCGGATACACAGGAAGGCGTCTAAGTTGGCGCCGAGTAGGTACCAGTCGGAAAAAATTCCTTTCTCCTAAACCGAAAGCGATATCGTTGTGGTGGATACCCCCGTCCTTCCCCTTCACGACGGAGGTCGTCCCGTCAGGCTCGTTCTTCACGCGATGGAGCCGCGATTATTTAAAGTGGGACGTTCGAAGTGATGCTAACTTTCAAAGTTCCGGATTGAAAACGCTCACTCGGTATAATTGGAAGGAAATAATGAAAGCGGGAAGATTAGAGGAATAAAATGAACTAGTATCGAGAGATGGCCAAGAAACATCTTTTATCCAGGAGAAAGAAGGAAAAGGAGAAGTTTGCCATTAAATATCTGTTGCATACACATAAGGAAAGGAAATCGAAGTGCGAATGTGTGGTATGAATGTGGCACATTGAAAGTATTCCAGAAGAAAAGTGGCCAAGAAACATGGAATTGGTTACCAGAAGGGAGAAGTGAAAGAAGGCGTTGCCATCAAATTTCTCACGTATACCTGAAGGAATATATTGGAAGAATAATTAAAGAAAGGCGTTTGTAATCAAGAAGAAAAATGGACAAGAAACATCCTTCTTTGTCTAGCACAGACATTTCTTTTCTTTTGAACTTCTTACGCCATAATACTAATTGCCTTAATCAATGAAATCTTCTACATTCTATTTTCTAAAATATCTTGTACTTATGCCTGGTATCGTTTTTTAATGATTTTGAATATCGGATCATTTGAATGATTAATTTTAGATCAATTTTCTATTTAATGGAGGGTATTCAAAATAGAGATTATATTCTGGCGTAAATGCGAGAAAAGAATTCAGTAGCCACCTATAAATATAAACCTGAAGCTTCCCTCATTGAGTTTTACATTTTTTCTCCTATTTCAGGCCAGTTTCTCTTGTTAATGGGCGACTTTCAGAAAAAACGCAAGAGAGTTGAGAATAATTCCATGTCGTCGTCTGCGAGAAGCCCTTGTAAGTTTCTTTTGTAAACTTTTTTCAATATTATAGAATTTTTATAAATTTAGTGGCACCATTTATTTTCTTTGACTTTTTGCAATCATTTCTTTTTCGTTTATTCTTTTATCTGCAATTCTCTCTACATTATTTCTGTTGCCAGACATTCTGTTGCCTCTAAGGAAAATATTCTTGAGAGACAGTTTTAATCAACAACTCTTCATCTTGTTACGTTTGAATTTGCCGCTAAGAAATCGTGGCAACACAGCATCATCTCAGCCGCGTTTCGATACAGTTGGTAACCTGGTACAGCTTCCCCGTTACCTCGCCAGGGGGAAGAACTCGCGTTATGTGGATGCGCAACATTCATGTTATGGGGCACCACGTGACTATATTATGGTCCACTATTGGTTACCGTCTGCAACTTCCGCGCGTTCTTTAGCGACCACCATCTTGGATTCACGTTCCTGTTTCATTTGTGGTTCGGCTTTTGTAAGGTGAAAACGGAGTTCTTGCTCTTTTTGTGTGAGGAGAATTCATTAACGGCGCTGCCGACATTCCTGACTACACCACCGATCGGTTTGAGGTAATTTTAATCCCAATTCCAAGCCTGGGAGCTTTGAAAATCTCAGGTAAAATATATCGAGTAATGGCGGATGCCAATATGGTCGCTAATGTCGTCGTTTCTTTTCACACAGGTTTCTAGTTTTGGTTCGACTTCTAGTTCTAGTTCTAGCTGTAGGCACAGATCTTCTGCTGCGCTTCAGCCTTCGTAAGTTGTACCGAAGTGAGTTAGGCTCAAACCGAGTCAACTCGCATTATTTTTCGAACCTATCGGCCCTATAAGAGAAACCTGACCAGCCATCTTGACGATCCCTGCGAATCCAGTTTGAACCGGATTGTCGACGCTGAACGCGATCGGCAGAGGGCGTCGTGACTATCCACAGCACTTCGGTTGGTAATTCTGACTTGACGTTACCGACATTAAGCTGTCATTAAGGTTAAAGCACTGGCAATTTAATTTATTTGTCTTGCATAATAGAATAGAGAGCGAATTTTCGGCCGAATGCGGTTGATATAATTTAAAATAGTAGTTTTGTTGTCCCTAAATAAATAAATTGACAACTGAAATTTCCCGCATTGTATGTGTGTTTGAATCTTGTTTAATGTAATCAAGCACCTGTAATCACCGGGTGCGTTTGTTAAACTGCATTCGCTCGGATTATTTTCCTGCGTTTTAATAAAGTTGAATTTTATTAACTTTAAATGCGTGTTTGTGTTCACCTGCCTCATGTACCAGTGAGTTAATTAAGCCTCTGTTTACTTTTGATTTTCTGCCTATTTAGTCGAATTGGAAACGTCGACTGATCGTTTACGTTCGGTTTGTTAATCAAAGTCTTCTGGCGCCCTTTTAATTATTTTACCATCTTAAATTAAACCCACCCCTATCTCCACTGTTTGCTAGTCGAGGGGAACAGCTGATATGTTTAGTCAGTAAAACTTGTACAGCATCAATGTAGGTACGAGGCTAGTCAATTAAATTATAAATTTGGTGACAATCTTTATCTTAAAAAAAGGAAAATGAGTTATAATTTAAAACAACAGCAGCAAAAATAAACTTTCTTTTCAAAATTTAGACGCTAATTAAAACTAAACGGGCTTGAATTTTTGATACAAAATTTGTCTAAATATATTTACTCGTCCTGGTAATTTAATTTAATTTATTACGACCCGTTTGAGTATTTATATTTCCTCGATTCCTTCACATGCAAAAATTCATTTTACATAGAAATAGGGCAGATTCACAACGTTTTGAATCGAGTTGGAAAGCACCGCGATAAAGCCACTCAAATCCGGAGTGATTCATCGCAGCCACGCCTTAAAATTCCACCGTCGCGACGCTGAAAGGGCAACCGCTTTTCAACCAAGACATCCAGCGTTGATGTATGAATTTATAACACTCTCATAGACTTATAAATACTCAAGCTTCGATGCCTAACACTACGTGTTCCTCGTTTTACCTCCCATTGAAAACAAGTCATTCAAAAATAGTTCGCCCACGAATTCTTTAACTTCGTTACCTCGACCGCCGGATAAGTTCATCAGCATCTTTCAACCGGCGCGAATAATAAGGTAAAAGCGAATTAAGCTCTTAATCCGACTCGGTTCTGTCGTTTGAGCTCTCACGACGGGGGATTGGGGGTGACGGTGAATAATTATAAATCCCTCGCTCCGGCGACGAAATTTATTCGATTCTATTGTGAAACTACAAAAATCAACCCTTGTATTACGGGGTGGCTTTAATTTGCACAGTGTCGAACTAAATAGGGTCAGAGTAAACATGCTGCGGTGTAATCAATGGTCACACAATCTGACAGGGATATATTTCGTGGACACGCATCGATTAAGGGTGACAGGAAATACAAAATGATAGAGCAACCTGCAAGCGAAATTTGATCCTTCGATTTAAGTGATTTAAAAGTTGCAAAGTTGCAAGAACTAACAAATTTATCACAACACATTTAAAGCGACATTTCAAAAGAATGCACGACATTTAGGTAAATGCACATAATAGTCTATGTAGAAGTGGTGATGGTTAAAAATATTTTAAAATAATGAAAGTATTGTATACTGCCTTCCAAATGTATTGAAGCACTCAAATGTAGTCGTGGTCTTATTGCGAGTCGGACGAATTCGTTTGGAAAAGAGTAAACATCAAAACCATAAGCATTCGCGCGTGCAACGTCAAAATCGATAGGACTACTCAAAATAGAGGACAAACTAAAATGGAAAAACGATGTTCTGCAAGACACGAGGTTCTAGAACGTTTGAGAGACAGACGAAAAGAAACAAGAGTCCTGAAAAAGAATTCCAATCGAATGCAAGGGGTTACTCGAATGAAATTTTGAAGTCTCGCTTCATTTTCTGTTGCCAGCCAACAATAAACACGAAGACCTTGTTCTCGCGAGCATTTCAAGCTGAAGAGACGGACACAAAGCACACACGTGAAGACGCCGTTTAACATCGAAATTGAAACGCGTGAAGAATGTGAGCTTTGATGTTTCCACCTGCGCTCGACGGAAAAATAATTTCCACGGAGCGCGACGCGACGTTTATGCTCAAATATGTCACGAGCCTGATTGATTCAATCCATTCGCGCTCGCGACCCCCTCCCCCCATATAAATGGAATTTAAATTCGCCGGAAGTAACGCAATCGAACGTGTGTTTGTTTTTCTTCGGAAAACCCGGGGGGGAAGACAACGAAAAATAATTGCGCGGCGCGCGTCTTATACGACTTAATCCGCGCGAAATGGAAATATTTGACTTGGAAGTTGGAATTAAACGGATTAAGGGCAACAAAAAGATGCTTTTATCGCGGGGTTGTTTCCTGTTTTCTTGAGGGATGCCGCGAGGAGGCTTGGGACGTAAACTTCAATCTGGCGGAATTGCGCGCGAAACGGGATTTAATTTGCGCCCGGGAAATAAATTTAGCTGTGGGTTTTACAAAAGTGAAAAAAAATATTGAAGGGAATATTTTCGTAATCGATTGTGCGATCAAAACCTTTCCGCGGCAGTGTCGCAGATATTTTCCGGTAAGTTAACGTACACTCTCCGGGGACTGCACCTCAGCTCTTTCCTAAACGATGTCATTTTCGAGAGCGTCCATTTTCCGGAAACCCAACGCAAACGTAACGCGAGTTCCGCAGTTCGTGTCGGAAAAGTAAATATCGGGTTTTGCGCAGAAAGTATCGAAGGTCTTCATTTTCATGTTCTCTTGCGTGAGAGATGCATGTATGTGTGATATTAGTTTGTAACAACGAAAACAGATGGCCTTAAGTGCACATAAATACAGGGTGACGCACGGTTCTGCAATTACTGGAGCCATTTATTTAAATATGATTTTATTTTCGGAGGACTAACTTCTTGGACTCAAAAGCTATAGAACGTGAATTAAAAATTTCCCACGTACTCAAAATAAACGAACCATAGGAAGGACAATAATAGACTATATTAATTAGTAAACTCGTTACAATGGGGGATACAAATTGTTCCTATTGTAAGAAATTGGCAATTTCGTAAATTAAGCTCGCCTACGCGACCGCGGAAAAATTCACCCACAGAAGCAAACGTTATAGCATCTCGCTTTATCATGAGTCATGACGACCTTTGCCAATTGTATTCGAAGAATTTCAGCTGCATTGGTGACTCATCGAAAAGCCGGGTATTATACAACCATATGAGCACGGAAAATCACGATTAACTGGCCCACATGTAAAGTGTTACGTAATCGGAATTTCCGTTATAAAATCATATAAAAGGAGACTGCTTTCCACGATAGATAACAGACAGCTAGAAGCTTGTTTGGTCGTAAAAACCTCCCCGAGTCCGAAGGTGTAATTAGCATTCGAAGAATGTCACAGTGAGTGAATAAAGTCTCTCTGTATTTAGTACCATGGTTTGGGTGAGAAAACATTAATTTGTTTGCCAATTAGCTATGTTTTAAAAGCTAACAACTGCTTTATATGCTGTTTATCTCGTAGCAACCGGGAATTTTGTTCAGTCGATGCATGTGTGTGCGAAACGAGTTTGTAACATAGAAAACAGATGGCCTTAAGAGCACATAAACACATCGTTGTGCATTTTTTTTAAATAACTTCCTTGTGAATAGAGACAGAGCAAAGAGAAACTTTTTTTTATTTAAAAATAAAACTAATCCCTTATGTCTGTCGCCTGAGAAAGAATTACCTCAGTTTTTAATTAAGTTTAATAATGAACGTGATTTTTAAACGTCGACGTAAATCAAGTCGTCGGTGAATTATCGCCATCTGACCTCGGCCAACTTGATTACATTTGCATTCGGACGGTGCACGCATTCCAGATCCGAAGACGAATTCGACGATAATTTACTTTGAGGGGTTGATATAACTCAGTATTCGAAATTGTAACGAGCGATTTTTTGAAAAAACAGGTCACGGTTGGTTTTGGAATCCGTATTTGAACGGAACAGAAAACGCTTTACCTTTAGAGTACTTTCACTTTCATCTTGGGCCTTGTTTTAAAAACGTAATCCGGTTCTGATGTTGCCTACAAAACGCAGTTTGTTTTATATTTTTTCAAAATTCAAAATTAATTGCATTCCTCGCCTCAAGGAACAGAATGTCAGTATTGCTTCGGCATTGTATGAGTAGACGCGAACTTTTTTTGACAATGAAGTTTACCTTTGAGGAGTGCTTTTTAAAAATAGTTTGGTGGTTCATACTAGAGACGTGTAGTTCGTGAACGAACTAGTTTATCGAACCTATTCCCTGCGATGAGCTGAATTTTTATTTAGCTCGCGAGTATTTTAGTTCGTTCACTCGCGAACTAACTTCCTTCCATACCCGACTTGCGAACACACGGCTAGTCGGGTATGAAAGGAAATTAGTTCACCAACGTACGAACCTTCGCACTCTGCTTGAGACTTAAGTCGTTGAACTAGTGAGAGCTTCGAGATTCGAAGGTGGACGGTTGTAAAAGCTGCAACGGTCTTTAAGTACTAACACTCTACCAGGCTAATTCGAAGCAATGGCGCCTATGCGGAAATGGAGTGAGGTATGGAATCAATTTAAATTAGACGAAAGGAATTCTGTTTAAATAAAAATACTAATTAACAACAAAAATTTTGAACAATAGAGTGCAAAAATTGCAAAAACAAGCGAGCGCAAATTTCACCTCGCTTATACGATTTTCAACCGCCAGAACCTGCACGGTTGCCTATTTAAAGTACCAATTGCATCATTCGATGCACGAACTAAATGAGCTAAATGAATAAGATTCGCGAACTAGTTCGCAACTGGAAATAAGAACAAAGGAATCAGTTCGTGAAAACGAGCTAACTTTACCACCTCTAGTTCATACTCTTAACAGTATCAGTACTATCACTACAGACAATAACTTCTCCCCAAGTTATTGTCTGTAAATATTGGAAAATATAATAATAATAACCTTACCTACATATCAATTGCACTGGACAATCTGGACGTTCTGCTCTCTCTGACCAAATAGTTCTTATAATTATGTTTAAAAGTAGTTACACTGCCTCTCACAAGGTAAGACGGGATACCATTTAACATGTTAGCAATATTGTAAAAAAAACTACGCTTATAAATTTCATATCTATGAGAAGATATTGTGATAACATTTTTAAATCTAATATTTATGTTGTGGATATCCGTCTGATAACTAATTTTATTGTACAAGTACGGGGGAGTTTTATTTGTAATTATAGAATAAAATAAGGTCGAAGAATGAAGTTTTCGTCTGTCGTACATGTTTAACTATGAGGCCCATTTAAGAGCATGAGAAACATGTTCATATTTCCTGATTCCATGTACAAAACGAAGGCAGCAATTTTACATTCTCTGAACCCTGCCCACATCTTCACTATCTAGACAAGAGTGGTAAAGTGTATCACAATAACTAAACTTGAACAATACCAGAGAATCACAAAGCTGTAATTTTAAACGCTGATTTAAGTTTTTCCTATTATCAAACAAGATTTTCAAAACCGAATATGCTTGCTGTAGTAATTTAGAAACGTGATTTTTGAAACGTAAATTTTCATCGAATACTATACCCAAATTCTTAGCTTGATCGACAACAGGAATAGGTATACCATCAATTGCAAGATGAGTGCGATTTTTGAAATATGAACGTTCGTTTTTGCTGCCGAATAGCATTACCAGTGATTTAGAAGGGTTGAGTTTCAGACAGTGTTTTTTTGAATAATCAGACAAATCGGAGTTAATATTTTTAATTGCATAATTAAATTCATTCGGCAAGAAAGAGTATATTAGCTGGGTATCGTCCGCATAAAGATGAGCCTGGCAGTGCTTCAGGACTGAGGTAATGTATAAATAGTGAACAATACAGGACCGAGAATAAAGCCCTGAGGAACACCAGACCCAACAGTATGCGGATTCGACATTACATCGTATGTAACTGAACACAGTTTTGATCCTCAATGTCCAAATATAGTTCAGAAAGGAAATTCTATTGACTGTGGAGTTTCGGATTAGGACTAGGTTTCGTTTAACCGTTTTTCCACCCTTTCTATTTTCCCCAGTCTAATCATTTTAATACTTCTTCCTCTTTCCTTCTTTTAATTGATTTTATATTCTCCAGTGCATAGTCTATCCCCTCTTGGTGATCTATTTTGCTCAATATATATATGAACTTAGTATTCTAATTGTATTTTTGCATGGCTTCCGATAGCATCATGTACCATGTTGTTCTTCTGCTGATGTTTCTACTAAGTGACAGCAGCGAGAAGAACAGCAGTGACAACAGCAAGAAGATCAACTGCCCTGAGAATGAGAAGTCATCCGCAGCGAAGAACGAAACGTCGGCAGACGAATCGGAACCCTTGGTAAGACTAAGGTATTTTAATTTGTTTTCTTCACTATGTGGCATAACACAAATAAGAGCATTATTTTCCTGTCTCATTCGTTCGAGTCTGCTATCTATCTGTAGGCTGCAAGATTGTGGGAGGAGAAATTAACAATACGTCCCAAGGCCGGCCAGTTCAATGGAACGGGCAGGTTCAAGCAAAAGCTAAAATGCTAACGTCATTAACAAAAAATAAAAAACAAAAACACTTGTCTTTATTACAGGAATCGAGCGATTTGAATATTTCGTAAACAACTGTAATGAAAATGTACTAAACTTTTTTTTGGCAATTTCGTAAATCATTAAGTCCACTACGTAAATTAAATTCGATACAACCTCGTGTAAGCGACGACGGAAATATTTTCACCTAAAAATTATGTAAACAAACGCCGAGTTGACTCATCAAAAAACCGCATTATGTAAACATAACTAAAAGCGAACGATCCAGAAATCGGAATGTCCGGTTTAAAATGATATGTAAAGAAATGTAGCTTTAAGATAGAAATCACATAGCCAGCAGCCGTATGATCGTATACTTCGCTCCCAGAGTCCGAAGGCGAAATTAACATTCACAGAATGTCTTAGTGTGTGAATAAACTCCGAAAATCCGTCCATCTTTTCATGGTTAGGATGAGAAAAACATTAATTTAATTGTCAATTTGTTATGTTATTAGACATTAACAATTGCTTTAATTGATTTACGAAATGCTATCTCTTCTCTCGTTTTAAAACCATTTTGAATTTGTTTGGCATTGTGTTGTACAATGTTGTTCTGAAGTAATCTGTAATTTTGCATTTGTCTAAAAGGTGTCCTTCAATAATTTGATTAAATTATTATATGAAATCAATTTTGAATCTTGTTTAAATTGTCTCAATTGTTATTTGATAATACATGACTTTGTTTTTACTCATTCTGAATATATACATTTATACAAATTTTCTCTTTATTTTTTTATTAAATGTCATTTTAAAAGAAAGGACGTAATTTCGTCATTCCCGAAAATTATATGTGTGGCGGGCAAGGGCTGAAATCTCATTTCGTATAATGAGGGCGTAATAGGCTAAAAAACAGATACCTACAAACAAAGAAATTACTACTTGGGTCGTTTATGGTCTGATTAAAATTTCAGTAAAAGAGTGAGGAGAAGAAGTGGAAATTGTTGAGTATTGTGGTGTAATTAATTTTGGGGATTAAGACCTAGTTTGGGTATAACAAAAGAACTTCTCTCTTACTCTCGTCGAGACATCAAGAAGAACATAGTGTTTCGACGAGGCCTTGTAAAAATTGATAAAGTTGAAAGTAAAGGATAATTCATCCCCTTTCTGTTATCGTTTTTAACCACCCGTCCTTCACTCGGCGCACAAAGTTACAACAATAAATCAATAAGACACGGTCCCGCCTTTTGCTTACATAAATAAAGAAAAAAAATTAATAAATTCCATATCAATACATAAATCACGGCTTCCTAAATCGCGAAATCTATCGCCGAATGCAGTAAATAGTTAAAATTCGACATTAGCATGGAAACATTACGGAATATACCGATATCAATTGACTTCACACAAAAGGAATCAAGGTACCTCAATGACAAAGCCTGATCTATTCGCAGAAGTCAGATTTCGGAAAGCAGTTGAAGATGCTTGTATTACACGTAGAGTGCTTCTTCCCAGATCACGGATTAAATCTCCGTTCGGCTTCCCTCACAAGTACACACCACTTAAAGGGAACAGCAACAAAATAGCCACGAGTCAAAAACACTCCAATGCGTCTGACAATATACTAACTCGATACTGCGCGGGTACCTACCCAAAACACAGGCGGGATGGGGTAACTTGATTCACATTGACTAATTGCAAAATCCTTTAGAAAAGTCGAATGCGAAAGTGAAAGCGAAACGCCGTTTTAGCGGCCATCTTGGGAACCTATTGTGTTTTATGGAAATCGAACTGTAACAAGTTCTCTTCATAGTTTTCTATTCTTTAGTTTTATGTATGATCACTTTCTTTCCGCCCTTTCTCCTTTCATTTCGGAGTTTGAAATGAATCCAGTGTTGTCCTTTAAAGGTATTTGTTCTTGTACTTTTAACACAACCGCAAATTTATCACATGACATCTGAAATAATAAGAATACAAGAGCTATGCACTACACATGCAAGAAATGCCCAGCAAAATCATTAGAGCTTTTTAAGAGCGATTTTTTTATAAATGTTCATTACTTAATTGTAAGATATTGTTAATTATATTTACCATTCAAATATAAAATGCCCTTATCAGGACATGTCACCTGACGATCAAGTCGTCAGGGTTGCTACAATAAATTCTAAGTTACGAATATTGCCAACCTATTCATTACGCCATTTTGGACTGTAACACATTACCAGGTTGCCTTTTGTAAAATGACATTTAATTTTATTAGAGGAAATTAAAAAAAACAAATTGCGTGTCACATTCTAACTTACAGTTCATTTTTCCAATATATGCGGATTGATCGATCGATAAGTCAAAGAACTTTTATATAGCTATCTTTTTCTAAGTATCATGAAACAGCCTTGCTGCTTTTGTCATGCCACGTCATTTCGTCATATAACTATTTTCTTAACTCAGATTCATAAGAATCGGCATATAGTAAAAAAATGATCTGTAGGCTTAATTTTAATCCTAACTTAAACTTAAATGTTTTGTGTAATCCAGCCCTAGTGTTGTAGTAAGAGATCACTTTTTGATTAATTATTTCAGATTTTATGTTGACTCAGACTGGCCTGTTTTGACATTAGACTTTGACTGTAGGCGCAAAATTTGAATTTCACCTTCTAGTTCAGCGGAAAATCTTTTGTGATTTAAAAACTTTTGAAGCACACTATTATGCGTAAAGATAAATAAAAGACAGAAGGTCAAGTTAAAGATAAAGAAAATGAAATTTCTAGACTGTGCTTGACCTTGATACTTATTATTAAATTTAAATGAACTTTTATCGGCGGCAAGAAGAAAATTTAAAAAAGAAGTTCGATTGGCGTTTACACTTTTAAATAGTGATGAACACTATCGAATAGTATTGGGCTAGTGAAACGTGACTCGAATCGTGGATTTACTGAATCGATTCAGTTGAGCCAAGACTCTGGATCGAATCAGCGTTATTGAATCGATTCATTGACGATGAATCGAATCAGTGAATAGAGATAGTGAATCAATTCAGCATTACTAAATCGAGACAACGCTTGGCCGTATGCACAGACAAATCTCAAGGTGGACTTGATACTTAAAGCTAACTTCATATCAAATTGTGCGCCGTATAGTTACATTGTTTAAAGTAAAGGTTTACTTTAGATTAAGTCTAAAGATTTGTCTGTGCAT
Organism: Dorcus hopei; assembly: GCA_033060865.1. NCBI lineage: Eukaryota > Metazoa > Arthropoda > Insecta > Coleoptera > Lucanidae > Dorcus > Dorcus hopei. The sequence continues at coordinate 10,013,665 of CM065426.1, forward strand.
ACGGCCACCAGAATTGATTCATTGCCTCTATTTACTGATTCGATTCGTTGTCTCGATATAAGCCGTTTTTTGTTGTTGAACCTGGTTCAGCGTTGCCAGGTGTCAAATATTTTTTTCCCCAAGCAGACCTTAAAATCGTGCCAATTGACAAGATAAAATCCCCACTAATTACAACTAGGAAAATTTAATTTTATATTCTTATTGAAATCAGTTGAAAACTTACTGCATGAGAGACTTCACAAAACCATAAAAATCAAATTTAATTTTTGAAAATTTTTGTGCCTTTTATACTATGCTGAAAAGGTCGATGATAAAATGATACGCATTTTTTCGTGTCGGTGTGCATGGTATACATAAGATGTTTTCGAAAATTCGCTCTGGCTCCGAGTAGAAATGTGAGAGAGAACATTTAGAGACTAAGGGTCATATGCACCAAACACTTTAATCGAGCTTAAATTTGAGTGATGTTTATATTTTGACATTTGAAGTTTCATAACATTGTGTACCTCACATTCTAAGTGACGCTTAAAGTTAAGCTGAGTTAATTCGTTCGGTGCATACGGCCATTAGGGGGTCATTCTAATCGGATTTGCAACTTAGCAACGGTGGTACCTTCTTAGCAACCGTGTAAGAAATTGCAACCTCGGCAATGTTCGGTGGTAACGGGATATAATGTTGTGCAATCTCGATAATGCTCGGAAGTAAGATCATACCAAGTTGTAACTTGCAACCCCGATTAGAATGACCCCCTTAGTGCAAGTAAGAGTGAGAAAAATGGCTCCGATCGAATTAACAAAATCGCCTATAGAGTCCCTATATTACTAGAGTACCGTAATTAACTGCGCCACTACTTTGCCGCCAAAATGGCGTACTTGTAACAGCTGACGCAAACTGACGGAGAAATATTTGACGTTTGAGAAATGCAATGTTTGCATTAATAAATCAAATTATATAATATTTTGGTAATTCTTTCGAGCAAATATGCCGGATTGTTATATGCTGAGTTGTAAAAACCGGGGTTCTGCCCCTTTCGAATACCAGCAGGTATGCATGAAGAATAAAGCTAGGGGAAAAGTCTGGTTAGATTTTATAAATCGCGACGAATTGCCTTCCAGAGGAAATATTTGTGAAGTAAATATTTACGCACTAAAATATTTTTTCCTTATTAGAATAGAATGCTTCTTATTTATGCTTCGCTCAGTTTTTGCGGCTTTGACTAGACAGTAAAATTCTGAGCCCAAATCAAAAAACTGTATCTGGCCCCTTATAATACCTTTAATACAAATGCAAAAAATTATATTAAGTTTAAAACATTTCTAGTCACATTGAAAAGAGATTTATTTGTGAAGTTATTATTTTTCCCCAACAATTCCCCACTTAAAAAAAAAATCCTCAACTATTTCCCCATTGCCTTCGAAAACCCCCACATTGGGGAAAAACCCCCACATTGGGGAAAAATCCCCACACCTGGCATCGCTGACCTGGTTACTAACGGTTCAAACTCTTACATTTTTGTGTTAGACCTATGACGTCAGCATGCATTTGTAGTCAAACCTAAAGCGTGTGGTTCGAACATACTCCGCGCATATGTTCTATTGTAATTCAACATGACGCAGAAGATCAGCTGTTGTTTTGTCTTACTTTGTTCCTTCTTCCAGAAATAATACAAAATGCGTAACTGACGATTGTAAATTGTAAGGTGTTCGTTTAATACATATAATAAAATCAGTTTTCGTCTGAAAAACATTATATTAGTTGAGCAAAGCTACTAATTTATTTGCTTAGTACTTTTCATTCATTACATACATACACTACAAAATCGCATCTATTAAAACGCTTTTCATTTTTTAATTGTTTACTAACAGAAGTGTTGTAGTGTGACATAACCTCCTTTATTAACGCTTGAACTAGTGGTTTAAATTCTTTCGTTTTCTTGACAAATGGATTAATGACGTTAGCTTTGGATAAGGTTTGAACCAAAGAACGAACCAGTCCAAAATAGTGCAACAACAAAAAACGGCTTTAGTAACGCTGAATTTATTCATTGTCTCTTTTGAGTGATTCAATTTCGCGTCAACGAATCGATTCACTAACGCTGAATTGATTCAGTATCTCGACCCACCTGAATCTAATCAGCAGATCCATGACTCGAATTATGATGATGATGTAGTTAACACTACATAATACTGAATGAAATGAGCTATCGCATAATTACGAAATGAATGATACCAACTATCGAATAAATACATTCATTTGTTCATTACACTGGGCAACAAATTTTGATTTAAATTTTGTATCCTTGATGCTAAGGAGCTAAGGTAAATTATAGTTTTTTTATGTCAGCTGCAAATTACAACATTACAACACGTAGGTTAAGTGATTTTATGTTTGAACGACATTGGCTTATAATTCATTTGTTGTCTCATTTTAATGCGTTACTTGGTAATTGGTTCGTATGTTAGGTGCAGTTCGGATTTCAATTCAGCACTGATTGCAAATTTCGATCGTTTTATTCGAATACTTTCTCAACTATCGCCTGCCTCAATAGTTTTTATTCGATAGTGCTCATCAGTACTTTTAATGTCGGTCATACCAAAATGTCGGTCATACCAAAATGGCGACGCCAGCTTATTCCTCTGCGCTTCTCATTTGTTTTTTCAAAAGAAAAAATACAATTGTTTCAGAATGATTACCAACAACAAAAATGTAAATAGTAATTTCATGTAAATATGGTGGTTCATTACAGCCAGAGTTTAGCAGTTCCGAACCGCATTCAATGGTGCTTTATGCTAATGCCAGACGTTAAACAGTTTTAATTAGATCATATATCCTGCAGAGAACGCTAAGTAAGTAGTTAGTCCCTCGGGATGTGCTTTCCCGGCTTAAAGCACACACTCACACGCGCAAGCACACAGGCCCGAAGTGACACAGCCTTTATCTAATTACGGGAATTATTAACTAACGAAAGCAATTCCCGCGGGATTTTTTGCCCGAAGCAAATCCCGTACGCGTACAACAGGCCTCGAATTTGAATCACATCACGTATTCAAATTAGCGAATAAGGCGTCGAGCTCATCGACGTCGCGTCGGTTTTATCAGCGTTAACGAACGCGCGATATTCGGCGTCGAATTACGCGGGCATATTCCGAGCTGGAGGGAATCTGTTCAGATTACGTATTGCGTCCCCCCTCCCCCCCTCGTGACGGAATTACGGCGTCGCGACGGACGAGGTTTTGATAAACGACGCTCGTGGAAGTTGCCGTCGTGATATTATCTTTGGCGGTGGATGGAGTTTAGCTCGCTTCTCGCTTTATTATGAATAATTTAGTTCGGTTTGCTCGGGAATTAATAGCGGGCTGATATAAGCAGTTAAGTTTACTTTGATGAAGAACATATCGAACCAGGTACATAAATTTCGAAGGAAATTCCAACAAATTACATAAAACCACCATCGACGACGGGCGCGAGCTAATTATTTTTTCAAAAAAATTAATTTCTCGTCTGCAATTATTCCGGGCACTTGAACAGCCTTCGCCCCAGGGTTCGGCGGGCAACACTTACCCTAACGAAGTTTATTATTTGCAGTTTGATTGATGCGAAGTAATTAAATCGGGAGCACTCCAGACTTGCCCTAATTGCAACGGCTTCATAATCCATTAGCGATGGAAATGCGGGGAGAAAACTTGCGGCCAAAATTGGATTGCGTTTAGACGCTCGCTCGCGGAACCGTGAAAATGCACTTGCAGACGATTAGGGGATGTTCTAATGCACCGGTTTTTGTTCAACGAAAATTCTACTGCAGATTAATCACAATAAAATAACATAACGTGGTCGTTTCTAAAATGAGGTAGAATAGAGTAATCTTAATGTAAAATAATTACTCCGCCACCACCGGAGTTTTGAGGCACACCGGACCCTAAAGAAAATTACCTTCATTTATTTAAGTATGAGGACGAAGTTCCTGGACTCAAAATCTGTAGAAAGTGAATTAAAAAATGAAGAAATATACCCAAAATAAAAGAACTATAACAAGGACGATAATAGAGTATATTAATTAGTAAACTCCATACAATGGGGGATACAAATTATTCCTACCCTTAGAGAGGACGAAACGCAGTAGCAGAGGTCCTTGTGGCTATAGTTGCTCTGGGGTTTTTCTACCTTCTTTCAGGTTCTAGTTGAGCCTCCAGGGACTTTATGAGGATGTAAAGAGCATTTCTTCTTCAGTGAACATTTTGGAGTCCAGTAAAACATAATATTGTCAGAAAGGGTTCCAAAGGCTCCAGATAGTCTAAAATCTAACACTAACACCTTCGACGAGCTCCTTCTCTTTTGCTGGGCAAGGGATTCCCTTCAATGTGACGAAGAACATTTCCTTCAATAATTTCGAGTTTCCGACTTTTTGAGATAACCGAATCCATTCCCTCATGTCTTCAGTTATGACCGAGGAAACAGGAATCCTTCTCGTCCTTGTACATCATAGAAAGGATATTATAATTGGTCCCTTAGTCATCTCCAAACAGTCTAAAATCTAATAGGTTCTTCTTCGGTGCTGAGTGAGCGCACATTTCCTTCAGTAATTCATAACTCATCCATTACCTCATGTTTTCAGTGATGGTCTTTGCACATCGAAGAATGAAGATTTATGGTTGGTTCCTTAGCCTAAAGAATACTTTTGGTGAAGAATGCATTTTAATTTAACGAAGAGAACAATTCCCATTTTTTAATTGTTTGATGTAACTGAATTCATTTGCCATGCCTTGATTGCACGGCAGAGAAATGAAGAACATGATCCTTATGCTCTTTGCTCGTCAAAAAAATGAGGTTGTAGTTGGTTTTTTAGTGACACCAACTTGATGAGCTACTTCTGTGGTGAGAGATCGACTTCAATACGACGAAGAGAACGTTTTCTTCAATAATAACTGAATTCATTCCCCATCTCTTCAGTGTATGGCTGAAAAGACGAAGTACAAGATTCTCATAGTCCTTCGACATCAAAGAAAAGAGGTTGTAGTTGATTGAAACGAAGGACAAGATCTTGCTTGCGCTGCCTTAACTTTCAGTGCATGCCAGAGGACCAGGCGTCCTTGGTCGCTGACGAGGGAACTTTTCAGATAGTTTCCAAGGACCGATTATCATATACTTGAGACATCTATCCGGAAATCCTATAGTAGAAAGTAAAATTGATGAACAAGGATGACTTGATGTGACATGAGGTTTGCCCTTGAACACACTTGGACCAATCATAGACTGATTATAGAGATAGAGAGAGAGGTAAGGATCCCAATATGCCATCCATCAGCTGATAGAGGGTGTGGCGGCTCGTCCCCCATCGAAGCTATAATGAAACGTGAAAATACTTAAACTTTTATTAACGTTTAATATAAATATCTACCACAAAATCTTTTAAGCGGACACTAGATCGCGCACTATACACTTAACGTTTCGCAGTCGTTCGACAGCTGCGTCTGGCGATTTAGTGTCCGCTTAAAAGATTTTGTGATACAAATTTCATCGGAGAAGAACCAACTGTAAATAAATATCTACTATTGCATCAAATACGATTTATTGCTCGAGGTGGTTCTTGGCAGTTGCCCGTGGTGGAACTGTTGTAAGGTCGACTACCAGTGATATTTGTGTGGGACATGTCTGTGGGGCGCTTCGTGGCTTGCCCAATTGTGTATATTTGTGGGGCGCTACTGGTTTGTCCGATTGTGTGTGTTTATGGGGCGCTACCTGGCTTGCCCAACTGTGTGTGTTTATGGGGCGCTACGTGGCTTACCCGAGTATGTATATTTGTGGGGCGCTTCGTGGCTTGCCCAGGTATGTATATTTGTAGGGCGTTACGTGGCTTGCCCAAGTATGTATATTTGTGGAGCGCTTCGTGGCTTGCCCGAGCGTTTATATTTGTGGGGCGCTTCGTGGCTTGCCCAAGTATGTGTTTTTACTGACAGCGCAGACCTGTTCGAAGTCAGAGAGCAACTAACTTTCGATGCTGCGATCGCATTCTTTTATATGGTTTACACTTCAATCGCCCCTGGGATGCCCGGTTTTCCTGGGTGCTTCTTATTGGCTGTGGGGTAATTAATTTAGGTGATCACATGTCCAATCGTCTTGCGTCGCCTCATCGTCACTTGGCCGGCTGTCTTACGTCATCGCCGTGGCCAATCAACGTTGTCTTATGTCACCGCCGTGGCCAATTAGCGTTGTCTTACATCACTGGCCGTGTTTGTGACGTGCTTCTCCGAGCGCCGCGCCACCCGTTGTTGATTACGACATCGATACTGCAACCAATTAGAGTCACTGGCTGAGTTCGTGACGTTTTCTCTGCTGTTGATGACGATACCGACAAGGGTAAAGTGGATTTTAACGTTCCTATTCCTTTTGACAATATGCAGTGCGTGTAACATCCGACAGCTACTAAACCTGGGGGATCAACGGTGTTGAAATGCTTACTTGATTTATATTGATCTGTTAATTAATTTTTAATTTTCTGTTGTTGTTCTGTTGTTTACATTAACTAGTTTCCCCTATTAAACAACTCTTTCCGAGAGGTGCGGGTCCCCTTTCGGTCCCGTTCAATTAGATCACTGGAATGACTTAAGTTGGCTACCCTATACCCATATAGAGTAGTAACTAGGCATTTTGTTTAGTCGTCCTAAAACTGAGTGTATTTTTCACGCGTCAAGACTTCTTTACCGTGATTTATTTACTTTAACGTTTCCTAATGGTCACTTATCTAAAGGAGAGTCAGTATTTTGGCTAGGGGCTTTCCGCTCGAGCCCGTTATCATGTGAGAATGTTTAAGTTAGAAAGTTTGAAATTCTTTTATGGATACGACTAAGGAGATTTTTATTTTTATTCAATAATTTTGAGTTTAAATTTTCAGTTGTTTAAAATGTGATAACACTAACTACCTCATCTAGATAAATAAAATTTGAAGGAATCCTTTTTAGCTGTTTTATAAAATCGGTCCAAAAAGCTGAAGTTTGATGAAACCCATTCCTCTAGTTAGATCTTAAAAGCAAATTTATTAAAAGGTCTCTGGGTTTACGTATTAGATACTGAACCGGAAGTGTAAATAATTCGATTTGCGGCATTCCGAAGTCGCCGCTCGTAAACTTTACGACGTTCGTCCGGCGTATTAATTAAATATTGATCGTTAAGCTTCCTGCGAGGGTGGCAGGTCACGTAACTGCCTAAGAGGACACTTTACGAGATTCGGGCAAGCCGCTTTACGGGGGCGCGCCGCGTAAACTTGCCGTCGCGACGCCCGAAAGATTCGCTACAAGCTTACGAAGTGTTTACTCCGCCCTCCCTTCCGAACAAAGAGAAATCGATTCTTCGCGAGGGACCCGCGGAAAGAACTTTAAATATTTTACCGGAACAAATCGTCCCATTATTTTGATTGATGCCGGTTTTTTCTCGTCGACTTTGCGCTCTGCACACGAGCCGGATATTAATTGACGAGGACGTAATTTATTGCTTCTTATTATTCAAGTGGCATTCGCTTATTATTAGTTTGCGTAAGGAACTGGCGAAAACTTTTATGTGCGCCCGGAAATTCCGGGTAAACAACCCCGTATTAATAAAAGTCGGCGACGGTTTTATCGAGGTACTCCAATCGCACTCGGGGGTTAATGAAGGCCAAACGGGGTCTAAACACGGAAAGGAAGGCCCGAAAAATGTAATTTATTAATTGCACTGCATTGCCAGCTATCGATTCAGTTTTTGATAGGTCTATGACCTGCATTAATTACTGATGGACACTAATTAAAACATGCCATGTCCATCAACGTCGGATTATGACGTGAAATTTATGGATCTGTCTGCAAATATGGAAATTTACCTGAATTTTCGTCGACCCAACAGAAAATCGAATTGTAAAAATAAACAAAATACCTTCGCCAGGATATTTCCAAACCTTGGGAAATCAACGCCGTAACTCTTGATTCCACAAGTCTTGTAGCGAATGCCAAGTGATACACAGGAGGTGTCTAAAATGCATAGGCATGGTTTAAACATAGATGTCAGGTCTCAAAGACGATCTGTAATCTTATTTTTTACACCAGCGGTCCATTAGAATTAATGTGACGCCTCATCCAAATTCTTTATTATAAGCAAAATTAATTTTCTTTTTGAGAACAACGTAGCAGAGTGCTGCACTTTTAGATATAGGTAAGTTGGAGCACAAGAATCTGTGGTTAAGTTGTGTTCATGTATTTTAGAATTAGCTTGTATAGGATCTCTATGTTCAAGTATATAAACGAAGAGTTTGTTTGATAATATCCGTAAAGACAATTCCAAAAATACACTATGTAGTTTGTTCATACAGACTTGATTCAGTAAGTGTAACTCAAGTTTCTCTTTCTTACATTAAATATTATAGAGCGCTTGTAATTTTTAGTCCAGTCAGTCAAGATTAAATTAGAACTTCCGCTCTGTAATCCAATGGATCTAACTATGTTTAATATGTACTATATGCGACTTTTATAGTTAGTAACTATACATATAACGCTCCGCATATTTATTATATGCGCTTTTCCATGTTGCCTTTTACCTGGATTTGTATAATCTACCGGGTGAATGAATTATTTTGGTTGAAATAAGCGCCATGTATCGGCAGAAGTTAAAATGAATTTTCGTCAAGACTTTGGTAGCCTACATTCATGGAAAAGTGTCTTGACATCTTTTGATGGTCCTGTATAAAGTTATTAGTTTCATGCGAGCAAAATGTACCAAGTAAAGGAATTATTTTGGTTGTAGTAAGCGCCATCTATCGGCAAAAATTAACATGAATTTTCGTCAAGACTTTGGCAGCCTAAATTCATGGAAAACTGTCTTGACATCTTTTGATGGAGCTCTAATCTGCACTGTAACAATTATTAACAAACTTCATTAGAGTAAAATGTGCTATACGAAAGAAAAAGAATCTGTTTTAATAAGCGCCATCTATCGAGGAGTTGCCATTATAGTTAATGGCTTAGACTTTTTAGCAAAAGAAATTCGTCAGTAATCACTTTTCCCTCACGTGTATGAAATGTGCCAAGCAAACGAAGAAATCAAGTTGTAGTAAGCACCATCTATCGGAGGGATATTGTCATAATGATCTACTTCGAAACGAGTGCTTTCTGCTTTACAGTGTAGACTTTTTTTTAACGAAACTGAGTCATCGGGTCCTTTCAAAAGTTGCAGTTCTATGTGAGCAAAATGTACCAATTACTTAAGTGCGCCATCTATCGGCCAAAGTTTAAATGAATTTTCATGAGGACTTTGATAGTCTAAATTAATTATGTCTTGACATTCTTTGATGACCTTTCAGCAATAGTTATTATCAGAAAAAAAACAATGAACTTCGTAATAGATGATTCTTTACGTTTGTAATAAAGTTTCACATTATACTAATAGATGTCGCCATCATAATCATGGTTGTGGTATCATATTATACACTTACCTATAGCACAGCATAACCAGCATGGAAACTGTTTGTCAGCACCTTTGAACTGGCGGGACAAATTTTTTTGACCTTGGCACCATTTTGCGGATGTATAAACCAGTGTCGCAATAAAAATATTTTTGATAATCGAATTATTTAGGTTATTTTAATAATCGGATGACAGATTATTTTTAATTTGAATTATCCGACTTGAAAGCCTAGAGTTTTAAGTTTACTCAGTGCACCCCAGCATGCATAATCGAAAGCACCTAAACTCTGTTCACAAATTAAAAGACCACTGGCGATGTTGCCTTGTGAAAAGTACAACCGGCAACAGTTTCCTAGTTAGAAATTTACTAACAAAATTGGCATTTAAAATATTTTTCTGTTTTCGAGGCATTGAAATGGCTTGTTAAAATGAATATAAATGTAAACAATATAATAATAAAATTGATTTGACAAATTACTTTGGCATGAAACTTCAAATATCTTGCCAACCTTGCTATTTTGATAATGTTTTATAGGGGACTTATGTTTTATACCAACATAATGCAACAGGTGGTGGTTTTTTAATTTGTGAACAACGTATATTACGCTGCTAATTACACGAGACACTACTGATCGTATTCGTGCAACTGAAGGGCGCATTCGACATAATGCTCAATGCACGTAATGCGCACAAGTGTGAGGGAGAGCGACTGCGTGTCAGTGCATGTAAGAGTGAGAAAAAGAAACACTCCGTGCGTCCAGTCGAATGCGCTTTAACAAATCACATGACAGATTTTCCATCCGGAATATGGCGGCTCAGTTTGCGCGGGAAATTTTTCCCGCCAAGGAGAGTGAACCTGCTGTATGTATTTATGCTGTGCCTATAGAACATTACAATTTACACAACTTGTGCTGGGTTTCATAAAAGTCAATTAAGTTTAATCATTTGCTTAAGAACAATCATTCCTATACCTTCAGTAAAGTCCCTAGATAGTATAAAGTACGGCAATAGGGAAGCCATTTTCTGGCCCATTATGCGCGGGAATTTTAAAATGAAAATTTTGGTTGATTTTCATGTCATCGGAAAATGAACGTAAATGTCAATTTTTTAGAGCCTTACTGCGCAAATCTGAGCATGTAAACTGTACTGTTTGTCGACTAGTAAAATTGTCCCATAATAAACTGTAATAACGTCCTTACAACCCTTTATCATGATTAACCATTGTAAATCGATAAAAATCAACAAAATCCAATAACCGTCACAAACCACAAATGAACAAACCAGGAGCACCACGGGGCACGGACGAGCACCTTCGAGTTTCGAGCAAGCACAAATATTTTACACATAACTCAAAACTGCAAAATTGAAAATTTTAAGCAAAAGGGTTTTAATAATCATATCTTCAACGTCTTTAGATTAATACGGCTTATTTATTATGGTGTTTTTAATATGATTTATTTCGTATTTCTAATTCCTTTTGGGAGCTGACATTTATCAACTGCCAAAAAATCTAAAACTTCTTCGTTTCCATGACAAATATTTGTTTATTCAACTCAAATACACAAGTCTGTTTGTGTCACGTGACACAGACGCCATGTTCTGGCTAGTTTTTAAAATTTGGTCCTAAACTGTGTATTGCCGTACTTTAGTAATCTAGGGACTTTAACCTTCAGCTTCAGCACATGTAACCATAGCAACGTTTACTTTTAACGTGTGATAAATTTCATTAAGGTTTAGGAAATCCACCAGTAGAATTAGTTTGAATAATATTTGACACATCGCAGAACTCAATTAAGAATTTCAACAACAGATGGCTTGAGTGAGTTTTATTCGCCGAAAGGAAAGAGTAATTAAGAAGTTACAGTCGAAGTGCCGAATGACCGATGAAATGTCGACTATAATTGTTAATAAAAGTGGCATGATATATGCCATCTACCGATAGAGATTGCAATGATTTTCTTAATTGCTTCTTTTTTCAATTTCCTTACAAAAATAGATACTATGTTAAAATAAGTACATTTCAAAGTAGATCACTCATTTGAATGACACTCTGTACCTATGTTGCCTATGTTACACTAAACTCACTGACTGGACTAAAAATTACATGGACTGTACTCGTATATTGTCTACATTAATTGTTATAGGTACAGTTTGTTAAATGGATCTTTTTGCGCACGTCATTATGAAACGACACTAGTAAAAACAATTCGCATGTATAGCTATCTACATCAATCGTTCGGATTGAAAAAGGAACGCCTTTATGCGAATGTCTTTAAAGTAAGACGTATGGGTTACAACGTTACAAGTGGCAGATAAGGAAAGATTATAAAATACTACGGTAATCAAGTTCTGTCAAATGTAAATCTGACATTTGCTTAATTTGATGTTTTGCCTTCTTTCAAATTTAATTTTGCCTTACAAACTCATTTAGTTTTAATATATCTCTATTTAAAAACATTTAGAATACAATAATTAGAAAATTTTGTTTGATACAATGTCAGGAAAACGTTTACATTCGCAAACGCGTAACGGTTTCATAACCTTTTTTTACAGTTACTATTTAAATAGTACTTGATTTGACTAAAAAGTATTGATTTGTTTCATACGGATAAATTTCAATGACGTGCGTAATAATATCCATTTAACAAACTGTATATTGTCTCTAGATTCAGGTAGGTACGTAAATGAAGAGAAATTTTTATATATGTACCTCGTTTGATGGTGCTAGAAATATAGCGACCCACAAAAATGATCCCAAAGGTATAATAGATTGTTACTACAGAATGAGTCAAAAGTTACAAACCTTCCCCTTGCGAAAACGGTTCTTCTGATTTCTATCACTATGTGTACCGACAGTATTTTTTTTTCGTTGGTAGGTTTTAAATACTTTCAAAAACTTTCCAACTTCCTCTTTTGAGGAGGAGCTAACTTTAAAGTTTCAAATAGCAATGTATGTGAAAGGTTTAATTTAAAATTCTGTTAAAAAAAACCATAAAATATGTTTGTTTTTCACTACTTGTTGAAATGAGATCTTGCGTTTCAAAACAATTTTTCCTTGTTTGCTGCGGAAACCCGTAGAAAGAGTATCCCCCGCGCTTAATAGTTCTAACAAAATTGAATTTTCTTTCTTGAATGCTTTAGTAATGCCTTCGCTTCTTCATATTTAAACTCTATTAAAAAAAAAATCAATTTTTTATAATTATATGAAAGAATAACTTTATACATTCACAAGCGCAAAATGTTTAACAATAACATTATCTAAAAATAAAATAATAATTTCTCGTGATACCTGGCCCGTTATATTTCAGCAATGTAGTTAAGATACGTGTGTTTGATGTAATTGTAATCGTTACTCTTTATTCTCCCTTCACTCCCTTCGAGTCAGGAAAAAAATAGAAAATTCAATTTAAAATTTGTTTATTTTTGCAAACAACAAAGTCGCATTCTGAGGCTTAGTTACCGGAATGTAACTTTTCATTTCATCCGAAACAGAAAATTTAAATTTGTAGTTATTCATATACAGGGTGTACTCATAAAGTTCTTAATTTTGTACCGAATTTTCGTTTCCACGGTTAGAAATTATTTCGAACTCCAAGAGATTTCATCTACGCGTTTTTTTTCTGCTTAAAATGATTCGATATATTTTGACCAATCAGTACATAGAAATGCGTCGTATCTAAGCACTGATTGGTCAATATGCCACTTAACGATTATTGTTATGAGTTACAGAATAAGGGGGTAAGTATAATTGCAGAAATGCTGCTTTAAGTATTAAGAATAAATATAAATTCAGAGTAGCAGTTAAAAGATATGACGCCTTGCAATCACAAAGTTTCTGAGGGGCTAAAGGGTGAAGGGAAGTAGGCGTGTCGCTGATGAACCCCCACCAAAAATTCTTACGGAGACAAATGCATTATCTGTCGCCGTTGGAAGTTTTGCATTCAGTGTTGACTAACGAGTTAAGAATAACAGGAGAGCTACACTAACAGTAGTTTCTCGTCCAAATTGGTTACTCAATATGGTCGCTCTATGTCATAGGGCCAGTTGTATAAAACAAGCTAACCACTCGATCAAACTTAAACTTTCCTCCAATGATATTGCTTAGCCACACAATTAACTCGATCGAGTGATTAACTTGTTTTATACAACTGGCCCATAGGCGCACACAGTCGTTTTGCATTCGAGAAATGTCAATTGTATTCCTGTGTTGTTACGTTCGCAAATTACACCTCTTATACAGAGAAAAATATGTAGTGAAAAGTAACACAATTGTAGCTGAAATGAAACCAGTAACAAATTGTATGAAATATTATCACAATTGTAGTAAAATTACAAACAAGAATATTATCACGTTAAACAATTGTGTCAATACAGTTTGTTACTGGCTTCATTTCAGCTACAATTGCGTTACTTTTCACTACATATTTTTCTCTGTGTAGAGCATCTTGGGCGTATAATCGTATCTCTCTCACTCACGATTTTTAATGCATTTTGTGTCTCTCTCATCTGTTTCAAGAAGTCTTTCCATGACGACAGGTGCATTTTTCACACTCTGCTTACAAGTGGGATGCGAAAAGTACGTCGTTTTTGAGACAAAAATTCTCTTTTACGCCTTTTCCCTGAAATTGTCAAGATTTGCCTTTTGACATAGGATGTACATATTATATGTACCTGCTGGCACTTACATACATACTTTTAAAGAGTTTATAAATAAACGGTATGCCTTAAATAAAGGAATGCGATCTGTCAAAGTATACCTTACGCATATGCCCGTTGAAACTATAACTTTTCGATTCGCTTATGGTCTCTATTACCAAATAATTACAATAAACAAATAAATCACGGCAGCTATTACTTCTTTCGCAGTAAAAGTAATACAATAATTAATTACTTAATGAAGTAATACTCTTATTATAACTCTTATTGAACTTGCTTTTATTTTATGACGGAAAGTCGTAGCTTAGTATAGGGACGTTCGATCTACGTAAACAGAATCGATTTTTGAATCGATCTCGAATCGAAATATAAAAATCGATTAGTTTATATTAAAACAGCAATACATAATACTGAACAGTTATTTTTTAGAGGACTGCGTTAATTTGGTGCTAGCAGAATTTATTCTACTTAGGTTATCACGTCTAGTGTCAAATCTGTCGAGTGCCAAGAATAATCCTCAAAATACGCGGTTGAGTTTCGGTCAGTCGCAGTCAGATTAACATTTCTTACGCGGTGTCAAAAATGTAAAACGCTTTCAATTCCAAATTTAAAAATCGATTCGATTCTTGAAAAAAAATCGATTCACTAAGAAATCGATTGCAAACAGAATCAATTTAAAAAATCGATTTTTATGAGAAAAAAATCGACCTTCCAAAAGATCGATTCTGAATCGAACATCTCTAGCTTAGTACGTATGTCGCAACCTTGAAGTTGTCAACAGCGTCAACTCCAACTTTGTTTACATCTTCGAGGTTTATGTAATAAAATAAATGTTTTAATTCATTAATTGCCTTTTATTATCCATTTTGTAGAAAAGCGTAATTAAATGGATATAAAAAGTTAGGTTATGTTTTAGGGATGCACCAAAATTTAAAAAAATCGAATTTTCGAATCGAGTCCGAATCGATTTGACTCTGATACTTGTTAAAAAATATCGATATTAAAGGAGATTGATTTAAAATATAATAATAATAATAATTTATTGGGCCACCTTGTAAAGCACAGATTTTATTTCATGACAAAAATAATTCTTGAAAAAAAAATTGCAAATTTCTTGGGCATGTCAATTAAATCGCCGACTGTCCCGAAATTATTTAGTGAATCGATTCGTACATACGCGTATCCATATGTACTGAAAATCGGAAGTTTAATGTCGATTCAAAAAATCGATATTTTAAAGGAAAATATCGATCTTCCAAAAGTATCGATTTAAATCGTGCATCCCTATTATGTTTATAATAATCGTACGATTACGATGTGACTTCGCACTTCAGTATATTCTTCTTTGCTGTTTTAGATTTAATTCTTTTAATTTTTTTAAATGTACTATTTAATGCCATTTATATCTTTCAATGCATACTCTATAATTTGAGATTTAGCAGTATCGTAAACTGCCTTACTATGTTTGTTTAAGTTGTTTTCTCGCATATAAAACAGTACCGTAATTATTTCAAAATTAACATCACTTTAAACATAGAACACTTTTAAACACAACCACGATCTACTTTATCGGGTTATCTCTATTGAAACTAGTGCTCATCAACGTTTAGCACGTTGTCACAACCCACGTGCCACTTTTCCAAATTTAAAATTTGATGGATCGCATTCCTTTATTTAGGTCTGCTTTAATAAATCACGCATAAAATGTAAGGGGTTGGTCTTTGTCGTAACCACCAATCAGATATTTTGCTAGAAATGTGAGTTTCAGAGGACATCTATGTTTCGATTTGAGAATCAAGTTAAATGAAAATCATAGCTTGCGAATAATACGTTTGTAGGAAATATTTTATAGGTTTTTCTTTTAGGAAAAAACGTAAACCTTTTGTAAAATGATTATATGACACGGAACTGTCGTCATTATTTATGGAAAGATCCAATTTATTTAGGAAAAAATATTGAATTCCTGTCAAATTTTGCTACAAATATATGTTTTAAAATTAAAATTATTAGCTTTTAAACTATTATTTTCAATATTTCAGCTGCAGCCCCGTGTAGAATATGATGTTTACTATACGTATAAAAAAATCTGAATTAATACAGTGAATATTAATTCTGTTATATTGATTCTTTATTGAGTATGTTTTAGGCGTATATCGGGAAGGAAGTCGGGTGCCTTAAGTCACTATATAGAAAATAATCGAAGTATAGGTTTCCAAATCTAATTATTCTTTTATTCTTTAGCAGAAGTCGATTGGATGACATGTTTCCCAAAAAAATCCGTTTTCAAATCTATAAAATAAACAATTTTTATTAAATTAAAACTAAAAGAGTGATGAAAAAGTTATTACAAATTTTTTAAGTCAGCCCCACAAGCACCGCCATTTCTAAACTATTACTATCACGTGAAAACAGAGCGACAACTCAAAATTAAGACAATATTACCAACTTAAAAATTAGTGGCTAACATGGATAGCATTAAGTGGAAATTATTTAGAAACTTATTGCAATATAATGAAATTTAAATTTGATAAATTAAGAGTAATTAAAGCAATATCTTAATTTAATAAAGAAATTCGGTAGTAATTAGATAGATAGATGTCAAGTTTTTATGGCTCCTGTATCACATAACTTGGAACACCCTGTATAAGTTGATAAATATTTTTGCACTAAACTTAAGCTAGGTTTATAAAAAAAAATAGTATATATAAACTAAATTCAATTAATTAATTTCGCATCAATAAAATTAATTAAATTAATATATAAATAAATCGAAACTACAAAAACCTAAAACGGGTGAAATAAATTAAAATAACACCTCATTTTAAATTAAAATTGAAGAATAAAAAAGTTCAAACTTTGCTTTCTTTCAGAGTTATTTGAACTTAAGATTAGATAACCAGAAGAAGCATTTAATGGGCATCAGAATGAAAATATTAAGTGTCTCAAATTAAATAAAACATTACTCTTCAATTCACGAAAGAATACATATTCATCATCTAGGTAATATTCATCTGCTTTAAATAACTACACCTTGTTAATCAACATATTTGATTTAGATTTAATGATCTACTTCCGGTACATAAAAATTCATATAAATGTCAGTCAGCTGTCTCATGTCAATTCCATCATTTTATATGTTGTGTCAGTTTCGTTAGTTTACGTTGATTCTTACATAGAAAAGAGAAATTGTCTAAAAGTATGAAATGCTCTTGTCTTCTCTTGTGGCAATTTTAGAAATGCATACATCATGTAACCTACAAATGACAGACACACTTGATCGATAACTTAAGTGCATTTCCGCTTAGTTATTTTCGTACCATCTCTGTCACACTTATTGCTTTGAATAAGTGTAAAAATCGCAGGGTTATTTATTTAATACCTTTAGAAAGTAGTCTAAACTTTAACAATACCTACATAGATGACGTGCATGTATTCTTTCGTGAATTGAAGGGTATAAAAATTGTTCAAAATGCCCCCCGCCTTATGACGAATATAATTTTCTTATCAAAATATTAAAGAGTTGTACATACGCTTTCCAAAAACAAAATAAATTATTTCAGCTTTCGACCTTCATACTTAGATCAGATAACAAAACAATTTTTTTTATTCTTTCATTTTAACTTAAAATGAGAGGCTTCATTTTTTTACACCTGTTCTGAACCACCCTGTATAACATTGTAAAGCTTGCATACAAAATTTGTTGCAAAAATTAAGTGATGATGACGGTGGAATTTTCACCAAATTCAAATTGACTTTCTTGTGCAGCAAATAATCACAGAGTCCGAGGTTTTTGTAAAAGTCATAACAAAGAGATCGAAATCGGCAACTTTTAACGAAATTCAGTTGAATTGTTTTTGTCAGGAAACCGGTCGTCCGTTCTTGAGTTGCCGTCGCGACGATATTTCTTCGCCTCTTTCTACTTTGTCCGATCGAACGAGAGAACTTTGTATCGAAATCAGAACCGGACTAGCAATTACTATGTAGATTATAATAGACACAAACTACAAATTTTTCCTCGACTTCATTAAAGTGTTTAAAATTAAAAAGCCTTTAAATAAATAAAGTAATAAACATGTAAAAAAATAAAATAGAAAATAGACAGAAATTGTTTCCTTTTAGGTAATTTGTAAAAACTAAAATATCATGACATAAAGGATAATCGATTTAAGTATTTATATGAGAAACGTGATCAACTTATGACTGAATACTAACCATACTTGTGTACAGTCAGTAACAAGAACCATACGGTATTAGTTTGTTTCACCCTGCCGACCTCGACTTTGCTACCTTAACAACTATAGGAGACTAAGCTGAATACTGGACCACCCTCTTATAAATAATAAATAACAAACTGATTTATAAAAAGGCGGTTCAGTATGCAGCTGAGTCTTGTACTAGTAACGGTATTTACTATAATATTATCCTGCCCAAAAACAAATTTAAAAATGAATTAATATAAAATATACCATTTTGTTTACGTAATACCAAACTAACAGCTTTTTTTTAAAAATAACAGAATCTTTCTGTTTTAAATTAGAGCTACATTTCGAGAGCAATCATAGCAGAAAATAACATTCTCTAAAATCCGCCCCTGATCGCGTTGTTTACGCTCGGCCTGAGGCTTGCGAGTTTTATCGGGGGTGCAATTATTCCCTAGTTGTAGCGCCAATTATCGACCGAGTCCTGAGCTTTGTTTCGTCTTCGACGACGAGTTCGCCAACTTCCACCGGGGGAGCAGTGAATAACACGTGCGCTGTTTACAATCAAATCGCTAACTAATTACGTGCACTCCAAGGCCCTGCCGAAGAGAAATTGTAGAAGATAATTATGTAATTACATAAAGCTCCCCCGACATCGCATACATATACCCACCCACCCCTCAAAAAAAAGGAAGTAATTTATCAAAAAAAAAGGTGGAAACCACTTTTTAATCAAATTAAGTCGTCCCTATGCACGCAATCCAAAAATATTTTATTTTAGGTATCTTTTTTTTAATTCCAGTATCCTTTAAACTAATTAAACTCACAGTATTTAATGGGGGTAAAAGTTAAACTTTAAGTTTTTCCTTAACTGAATCGTTTCTTCACTCGCATTGCCTTGCTACCTCTTCACTGTTTTTCATGAACATTAAATAAAACGTATTTATTAAGAAGTACAGGAAAATATTTACAGCAATTATCTACTTTCCATATTTTGTTACACAAATCATTTTAACACAAACAAATTTCGTGCTGTGTGACTTTCCTCTATTGCTGGTATGGTTTGTTTTTGGTCAAGAAATGATAAGTTTTTTTTTTTTAATACACGGAATAATTAGGAGGAAACAAAAGAAACACGACCAGAGTACGCCAAGAGCGTCGGTGTTAAAAGCAAGCATTAGAATATTCTGCTTTGGTCCGATTGCTGACTTAGGCCCAGTTTTACAGTCGTGGAATAAGAACGGAATAACTGTTCGCCAAATATCCTTTAATGTTCCTCCATATCTACGTCACACCTACGTCACGTTATACCAATAATAATGCTTATCCGACGATTGTAAAATCGGGCCTTAGCCTGACATAGCCCGAATTATCCGAATATAAATGCGAGCTGTCCTGGATTCGCACTTTATGTGCAAGTGATTCATAAAATAGCTTAGAACGACACAAATTAATTCGGCTATTCATCTGATGCTAGCCTGAACTATTCGGCTATTAAAGTCTTGTGTGTTAATCCACAGCCATTTTAATGTCTAAGAATTTTTCGTTTCACAAAGTAATATAGATTTTTCCAAAAAAATAGTGATCTAGTCAAATATAACCTGAATTATCCAAATGTATCTGTTTTTATGTGTATACTGATTCTTGGCTAAGACCACCTCATAAAATCAAAACGGTCTGATAAAACTGGGGTTTGATGCTAATAACAACAAAAATAAATGAGACTGTACTTATTCGGCCGCTTTCTTAATTATTCATTATTCGGCTTCGGCTATATTTTTAAATATTCGGTTATATTTTGACTTAACGCATTATTTGGTTATTAGTAGTAATACTTGAATATAAAATCAGAAGCCTCAGCTATTCGCGCTTAAAACTAACATAATAAGGTTGCTTGTTGAGCTAGTACATAGCCTAAATTATTCGGATATACAGTGTGTCCCAAAAAGTTTTATACAAATGGAGAAAAAGTTTATCTTACATTTCACAAAAAAAAACTATTCTTTATAAAAAGCTCTGCATGACTTGTAGATCCATATTCAGGTACAAAATTTTTAAAAAATTGGCTGGAATACAGGGAAAATAAAAAATAATGATTTGGACGGAGAGCAAAATACGTTCAAACTGTAGTGGAGAGCAAAATATTCAATGAAATTGTGATCAAATAGCAAAAAATTATGCACACTTGTAGATTATTGATATTTACAGTTACTACAAAGTTTGTTGTAAACAAAGGAAATATAGAGTTTCGCAAATGTAAATTCAGAAATTTTAATTGTTCTTTGATTATCTTTTTATTTGGGATGCTTGCAATCTTATAAAACGAAAAAGAATGAATTTCATTACTTTAAATTGAAGAAAATTGCCGCTAGTTTGCAACTTTCCGGGTTGCAACTCTCCAGGAAAGTGTTTTCAAACCATTGCCTGATTATTTTCGATTCGTTTATCTTTATAAGTTCCAAAAAGTTGGGTTCAAACCTTTCAAACTTTGTTTTATTCATTCAACAATTTTAGATCATTCTTCGTGAATTTAAAATATCAACGTTTGAATAATTCTGATTTTGATTCTCAATCTTTTTTCGCTTTCGTTTAAAATTTGCAGTAACGGGAAATATAAAATGCACCTATTTCTTATTTTCATGGCTATATCAACAAAATTAAAAATATTTAAATTAATAAAATTGTAATTTTTTATGAATTAAATTAAAAATATTTCATAGCTCAAAAACCGTTGAAGATTGATATGGGGAATGCTAATACAGATCGATGCAGCACTTAATTCCACGTACGATGGTTATTAAAATATTAGTCGTTCCATTTGAAAAAAAGTACTTTTCTGTGTTTAAATTTCTTCGAGTGGGGTGGTATATTTTAGACAGCCTGCAACTTAATAGATTATGCTTATGCAATTTTTAAGAACCTTAAAACCTCAACTACAATATCAGTTATTAGAAATAAAATTGCTTCAATAATAGCTGTGATGTAATTTTTTGAAAATCAGATAGCAGAATCCAAATTTTTTTAGAAAATTCAAAATACCTCAAAAGTAAGGTAATTTAGAGGTAGGGAAGTGTATTGCAATTTTACATATTTTTACATGTAGAATTAAAAAATGTAACCAAAAATTTAGCATCCCTTTTAAAATAAGCGAGTTGATAGCGACCTCCGGTATAATCGGAAGTGACTGGAAGTCAATTTTGTTTTATTTGAAAACTTCTCTCTGAAATATATCTGCTCTGTAAATTTCAAATGTCTATCTAAACCTCTTCCTTGAAAACTTTTAATGAACGGGTTGCGCGAATAACGTGTATGTTGGAAGTTTATTCTCGGATATTAATTTGTATTTTCTTAATTCAAGTCACTTGAAGTTGAAAAATGTTTTAAAAATAATACTCTTAAATGTGTTTCATACTAAAATTTTATTTAGCTTAATATGGATATGCAAAAAAAATCATAAAACCGTACTTTATTTAACTTATTTCTTGCAGTTAAGACATCACCCCTAAGTCGCGTGGACGTACATAAACGATTTCAAATTTGATTTTATTTAAATGAGAACACCACTACTATTAATAAAAATCACATTTTCAAAATTATATATTTTTTTTCTTGAAAATGTTGGTCAAGTTAACTGTGGAATATTATTAGAGTAAAGTGTTAATAGTAACAAAACTAAATCACAATTTGATTATTCGGCTAATCATTCTAACGTAAGCTCGAATTATTCGGCTATTAAAGAGCTCTTAACTTGAATTAGGGCGAACTTTTGTAGGTATGTAAAATCTTAGGGAAAGATTTCATTTTTAATACTAAAGGCTACTTAAGTTAAAAATATTATTAAATTTATTCGGCTACTCAGCCTGAATTATTCAGACATTAAAGCTTTTACCTTTAAAGATGAGCCGGTTCACCACCTAAAGTGCTTACTGTATTAAACTAACGTACAGTTCTAAAAAGTTTATCGACTTAGCCAAGTATAGCCTGAATTATTTATACATAACGAACTTTTTTAGGCCCTCAAAATCTTAGGGAAAGTCCGGCTCATAAGATCAGGAATATTATTAGAGTAAAGTGTTAATAGTAACAAAACTAAATCACAATTTGATTATTCGGCTAATCATTCTAACGTAAGCTCGAATTATTCGGCTATTAAAGAGCTCTTAACTTGAATTAGGGCGAACTTTTGTAGGTACGTAAAATCTTAGGGAAAGATTTCATTTTTAATACTAAAGGCTACTTAAGTTAAAAATATTTTTAAATTTATTCGACTACTTAGCCTGAATTATTCAGACATTAAAGCCTTTCGCTTTAAACATGAACCGGTGCACCGCCTAAAGTAAAGTTGTTTATGTATCAAAGTAACGTAAAATTCTAAAAAGTTTATCGACTTAGCCAAATATAGCCTGAATTATTTAAACATGACGAACTTTTTTAGGCACGCAAAATCTTAGGGAAAGTCCGGCTTGTAAGGTCAGGAATATTATTAGAGTTCAGTGTTAATAATAACAAAACTAAATAACAATTTGATTATTCGGCTAATCATTCTAACGTAAGCTCGAATTATTCGGCTATTAAAGAGCTCTTAACTTGCGAATTACGGCGAACTTTTGTAGGTATGTAAAATCTTAGAGAAAATCCGGCTCATAAAATCAGGAATATTATTAGAGTTCAATGTTTACAACAAAACTGAATAACTATTTGAGTGTTCGGGTAATCATTGTAACGTAAGCTCGAAGTATTCGGCTATTAAAGAGCGTTAGCTCTTAACTTGAATTATGTATGTACATATACCGGGTGCCCGGTTTTCGTAGGGACAACATGGGTAACTTTTGTATTT
This sequence comes from Dorcus hopei, assembly GCA_033060865.1. Taxonomy (NCBI): domain Eukaryota; kingdom Metazoa; phylum Arthropoda; class Insecta; order Coleoptera; family Lucanidae; genus Dorcus; species Dorcus hopei. Next base: position 10,036,782 of record CM065426.1, read on the forward strand.
GAAAAGATAGAGAGATCGTTAAATTAGTTTGGTTTTGTTTTGCCAATAAAAATATTTAAATTTCCATATAAATTAATTCAAACCGCATCTAAATATCCTAAGTAACAAAAAAACTGCGGCAAATAAAAGAAATTATGAAATTTTGTTTATTTTTTATTTTAACCAAGTTGGCCATGACAAGTAAAATTTGAAAATGTATTCTCAATGAGCTCTTGAACCCGCACCTTTTTACTAATTTAACCATCTCTCTATCTCTTCTAATCCATGTTGTCCCTACGAAATCCGGGCACCCTGTATACATTAAAGGATTCGATGATGTTCAAATTTGAAAGCATGTATAAAAATATTCTGCTTCCACTTATATGCTCATACATTAAAAACCTTGTGTCTTAAACAAGGCCCATTTTACTTGCAATAAACGGTATAACTTCACTAAAATTGGATCACTTAGCCGAATATACATAGCTTGTGTTATACAAATATTACGCAAGATTTTCTCAGTACATAAAGTCTTGGGAAAGCTGACATCTCAATTTTTTTCTTGGCTTTATTTTGTGTTGTTGAGTGTTCCACTTCCTACACATAAAATTCCATTAACATACACTTAATTTAGCCAGTTATTATTTTATGAACAGCCTATACAATCAGTTGCTTCTTTTCATTTGTTTTTTCTTAACTGCTATAAGTTTTCTTGTTACGTTAGTACATTAAGATACCAGGTGCAACAATAAAATTTGGGAATCAACAGCACCGAACATACTGAAATGATAGCATTATTGCAGTACATTATGTACAAATACATGCAATAATTAACACATTTTTGCTTTATTTTGTATGAAATACTGTCACAATCGATTATAATTCATAGACTTTTCTGGTATGTTTTCAAATACCTATAAACAAAATTTGTATCACAAAATCTTTTAAGTGGACACTAAATCGCGCACTATACACTTAACGTTTCGCAGTCGTTCGACAGCTTCGTCAGAAGTGAAAAATATTTTTCACTTCTGTATAGTGCGCGATTTAGTGTCCGCTTAAAAGATTTTGTGATACAAATTTCATCGGACAAGAACAAACTGTAAATATAAACAAAATATTACATTTTCATTTTTTTTTATTAATATTGTAAAAGTATGACATATCTGTTTTTGAATTATTATGTTGAATGTGCAACATACTTATGTTGAATATACTTACAACATACAAAGTGAAATTCTATTCTAATAGCTCTAGTCTAGAGCACTCTCAGAATACTCTCTTCTTATTTTAACTTCACGTAATAACAAGGGATGAAGATAATCTGAGAGTGCTCTAAATCAATCGATCGAAAACGCAATTAGATTATATGCATACATATAGGTATGAGGTGGAAGAAGAAAGTTTTTCTGATATTATGTCACTTTTGCAGGAATATGCCTGCGCTAAGATCCGTATGTACGCCTATATTTATGTTATGATACGAGGTATAGCAACGTTTCAGGCTAATTGCACTCACTGCGCATACTGTGATGGTATTATTATGTCACATACGTATACATATAACAAATGATACATTTGTTCCATTTTGCATGAAGTATCATCACGCCCGACTTCAGCTTTTTCTGTTTGTTTTGAGTTACAAATTAAAAAAATAAACTTGTTAGATCACGTGCATACGTCCTGTCTATTCATATTGTAACAAAGAAGTTATAATTTATAAATTATAACTTAAACAAATACGTCACCAGCAAGCGACACACGATATCACACCTGCTTAGAATTAATACAATCAAAGTCATCTTCAAAGACAGCACACAATGGTCAATACGCGGAAAAAACACATTCTTTTCAAAATGATGCAAAGAGCATTTTGATTTTAAATTAGTAATTATTGATGATTAACTGGTGTGAGACCTTTGTTGTTTATCCACTGCCTTAGTTTTGAAGTTCCCATGGTGTGAAAAATATGTATAAGTTTCTATTTCCTATTAAATTTTGATTTTTAATCAACTTTTTTTTATTTCGCTTTAATTTTCACTCATTTATTTTATTCATTTAAAGGCATAATGCATCAAAAAAGTAAAACAAATTAAAAATGATAAGGAACAATAATAATTTCAAAAATAATTAGTTCTTTCCGCATCTCTATAGAACGTGCGGCATCGCCTTCATGGTGTTGAGATTAACCTTGCAAGTTGCATCAAAGAACATCGATAAAAATGTCTGCACGATGAATCATCCATCCTGTTCGAATTCAAACCTATAAGTACTTATCGATTTTATTCGTAATTAATTCAAGTGTTCTTTTTGCCAGAGAGAAGTTCCCTTCTTTTATAACCTAGTGCCGAGTGAACCATTTTACTATTAGAGAGTTTGCCCCACCCCATTCTTACGTTACAAATGCAATCGTTATAAATTAGAAAATGTAATTATTGCTTGAGAACGAACAGAGAAAGCACAGTATTGAAAAATTAATTGTCGAAAGTTAGGCGTACATTTTTTTAAAATTTGTGCTTTTTTGTTCGTTCTCAACCGATAATTACATTTTCTAATTTATAACGATTGCATTTATAACGTAATGTAACGTTTTTATTAAAAAAGTATAAATTAAAAACATTCAGTCTTAAATAAAAGAATATTTAATAACGATTTGAACAGATATTTTTAGCTATTAAACAAACACTAACACTAAAACTACCTACTGTTAATTTATTTGGCTAATTAATTTATGTTGAATAATATTTATTTGTACGGCGTTAATCTTGTTCGAGTGAGATTTATATCTCTCGGTAGACTTTCTGGAATCAACACGAATGTGGCGGATTCTTCTTCGAAGGATCTGGCACCGTCCTAGCGATGACATCATGCCGTCTCGGTGAACCCGCTTTGTCTCGTCCGTCACAGTAAGAATGGGGTGGCACAAACTCTCTATTATTTTAATAAATGTATTATTTAATCTGGCTGCGTCCCTTATTCAAACAATACCGTAACATTTTTATGATACGAGGCAGAGCAATAAAGTTTCGGGATGAGCAATTCAATATCACGTCTATACTTCATTGGAAGCTCCATGCTTTTTTGTAGGTTAGAATTTTAAGGTTAGAGAAAAGCGAAGTCTCACTCTACAAATATTTATTGGTAAAATTGCGACCGCGGTTTCGTCAATTAAGACATTGTCAAGCAAAGCTCAAGCTAAAAAGTACAATAAAAGACAATTACAAGTGTAAACTTTAAATATTAAAAACAACTTACGAGAAGTAAACGGGAACAGCTTGAGCAGAGCAGCGGCGGAAACAAGACAAAGAACAAACCTTCCAACCGAGTGACAGATGAGTGTAGGGGGAGGGGTCAACTGCGGTGTTGCCAATTTATAGAACGGAAAAAATTATCCGTATTGAACTTCGTTTGGTCATTAAGCAGGGGAGAAGGGTAGAAATTATCATGTAGGAAGATTTCTCATTGTTCGGCTATATTAAGGGTTTTCCCTTTTGGAAGATTGTGGAGTAAAATGACATTAGAATTGAAATCAAAATTATGTGAAGTGTCGGCAAGATGGTTGGCGAAGGTAGAATCGGTTTTACCCAAACGTAGAGAACGTAGATGCTCATTAATTATGATTTTCAGAGAACGGCCAGTTTAGCCAACATAGGTGGACTGGCATGTGTTACAGGTTAAAGAATAAACACCACTTCTTGTCAAGGGATCTACGGGATCCTTGTTGTGACAAAGTAAGTTATGAAGGTTAGATTGACATTTAAAGACGACATTAACATTCAGTGACTTCAAGAGTTTTTTGATTTTAATAGATAATTCTCCTATAAAAGGGATGGAAAAATATTTCTTTACCTGATTTTCAGGAGGAATCGGGGTAGGAAAAATGGTTAGTAATGGTAGTAAGTTTGTTTTTTGAATAATTGAAAATTTTGAGAATAGATTTGATGGGGAAACTATTTAAAAAGGCTATCTGAACGATAGTGCCTATTTCTGCACTGAAATCTTTGTAGGACATGGATATAGTAAGAGCTCTATGAAATAGGGAATTTAAAACAGCTAGTTTATGTTCCACTGGGTGCGCAGAATTGTAATGAATGCAATTTGAAGTGTAAGTCGGTTTCCTGTAAATTTTATAATTAAGATAATTATTGTATTTATAAATAGTTAAATCCAGGAAATTGATGGAGTTATGATGTTCAGTCTGTAAAGTAAATTTAATTTTAGGGTGCAATGAATGAATGGCTATCAAAGGACCATCGTAGATGATTAATATGTCATCGACATATCTACCATGAAACTGAATGTGATCTATGTGGATGCTGTTAGAAGAGAAGAAAGTGTTTTCTAGTCTATCCATGAACAGGTCTGCTAGAAGAGGAGAGAGGCTACAACGCATAGCTATGCCATCTGTTTGTGGGTAGTATTTATTATTAAAAATAAAAAAGCTTTGGCAAAGTGTTATTTTTAAAAGGGATTGTAAAAATTGAACCTGGGAGTCAGAAAGATCAGAGGAAGCAAGTAGATCGTTCACAATATCGATATATTCTGTGACCGGGATGGAGGTGAATAAGTTTGACACATCAAAAGAAACTAGAAAACTATTGTCGGAGAGCTGAACAGATTGTAGTTTTTGAATCAGATCTAAAGAGTTGTTTAGGCTAAACGCGGTTTGTAAATTTAAGTGACGTTTAAACATATTAACTAAAAATTTTGAAAGAGGAGCGGCTGGAGAGCCTACATAAGATACCACCGGTCTTATAGGGCAGTCGGGTTTATGGGATTTTGGGAGACCATACAATCTGGGAATCACGGGGTTCATTGTTTTAAGATTGGAAATGTTGGTGAAAGGGTTATTAGTATTGTCGTTCAAGAAATTGTTTAACTGGGAGTTAAAGGAAGGCAAAAGGTTGTGGTTCAGTCGCACAAAACCATTATTATTAAGAAAAGATTCCACTTTAAAGATATAAGTATTCCGATCGAGAATGACAATACCTTGCCCTTTATCAGATTTCGAAATAACAAGATCACAATCTGTGACTTCCTTCCTTAAGGACTGAAGGTCACGGTTAGTGATGTGTTTGGTTGAAGATGGTGGTTTGTTGGGTTTATTCTTTTTAATATACGTATACACGTATATAACAATCCAATATCATCACGTCACGAAATGCTATGCAGCTTTTTCTTGGAAGTTTGTCTCGCAGCATGACAGAGGTGACGTGAGATCAAAAACCACAACGTATTTCTATGACAAACTCAGCGGTTAATAAAATAGCAATCACAAATGTCATGGTATCAAACAACCATGGTGGTCCAGTATGTATAAAGAAATACGTGTATCAATTTTGGGCCATCTTTCTGGCCCTTCAAATTGAATCCAGTCAATTTCATTTGTTTTCAAAATTATCTACAATACTGTAACAAGGAAATTGGTACACTGCCAACGCAGGTATTCCGATAATATAGCTGAATGAAGCACGAAAAGCATAAATAATTACATCAGGCGGTTTTACCGTCACTGAACAAGTACGATTCATCTACGATTTTCCGATGACTCATATATCACGACAGCCTTCCTAGGAAAACTGTTTAAAAAAGGAACCCCCCATAAATACTGGCGAAACTCATTTTGTAAAGCATTAGAGTGACTTTCTAGTTAGAGGAAATTTCCTCCTCATATAGTGTAGTGTAAAACATGTAAGTCTCTTACTTGTTATCACTTTTAATAAATGTATTATTTAATCGAGCTGCGTTTTGTAATTTATTGCGTAACATTTTTGGACCGTGCAAGCGTACCTGTCGCGCTACCATACCTGTCAACACCCCCTGCAACCAAGACGTCCCTGGCTGCGAAGACATGGAACGTTTACCATCAACCCCTACATTTGGTCTCTGCATCTCTAGTACGGGACTACTGGCCCTGGACAATCTCTCCGGGTTACATCTGGCGATCCACCTCTATCGGGTTCGTCGCCTTACGGATTGGGTCGCCTCTGTCCTGGCTGCCCAAAGACCCAACGATACTGTTATACCACCGGGCGCAATTACCTGCCCGCAAGGAGAGGGGAGCGTCCATATCATGGCTCTGCGGAACCCGTCTTCGCCCTCTCCGTCTATCCGTAATCCACGGCCCAATGTACTTCTTGCCACCACCCTGTTCGACATTCGTAACACGCAACATACAAAGTCGAAAGAACACCGTACCAGACATTGTAACAACGGATCGCCTACCCATCCGAGGAGATAACAGAAGACCGCAAAGCTAACACACACCCGCATAATCATCTTACTCATCCAACGGGCTGATACATTTTTTTGTGAGGGGGTTAAAATGTAACAAAGAAATTAGAACGCTGCCAACGCAATGCTAGACCTCCAATATTATAGGTGCATGAAGCAGGAAAAGCATAAATAATAATAACGAGCACGATTCATCCATGATTTTCCGATGACTCGTATATCACGACAGGATTGTATAAAGCCTTCCTAGAAAACTTTCTAAAAAAAAAATCCTATAAATACTGGGGAAACTTATTTTGTAGAGCATTAGAGTGTCTTTCTAGTCAGAGGAAAGTTTCCTCCTCATATACTGTAAGTAAACATGTAAGTCACTTGTTATTACTTACAATAAATGTATTATTTAATCGGGCTGCGTCCCTGAATATCGTTATTTAATTTATTACGTAACAATACCTCATTTGAAATGAACAACTATTTAGTATTCAATGTTTATATCGTGTTTATAATGATATACAAAATAATTCTCATATAAATCAAATGAATTATATGTTCAATTTCCACTGTTTCGAAATTATGACCGCGTTTAAATAGTATGTTGTATCAAAGAGCATGAAATCGCACTTGTTTCATGAGGATATGAAATTTACCAGATGAACCGAAGTTGGATATTGTAATTTCGTTGTGAAATATAAATTTCGAGCAGTTTTCAATGGTTTCGATAAACTTTCCATTTAATTTATCAACAACACGTATGGACATCACATGAATGACTTAAACGTAACTTCTCAATTAATAATTTAGTAATAAAAAAAGGATAGTTCACCACCTGCCATTTCAAAAATATGTATGTACACAATACCTCAACTGCAGCTGAGGTTTTGTATACACGTATACGTCATTTTGAGGTATTGCATTGACGTATTGTATACGTATTGTATCAAATACACATATACTATACCTCAACTTCAATCATTACGATGATATTGGGCGCGTTTTATTGGCACCATTCTGATTCCGGAATGATCATTCTATGCGTTTTATTGTGAAATTCTGCACCCTTCACTCCAGATTTCCACTCCTTCCCTAATGGTGGAGTGAAAAGTAGAGTCAAAAAATATTTGGTTAGGTTCAATCATAAAAGTGACAAATACCAGTGAAATGAAAAGTGTTTCTTAATATTGTCATCAATTGGTACCAGTTCCTCCCCATCATCCAGGATATATCTGCTAGTACTCATTGTCACAAGAAATTTGTTAAAGGTTGTCACGAGCAGAGGTATTTTTTTCTGTCCTTTTGCAAAATTTAAATTTCAGCGCCAACTTGTCTTGTCATATCCACTCTTATCCAGTAAAACGTTTTATTGGTTAAACGATTTTACTTGTTCTAGATCGAGTAGGACATTTGCAATAAAACACACCCATTGTAATAACCATTTGCACATGTACACATATCTATTAAACATTTTCCATATTGTTTAATGCACAATAGTAATTGAATCCGAGAAACGGAACTAAATGCCCGATCAGTAATCCATTCTACTCGATGGAATTTATTTTTGTTGAAAAGATCTCAACTTTAGAGTTGAATACCCCTCAACCACCAGCCTCTTCTGAATATTTTTAGAGCGTTTACTGTTTTGAAAAAGTTAAAACATTCAATTCCTCATGAAAACCCAATTTTGACGTACTTTTTACAAAACAAGGAAAAGCGAATGCGATTATAATTTTATTACGTATGCTAAAGCTTGTATTTAAAATAAAAACACGCCTTTATTTAATTCTGCGATATCTGCCATGATTTTTATGGAATTAATCCTAAAACTTTCCATGTATTTACACCTAATAAGATTAAAGCTTGGTAAGTACTTCTAGTAGTGACAGATGCGTAATGTTAATTTAATCCAACTTTAACTCCACAAGACAGTACGCAGATCCTTACAAGGACCACGCATTAAACGCACGTGCGTGTGACCCCAATTCCGCAGGACCCTCATCCTCACCGTAGTTCCACTAACGACTGACTGTACACATAAGCCCCAAGTAATCTTTACCGCCTGTGGTAAAGCCCCAAATTTACGACGTTTAATTCCCGCTTCAACGCAGGCCCGGAGATAACACCAGTCCGGCCCACAGCTCCTCCATTATATCGTCGGTAACTTGAAGGGTAATTCAATTTTTCTTTTGTTTATTGGTTTCGGGCGAGCGACGCGCCACCACTCGGGCAAAGTGCTTGTTGAAAATTATGTGTACGGCCTCAATCAAATTAAACGTCTTCGAGTCCCGCACGATGCAATTCGAAAGGGGCAATTTTATTCATTAAATTCTTAATTGGGTTTACAAGTAACGACCTACGCCGTGCACGCTTCAAAGGGTAATATCCACGACTGCAATTATCGGGGTCGTTGGGTGGAAAACTCGCTCAAAGCCTTCGCTAATTGCCTCGCGGACAAGCTTGACGCAATTTCCGGATTTTTCCACGTCCCAGTGCAGGAAGTAAGCTTTCACTGTTCACTTACCAGTGACCAAGTTGGCGTGGTGAAATTGGCACACTGCGTCCGCCTCGTACCAAGAGATGCGATCCCTGAAGTATCGATAGAAGACCGGGAAACCCTCCTCGGGTAGAACCCACGTGTTACTGATGTTCACCTGAAAGAGAAAAAGCAATAGAAATAGCTGAAAATAAGAGAAATCGCAAGTTCCTTGCTACTATTGTGAGAGTTTCAGGGCGCCATCTTTCGTCGATCGTTTAAACAAATGACAATACAACGCATTTTGGTGTAGGCGACGGATTTATCGTAACAACACAAGCAATTGAATCCGAATATTTTTAACCAGAAACAAAAGTTACAGCGAGAAGTTCGAAGTGCCGCCATCTATTACAAACGTGTTGATTTAAGTTTCATTACGTCTCATATTGTAGAGTTTAGCGATCATTCCGAAATGTTTGGAAGTTCCAACATGTACTGTAACTTTAAACATCTGATAAGAGCTCAAAGTCCCCCAGTCCTTTCATAAATGCAAATGAAACGAAATTGATCCCCTCAGAGAGTACCTACACGAATCGTAAACAGTCGGATCTCAACTGTTTTAGCCAAGACGCAAAGCAACGGAAACAAAAGCAACAATACTTAATGAAGTGCCATCTGTTGCTAGTTACTTCAAACATCTTGCGATGTCTTGTAATAACCCGGACGGTATAAGAAGTGCGACAATTTTATGTTTACGTCGATTATTACAAAATGGTGGAGGCGCTGGGGGTTTCAACATTTACGGCGACTTCCATTGTCTGATAAGGACGTGCACTTTTCCGAGACAGTACACAGAGCCCGCCACTGCAAACACGATAACATGGGTCTTGGCAAAGTAAAGTACATGAACCGCAGACAATCCGAATTTACTCTGCCTTGAATTGGAGGCGTTAAGTAAACGCTAGAGCGGACGCATTTATGTGGCCCTTAACCAAAAACGTCGAAATAAACATTTTTATTTCGTGTAGGCGACATTACCAACGCAAAGAGGGCGGCGTAATCATAATCATATTTCACGTCAGCCGGGAAGCAAAATTTATGTTGGGATTGAAAAAGACGAAATCTGCTTTAGTCAACATCTAGAATGAGTATTTTTTATTATCGAGCTTAATGTGCACTGCAACTGTGACCGACTTACTAAATGTTCTCTTTCTTTTGACGTGCAACTTACATACAAACTGAGCGATTAGAAAAATCTAACTGAATCAAATGAATGTGAATCTAAGAACAAAAATGAATCACTGCAACTAATTTTTATACAATATGTATGTATGTATGTATAACTTCATACATCACATATTATGATCAAATCTGTACTAATACTTAGTTAATCAATCGTCATTTGTTTGGCTAAAATCCAATCAATTGTCTGCCAATCAAGTTCTTCAGCTGCTGAAATCGTCGTGTGGAACATGGAAGGCTGAAGGCAATTCTAAATCGTTTAAAAAACTAGAAAAATACCAGCTTGGTGAAAAGTAAAGCCTCCCAATTCAAAAAAATAAACAAAAGTAGAAACGAATGTAATTCATTAAAAAAAAACATAGAAACGAATCCCTTGACAGTAAAAGCTGAAGTACAACAATTTTTCGAGTTGAGTGAAACAATAGGAGCAATAAAAGAAAACAAAAGACGATCGGATTGATCGAAATTGAAACGCGAAAATCAGATCCGATTCTGCACTAATTCAAACTTTTGAGAAGGGTAACAGAAAACGTAACTGTCAGTGTTCATATATTGTGCATAAAAATTAAGATTGACAGGCTTTTCGAATTTAAAGAAAACGAAGGACAAGCATGAAACCGAACATAATCCGAATCATGAGAGTCCATATACACCAGGAAGGGATTCGAATCCACACCAGTTTCAAGACCGTTGCCAGCGTACCAACCAACTCGGCTATGCAACTACTAACGCGTGTTCAATTGAAAAGTTCATCAAGTTGGTTTAGATTTTTTTTTAATGAAAGAACATAGAGTTAAAAAGAAATAGGGGTATTCAACAAACAAATCGATTGATTGCAATCAGATTGAATGGATTTAAATCGATTCATGAAAACGCTGAACGGTGGCGTGAGCGATATAAAATTGTACGTCAGATGTATCTGGTGCGTATGATCTCATCTTTCTCACTCACGATTTTTAAACTATTTTGTATCTCGCTCATCCGTTTAAAAAATCTCGTGTTTATATTATTTCCATGACAATAGGCGATCTTTTCACACCCTACTTAAATGTGGGATGTGAAGGATCACCTGTTGTCATGGAAATATTATAAACACAAGATTTTCTTAAACGGATGAGCGAGATACAAAATAGGTTAAAAATCGTAATTGAGAAAGATGGGATCATATGCTCCAGATGCATCCGATGTATAATTTTCGAACGCAACTACAATATTGGCAGTGCAGTTAAGTTATTTCTCAAGTAAATCACTAAAATAAACAATACACTGTTATAAACAACTCGCACATATGACGCAAACCGCAACGCCATCTTTAATCGCAGTTGAATCGTAAAATTTTTACGACGCACAATTTCATAATCGCGATGTTGAATCGATTCAGATGTGTTGAACGCTAAACTGTATGCAATCATAAATCGATATTGTCAATCGATTGTGTCCGTTGAATGCACCTAATGACATCTTAAACCGATTGACGTTTGATGGATGACAGTTGTAGCGTTTTGGTTATAACCTAACGTGACATAACTTAAAGTGACGTTTCGCAAAGATCCTAATTTAAGACATACTTCACAATATTTGCTCCGTTCCAGAATTGCCTCCAGATTGAAGATCAGAGCGAGTAGATGTGGAGTAGATATTTGATTACGTGGTCAGCGAGCACTCAGGGTAACCAGCGATTAAAAGAACGCATTAGAGCAACTAATATAACCTCAAATTACGATGGAAGAATGTATCCCCTTATTAATTTAAGTCATGAATATTATAGCGGAAAGTTTCTAAAATTATAATGACAATGAAGAAGATCCAGTTAATATTCTGGAAAAGAACGAAAATTTCTTGGAAATTACTGTACCTAATGTCAATTTAAACAATTTGCAACATTTTCGTATACTGCCAACAATTTTTGAAATTGTCCTATAAAAGAATCATAACTGAAATGATCACATTTTTTTTACACAATCACTCATTACATTATTATTAAAATGGAGGCAGTATCATAAATATAATCTTAAAAATATCGATAAATTTTTCGGGGAACACCACAGCACGCGACGGACTGCAAGATTTTCCCCGCCAAATATAACCTAACAAGCTTGTGACAAATGTCAAATTTTTCACCAATATCTGAAAGCTCTGGTTCAATCATCGGAGCAATTGGACTACGCTCCGTTAGCTTCAAAATTTTTAAAAGAAGGCGAGCAGATCTAGATCCGTTTGCTCTCAATGCAATAAAAGAACGCTTTAGAGCGAATAAAACAAAGAAATCTAATTCTGGAACGCTGCAATTATAAAAATTCGAAGGCCACTTGATAAACTTTTCAATTGAACACCAGAAAAAGTTCATTATTTATTTATATGCCGATCGTATAGATCTGAGTTGAGAAAATATACGATGAAATGACGTGACATGACAAAAGCCGCAAGGCCGTTTCACAAAAGTTAGAAGGAGATAGCTATATAAAAATTCTTTGACTTATCTATCGATCGATAGATCGGTAAATTTTGGGTTATAAAGAATCTTAAATTTAAAATCGAAAATAATAACAAATAAATCGAAAAATAAAACAGTAGAGGATCGTATAGAAAAACAAAACAGTAGACGATCGTATGCAGAAATCAAGTACGACGCTGTAATAGGTTGAAATAAAATCAGTTTTTGAGGACAAAAAAGGGAAAGCGCAACTGTCAATTTTTATAAAACATAAAAGTCATTAAAAGTTAAAGACTCCTTGAATTGAAAGCGAAAAGAGCAATAAAATATCGAAATATGAAACAAGAAACGGTCGTATTGTAAGGACCCGAAAAATGCGTTAAAGAAATTTCGAATTTATTTTTTTTAAGCTCTACCTGTTATTCCTGAAAGAAACCAGAGAGAAGGAACCACGTATCGCTTTATAAGATCAGTGTTTTCAGACCAGGGGCGATATTAGGTTACGGCGATAAAGTTTTTCCATTCCCACTGACTCAGCTTTCGGAAATGAACACGCCGTTTGGCTTGCCATCTCTGTCCTTGACCGCGCGACACGTGGGTAAAAACGGTAAAAGCAAGACGAGTACGCCATCTCATGAAGGGCGACTCGCCGCTAGAAGCTCGAATGAACCATGGATTTTTCGGAAATAATGTTGACTTTTGAAAAAATCCCTCTCTGGTGTTTCAGAGTGGTGGCGAAAGCTTAAATAGCCGCCGCGAGAGAAAAACAGGCAGTTCCCGGTTCCCTAAGTTTTGCCCGCGTTAATTCTCGCCGTAATTTTGGTTTAATTTTTTTTTTGTTCTAAGTTCAGTTTTGTTTTTGATTTAATATTAAAATTTTCCAAGGTTTGTTATCGGTTTCGGGGTAGAAAAAGCAGAAGCTTTTTCCGTGAAGTTTTGTGTCAGTTATTTTAAAATAAATTCGCTCGCTAACGAAACAATTCTCGTAAATCTAAATCAATAGTGTTTTTCCTAAAATACGGATACGAGAAAATCATTTCAGATTCGTCGCCGGTAAGCTCAATGTCATTGTTGCTTGAAAAGTTAAATAATTTAATCAAAAGCGTTTTTCACCACTCTCTCTTCTTATCGAAGTATTTGTTTATGTTTTGTTATATTTTTCAGGATATTTTGCATTGCCTATGTTTTATCTGTTTTATTATCAATTTTGTTATAAAGTTCCTTTATAGTAAAGTCGGATTTTTTGGGACTTTATTCATTTTCCAGATAAATCATTTATTTCGGTACGGTTTAAATACAGTGTGTTAAGAAGGGCAATTAAAACCAAACACGTACGCGTCGCGACGCGAGTGATTATAGCAGAATGAGCAGTGCGCAGATATGACACACCGCACCGTTGGTGGTAACAATTGTGTAGGAATAATTTGAATTGCATTAATTAGACTAAAGAGTCAGTAAGGTTCATATTACCATTGCAATTAGATAACTTTAATCAAACTATTTTTATTTACATCGAAGCGAGTATTAAAACTCACTAGAGATCTTCATCTTAAGAAAATTTGTTGGTCATTGTTTCTTTAGCACAATTAGCAGCTAGCGCCGGCCGGCCAGTAAACCACAGTAAGCAGGTAGAGTAGTTAAGGATGCATGAACAACTGTAGTAAGAACATCTGGATGGCCTTTTTCTCGGGAATCTAGGTAAACGGTCCGGGCAGTCATTTCTTTAGCAATAAATTTTAAGTTGTGTTTGTTTGTACACTTTTATTGCTTATTTACTTGTACGTAACAATCAACAAACAAGGGTTTTATAACGGGCGCGTTACAACTCAAAGTAGAATTTAGAGAACCTTTTAATAATCGGTAAATCGAACAAGGAGAGGAGAAAGATTCAGATTCAACAACCTCAAAATAGTAAGTCTGAGGGTAAGACGGGCCAAAATTCATACCAAGTTAGAAGAGAGCGAGCCGAACGACTTCTGGCTATTTTTTTTAGCTAATTCCAGAAACGCTACTGACAAAGGAGTCGCCTCTTGCGTCTCGATTTGGTTTGAAAAAGTTTTGGGTAACAAAGGATGGTAAAAGTTTAAAAAGGATGTTCGCCTTCAGGGTCTAGTGGAAGTCAAAGTTGAGCCATCCTAACTCTCGAACTTCCCATGTAAAATACATTTTTCATAAAATTTTGTTATATGTGAAAAACCATTTTATAAAAATATAAACAACCCTTTCGCGTACTCGTGGTCTTACAGAATCATTCCGGAATAACCGCGAATATATAAAAAAAAACTGTACAGGACACTAGCTTAATATAACATCAGGTTTTTAAAGAAAGAAAAAAGAAAAACAGAAAATAAAAGAATACTTCTATCTAAAAACCTCTCGGATTAAAAAAAACAAAACGAAAAGAGTAAATAAGCAAACCGAATGTAAAACAATCGCATCGATTAAAAATAATCGCGGCAATTACATACAATATGCTGTAGCTTAAAATAGAATTCGTTTTCAAAAAGAAGATAATGAATCTTGAAAAAGCGAGAGCTTTTCAAGTTGAAAACAGAACAAGAGGTCAATAGATAGAAAAGCAAAAGAAGACATGATCGGATTGTTCGAAAATGAAACTCGGAAATTAAATGAACTTTGAAGTAACTTGAAACGAAATCAGCTTTTTAAAAAGACAAGATGAAGCGTCATTGATGAAAGCTTTAAGTTGAAACAATCAAACAATTTAAAATCCTGAAGATGATGAGCCAGAAACGACTAACAATACGAGTTTTGTGCAAACGTCTGAAGATGATTGCACACGAAAGCACATTTTTAAAATCGGCATGCGTACATACCTACCAAGTGTTTCATTTAAACTTGAAAAAGGAAAATAAATATATAACTATGTAAAGAATCATCCTGTATATGTTATTCATACGTTATACCTACACGGAAATGACCGAAGGTCTTCTGTAAAAGCCTGAAGTTGACTGATAGGCGAAACACATTTTTTAATATTTAGGGTTTTACGGACAGATGTTTCATTGTTTTCAACGTATGCGTAGAGTTTAGCAATTGTTCCTTCCGGAAATTAATATCTCGAGGAAAACGACGGAAAAAATCCACGTCCGGAGCGAAAACAAAACACAATAGATGATTATCCGAAGATTGATGATTCAATTAAGCGCCCAGTTTAAAAAAAAATGGGACAAAAAGAATGCGGCAGGGAAACACAACAAAGCGAAGAGCCCCCAGCAGAATCGATGACCAAAAAATAAAAAATAAATAAATTCGACGTCTCCATCGATTCGTACTTGTAAATTAAGACTTCGTGGAAGGCTCGTATTAATCCACGCTCGGAAACTCGCCACTTTCCAGAGATAGTGGCGCTTTACCGGTTTTATGGCGGCGGCACCGGCGTCGGTTTATTTTCGTTCGGGAAACTTACGTCCGCTTATCTTTGAAAGCCCGATCGTATATACAGGTGTACGCGATTTATGTAAATAGGAAAAGTGCAATGAATTATTTGCTTTCCGTTTTAATTGCGAAATACTTCCGACGCGCTTGGGCTTGCTTTCATGTCTGTGAAGCTTCCAGGCGCGGAGATGTCTTGCTAAATGAAATCGTGCAGGCGTGAACTGAAACTCAAACTGAAACGAAACGAGGAACGCAATTTAAGTTGCCAAGCAGCCGGTTATTGGATATTATTTACACGCAGAGTTTCGAATAGTTTCGCCTCGCGCAAAAGCTCGGAGCTTTCAGTCTGGGTTGAAAGACTAGCAGAAAAAAGGAAAACCTTGAAACGCATAGTCTTTGAAAAGATGATTTCAATGAAAGTTGAATCATATTTTAATATTACAAAACTTTGGCGATGAAAAAGACCTAGAGACAAAAAAGGTTTAAACGAACCTATGATCTTAAATATATTGAGCAGTGCTTCTTTTCTAAAAGTAACTTATTGTTAGTTCTACAATAGTTGTGATGAGATGTTCAGAACGCCATCTGTTGGTTAATAACGTAAATAATTATTTTACTAATATTAAAAATTGTCTCTGTATATCTCTCTGTACGAGAGGGCGAGACTAGAAATCAAGTAATTTTCTGTAGAAAATGTTGTTTGAGTTCATAGAGCACAAAAATAAGAAATTACAGTATTCGTCCTTGACTAATTTATTTACAATTTACATATCTAACTAGTTGGAGAGAGAGAATATCGATTTATTAGCCGATTTTCAAATCACTCATTAGAAAAAGAGAGAAAAAGATTGTTCTTATTACTCCTAATTCAATTATTTATTCAATCGTTTACGCATTTAAAATGCTGTGTTTCATTAATGATGGAGAAATTGTTTGGAAAAAGGCCAAGAGATGGCGCTCGTGTTACCTTCGAATATAAAACGTATTTCGTTTTTGGCACTGACATCCTCGAAAGGTGAAGCAAAGAAACTTTCGCAATTGGTTTAAAAAAAACGATGTTAAACGATTTTCAAATCGTTTCACCTCACACGATGTTTAACATTTTTATTATCAAGACAATAAAATAAGTGGCTAATTTATTTATTGCCGAATTCATTTACAAGAGAAGATGAAGAATCAATTAGTATTTTGTTGCAACGTCATAGCAGTTAAAGATGACGCGACGTTACAAACAAATACGAGTATGACCAACATTCAGTTACAAAAAATAAATAAATTACTAACGCCATCTATCATCGAAATTTGTAATACATTAAAATAAAACATTAAAAGAAAACAAAATAAAGTGATTGTCCTCATTATTCCTAATTCAATTATTTATTCAACCGTTTGCGCCTTTGAAACGCTGTGTTTCATTGATGACGTAGAAATTGTTTGAAAAAGATGGTCAAGAGATGGTGCTCGTGTTATCTTTGAATACGAAACGTATTTCGTTTTTAGCACTGACATCTTCGAAAAGCGAAGCAAAGAAACTTTCGCAATTAGTTTCGACGATGTTAAAGGCACACTCAACACCAAATAAAAAATAATCAAATTTTTAAGTGACTCCATCTCTTATCAAGTGCTGTAATTTAAAAAAAAAAGCATGTTTTGAAAAGGCGTTCGATTTTTGCTGCTCTCATTTCGAACATTAACGACACGTAAATAGTTTGGAAAGAAAGGGTCAAGAGATGGCGCTTGATTAGGAAATTTATTTAGTTAGTTTATTTAGTTTAACTGTCATTCTTGAAAGACGTAGTAAAGAAACTCGCGCTATTGGTTACAAGCGAGAGAGCGCTCAGATATAAAATAATCAAATAAATGACCCCATCTATTATTATTTCTTTAAAAAAAGAAATAATTTTCTGATAGTCACTTTTCGAGAAAAATCAAGCGGCGACGTTGTCGCTATTTGTTTGAAGTCGACGTTAACTAAGCAAGCACATCATAAACAAGCGGAATATGTGGCGCCATCTACTATACGAATTTGCAGTACATTTAACTAAAAGCACAAAAGAAGAAAGGCTTTTCTTAACTCTACATCCATATTTCAGCATTCGCATATCGAGAACGTTGTGCTTGTCAAATTCAATGGCTACATACAAATGTCAATACAAATTTTGCTAAAAAAAGATCGAAAGATGATGCTGGCGTGTTGCACGTAATTATGAAACATACGTCTCTCTGATAAATACGACTTTTATCAGATTGATGTCAAAGCAATCGCTATCGATTTCAAGACGATTATCAAGAAACTCGTGTTGTACTCAAATCATAAATAAATGAAATAGGCGGCGCCATCCAATATCGAAATTTGTAATTTATTTAACTACAACGTTTAAGAAAAACAAAAAAGTCTGTTTTATATTTCTTCAATTAATTTTCACTGTACGCATGTGAAAACGTTTGAGTCTGATATATTTAGAGATGACAAATAAATTGTTTAGAAAAGAATAAATTATCATTCTTAATCATCTTCTTAAATTATCGTCTTATCATTTCTTAATTATCATTCTTGATGGCTGTTGATTTGAAGATGTAAATGATTCGGTCAACACACAAGTTATAAACAAATCGAATAAGTAGCGCCATCTACAACCGAATTTGTAAACTATTTAACTATAGCGTTTTAAAACTTAAACTTAAAAAATTGTAAATATTTAACTACTTATAGCGTTTTAAAAAGAAATTTTTCTCAGAATTCTTCATTCAATTGTCGGCATTCGCTTCTTGAAAACGATAAGACAGAAACTTTTTAAAGCTTCAAAAGATGGCGCTCGTATTACACTCAACCATGAAACTTCGTTTTCCTTTCTTTTGACTGTAGCAAAAAAATTTCGGCTGTTATTTTAAAGACGTCGCGCCGTTACAAACGATTCAGTCAGCACTAAAAAAAACAAACTAATCAAATAAGTGACGCCATCTATTATCGGAATTTGTAAGTTACTTAAATATTTAGATTAAAAAAATGACATTCTCACAATTTTTCATTCTTATTTTCAATATTCTTTTTATTAATTTCTTTTGATCGATTTTCACAGAAATTCTTTGGTTATTGACCAAAAGATGGCGCTCGGTAATACTGGTGTTAAATAATGGTGTTAAATCAAAAATAAATTAAACGCTCAGCGCCATCTATTATCTCCATTTTTAATAAATTTAATTGAAATGTTTAATAAATAAAATAAGACTATTTCGTCAGCACTAAACACGCAAACAAACTCATGGCCCATTTTTAAGCATTTGATTTAAACTGCAACAGATGGCGCCAGGAGGTGTGCCATGACAAATCAAAGAAGTACCGCCGTCTGTTATCGGAATTTGTAAGTTACTTGAATACTTTCATTGAAAAAAGGTTATTCTCATAATTTTTAATTCCTATTTTTATAATTACTTCTTCATTTTTTCACGCATTATGAATCTGCGTTTGATAAATTTGCACAGAAATTCTTTGGACAGAAAGGGCAGTGTTGACCAGGAGATGGCGCTCGGTAAAAACTGTTTTCCTTCTTCACATATATTATTACTTATAGTTAAGAAAATTTTGCTGTCGAATTGAACACGATGTCATAAAGGACTGGATTAAATCTCAACTAAATCGCCAATCTGTTATCGCAATTTAATTGAAACGTTTCAAAAGGAAACAGAGACGATTTCGTCAGTACTAAAAATACAAAACTAATCAAATAATTACCGCCATCTAGTATCATCGGATTTGTAAGTTACTTAAGTATTTTGATTAAGTTGCTCTCCTTATTCACAAATATGAAACGATTTGCTACGGGTGAAAATTTCCTTATTATTATTTTCTAACTTTCGAGTCACCATGTATATTGACGAAAGGGTAATTACGCCGAAGTTTGACCTTGAGAACTTGAACTGATCTGGAAAGTACGCTTTAGAACGTTAAACAAGCCTAGGCAACCCTATTCTTTGATAATGAGGCTGTCCCATGTCAAATTAGGAAACATTACAGGCCCGTCATTGGCCAATAGACCTCTCCCCCTTCCCGCGAACCGTTCGCGTTGTACAATGCCCGATGTAAATTTCTTTCAGTCGATGTGACTACTTGTTTGTAATTAGACCGCACTCTCGACTTGTTTAAACTTTTCATTAAACGGGGTTTATTTTGAAGTGAAAAATAAACGGGTTTACTGCCCGGATGTGAAATTGGTTGCGTCGAAACCAATCGAAACTTTCCACGAGGCTTCTCCAAGCTTGTTCCGTCGCATCTACGGCAGGTATGTTTTTAGCGTTACATCGTGCGACGGTCGGTTCGTAATTTGTGTTCCCTTTTATTTAGGTTTTTTAAAAATATTCTTAATTGGATTCCCCCCGTTTATTCCGAACGTTTCACCGGAGTTCCGTTGAGTAAGAGCTGCTTGGCGATCGTCCTCGTGATATGCCTTTGCTGAAAGGTTTGATGGCGTTGTTATAAACGGATCTTGGCCGACCGTCTTGAATTTTGACAACGCGGTGTGTCATCGCGTCAGACACCGCAGGAGGGCGCACCCCGTGGAAACGAAAGTGGTAACTGAAAGCCGTTCCTCCACCATATTCTTATCTCGTTGCCCTGAAGCCAAGATGACATTCGGAATGATGCGGCGCTCCTGATACGCCTAACCTCGACGGACAACATTTTGACTGCACTTTGGATTGGGGATTTGTATCTTTCTGATTTCATTTGTTTATTTATTTTGTTGTATCATATTTTTAATATTTAGCGCTTAAACCATAAATGGCGTTGATACGAATCTATTTTCGAATTTTTGCGTTCATTTTAATGTTTTGTAAACGGACCCGTAAAAGAGCATTTTAGTTTATTTTTGACGCTGACTTGATACAATCGTTGAAGGTTGTTAATTTAAATGTTTGATTTGGGACATAAATAAAAACAAGTGTGCATTACTGGTGGCTCTTATTTCTTTCAGATTAATAAATTCAGCCCCCTTTAAGTTTTTAGGGTTATGTACAACCCATACTCATTTCCTCGAGTCTAGCCGGTCGGGAGGTGATTCCAATAGACCCATCTCTACATTTGTAACCAGGTAAGGTCGCAGATTGAATCGAACATCATGATATAAACGACTCAAACAGCAATTAAATTACAAAAAGAGACCAACGCGCAGCGTCACCAACTATCGAAATCTGCAAGTTACTTAAATATTTTCATTAAAAATTTATCGTCATCTATTATCGCAATTTGTAATTAATTTGAACGTTTGATTGAAAAGTTTAAGACAGAAAACAGAGACGATTCCGTCAGCACTACAAATACAAAACAAATTAAATAATTAGCGCCATCTATTATTGGGTTTGTAAGTTACTTCAATATTTTAATTAAACTTTCCTTCTTCACAAATTTTATTGTTATTAAGAAACTACTGAATCGAACACCATGTTATAAACGACTCGAGCAGCAATTAAATTACAAGAAGAAACCAACGCGCAGCGTCATCTACTATTGAAATTTTTAGTTAATTTATTTGAAACGCTTAAGAATGAAAACGAAAACACTTCTCACGTTTTCCAATCGTCTTTCGATATTCGCGATCGTGTTTGACAAGTTCAAGAGCAGAAAAAGTGGGGAAAAGGGAAGATTCAATATCCCAATAAAGCTCGTCGTTCAGATTACCTGTTGTAGATGATATTTCTTGTGATAACGCGGTTCTTTTTCTCTTCTTGCTCCGGGCGTCTCCTCCGAATAAGCCGGTCGTATCCGGGCCGGATTACATCTGCGTTTAATATTTACTGCTTCGCGTTTTCCCCCCGAACGAAGTTGACGAGTGATTTATTCCTATTGAATTTGTATGAAGCCTCGCGCAAATAATTTTTGCCAAAGAACGAAAAGATGTCGCCAAGGAAACGCAGATGTTCCAAAACTAGTACCAGCTCAGAAAAGAAAGTTTTGAAGATTCAGGAATCGTGTTATTTTTTTTCTTATTGTCTATTTCTTCATTAATGCTTTGAATTCTTTTCTTTTTGTAATTAAATTTTTCCCCGATGATTAATCATCTGATTTTTATATAACCCCATCACAAAAGCCCGCACGTTAAATTTGGGCCGAGCAAATTATTGTTCTAGTGTTCTAGCGGTAAACAACAGCAACATCAACAACACGTTTGTAATTAATGGGTCGGAACGGTGCGCATAATTTTTCATCAATTACCGGGGGAGGGCAATCGCAGATTTTCTTTTAATTGTGATTAATGGGGCGGGTGAGCCGCGCCCTTATTTACACTCTTGACTGTGTTTGTGTTGTGGGAGGAAAAAGGCACGCGCTTAATATTTTATGATTTCACTCGCCCTTCTGCAGCACCAACGCCGAGACGCACTCGAGAAAGTGGGAATATTTGTTTTTATTGCCATTCGAGAGGATGATTTATGGATATGGTGAAAAATAGTGAGATGATATTCTGATAATAAAAACAACAAACAAAAACATATTTATTTATTCAATATAATAAGGGCAGCTCCAGCCACCAACTGGTTATTTATTTAATAGCTTCATTAATTTTATATTGAAAGCACTAAATATAATGAAAAATACTTTACAATTCATTTATTTTTTGAATTTTACAGCATAACTGCAGGCTAGGTAAATATGTAATTAAAAGACGGCACTGTTGCATCACTCAAGCAAAACCAAATTAAAAGTTCAAAAGAAATTCCATTCTTTACAGAACGACAATGTCTCGAAAATGTGCAGAAAAAATCAAAGTAAATTCCTCTTCAAAATAAGCAACTTCTAGCAACGCGCTCTTACTTCGTTCTGCGATACCCGACGTATTAAAAACTGTTTCCAAATTAGTACGCATAATTCCGGAGAGATGGCGCTCCTTGTCACATCGCTCATCACAACCACTAGAATTCAGATGTTACGAAAGCAAAACAAATTATTTTCATGTCTGTCACTGTTGCACCTCTCGAGCAAAACCAAACCAAAAGTTTTAAAATGCCTTCTTTACGGGACGACAAGTGGCGCAATTTCTCGAAATTGAACAGAAAGAAATCGTCATCATTTTAATCATAGTCAATGAAAATGAAATTACAGAGACGTTAACCAAGTTTCTAGGCTCTGCAGGCTCAGGACTTTTACCGAACTCAATCAACCTCAAATTGTAAACACATCGTCCTCAAGGTTCAAGACGCAAGGAAGTTTCTAGCTGGAATGATCTAAGACGCGTTTGAAGGTTCCACATTTCCAATTTGAGTGTCAAAGCTCTAACGCAAGCTAGAAGTGAAATGCTTAAATTGGACTCGCTAAACTTAAATGTCAAATATTTTAGTCACGTGGTAAGTCCCTAAAGCTAACAACATGCTTTCAAGTTAAACTGAGCTCAATGAAACTCAAATTACAGAGACGTTAACCAAGTTATAAGGCTCAACAGACTCAGGATTTTTACTGAGCCCAATAAAATTCAAATTTTAAGCACATAGTCCTCAAGGTTCAAGACGAAAGGAAGTTAAATTTTAGTTGCAACGTTCGAAGACGAGTTTGAGGGTTTATAATTTGAGTTTCAAAGCTTTAACGAAGTCTAGATGTGATCAAACTTAATCGAGCTCAGCTAAACTCAAATTTCAAATACTTTAGTCACGTGTCAAGCCACTACAATTAACGACAAGCTTTCAAGTTAAACTGATATCAATGAAACTCAAATTACAGAAACGTTAGCCGAGTTCCAAGGCTCAACAGGCTCAGGATTTTTACCAAGCTCAATCAAACTCAAATTCTAAACACATCGTCCTCAAGGCTCAACACGAAAGGAAGTTAAATTCGGGTTGCAATGACCTAAGACGTGTTTGAAAGTTCCCCATTTCCAATTTGAATTTCAAAGCTCTAACACAAGCTAGAAGTGAAATACTTAATTATTGGACTCAGCTAAACTCAAATAGCAAATACTTTAGTCATGTGGCAAGTCCCTAAAGCTAACGTTAAGTCTCCAAGTTAAACTGAACTCAACAAAACTCAAATTACAGAGACTGTAGCTCTCTAATCGCTTCCATTAAAAAATAAACTAGATCTGAAGATCGAACTACATTCCTCAAGGTTCGTTGATCCAATCAGGATCTTTATGCTTGAATTTATCAGCGATCTAGAAAAAGAAACAAACTTTAAGACTTTAGGATAACTCTGATAAAAAAAGCTTTTCGCATTTAGAGAGTTTTGAATTGGATTCCTTAATTTTTAACGGCACTCAAATCTCCTTCATTTAAGGAGTAAACTGGCTTTGAAGATCGAACTACACTACTCAAGGTTGTTTGGTCGAATGAAGATCTTTGTGCTTGGATTTATTAGCGACTCTTGTATAGTTAACCATATTCCAAGGCTCAACAGGCTCAGGATTTTTACTGAGCCCAATCAAACTTAAATTCTAAACAGATCGTCTTCAAGGTTCAAGACGAAAGGAAACTTAATTCGGCTCAGTTAAACTCAAGTATCAAATACATTAGTCACGTGGCAAATCCCTAAACGACAAGCTTTCAAGTTAAACTGCGTTCAACGAAACTCAAATTACAGGGACATTAAGCATGTTCCGAGGCTCAATTAGCTCAGGATTTTTACTGAGCTCAATCAAACTCGAATTCTAAACATATCGTTCCTCAAGGTTCAAGACGAAAGGAAGTTAAATTCGAGTTGCAATGATCTAAGACGAGTTTGAAGGTTCCACATTTCCAATTTGAGCTTCAAAGTTCTAACGCAGTCTGAAGTGATAAAACTTAATTGCGCTCAGCTAAACTCAATTATCAAATGCTTTAGTCACGTGGCAAGTCGCTAAAGCTAAGCAAGTTAAACTGAGCTCAACGAAACTCAAATCACAGAGACGTTAACCAAGGTCCAAGGCTCAACAGGCTCAAGATTTTTATTGAAGCCAATCAAATTCAAATTTTAAACACATCGTCCTCAAGCTTCAAGACTAAAGGAAGTTAAATTCTAGTTGCAATGACCTAGGACGAGATTGAACGTCCCACTTATCCAATTTGAATTTCAAACCGTAGTCTAAGGCCCAGTTGTACAATACCAGTTTAACTCTAAGCTGAAGCTTAAACCCTTAACGTTTATTTCAACATTTGTTGTTACGGGTTTAAGCTTTGGCTTAAAGTTAAGCTGGAATTGTACAACTGGGCCTTAAAGTAATAAAACTTAATTGAGCTCAGCTAAATTCAAATACCAAATACTTTAGTCACGTGTCAAGTTCCTAAACGACAAGCTTTCAAATTATACTGGGCGCAAGGACAGACAGACAGACAGACAGTGCCCCCTAATCTACCCTGAATCGCTACGAGCGGTACCTGAGCTATTAGCCCTCATCCGTCTCGGGCCCCGACCAGAGCCATCGGATTGAGATACGCTCAATCAACGCGCAGGGTAGCCCACCTTTCGGTGGCTGACACTATAAAGTGTCGTCCTGCTACCAGACTGGTTCGGGGTTGCACGCCCCTCGCCCCTTCTGGTGAAGGGAGACCTATCTAATCTCTACTAGCTATCCAGGCTAGTGCCGGAACTGAGATCCGCAGTTCACACGTCGGGATGGGGTGGGCATCATCCCTAACCCTAGCATGCGGGCCATCAACCACTACCCCCGTGAGTCCAACCCAGTCGACCGGTGGAGGTCCCCTCTACTCGCTCCACTCCAGAGGAGGGGAGGGTATCCTCCGGGCTAACCGGTCCCCACGGTACCAGTTTGCTTCACTGGTGGGAAGTTCGGCCACGACCGAACAAGTCGGCCGAGTTCTACAGATTAGGTTACGTGCAACCCAGGCACTGGTACGCCAACTCGGGACGGTGGGCTCGTCACACCCATAGGAACTCTATCATACGTCCACAATGGTCACCTACGGCCGAAGCTGTTGGATCCACGCTTTAGTAAGCAGGGTAACCTCCCTGCCGGGGGACCCAAGGACACTCAAATTACAAAGACGTTAACCAAGATTCAACAGGCTCGGGAGTTTTACTGAGCTCAATCGAACTCAAATTCTAAACATCTTAGCCAAATTACGAGGACTCTAAAGTTGACAAACTCAGAAGCTCAATCGAATTTGAATTCCAAGAACTGTCATGGCTTGAAAACAAATTATTATACTTAGCTCAGATAAATTAAACTTAAATTTTAGCCAAGTTTCAAGCTCAGAAGTAGTGGAAGTGAAATTCAATTCCAAAGATTTTAAATAAGTGTGCAGGCTAAAGAACAAACATTCTGAAGCTCTAAAACTTAAATGTGCTCATATCAATATAAATCAAATTTCAAATACTAAATGAGTTACAAGCCTCTAACGCAGTGAGTGGCTCAATTAAGCTGAAATTCCAGAAATTTTAGTCCTTAAATAAATCAGAAACTCAGAAGCTTAACTGAGGTGAATTATACTCAAAGTCCAAAGCTTCAAACTGCTAAGAAGTTTAACTGAAATAAATTGAACTCAAATTCCGAAGACTAGCCATGTTATAAGGCTATTAAGCTCACAAATTTAACTGAGTTCGATTAAACTGAAATGTTAAAACATTATGTAAACATTAAATGCCAACGATTTTAGACAAACTGAAACTTCTAGAACTTAAGATAGGTACTCAAACTAGAGTCCTACTATCGAAGCCCTAAAACAAGTTACAAACCCAACTGAACTCAGTTAAACTTAAATTCCTAAGACTTTAACCATACAAGTTCAGAAATATTCTAAATGATAACTGAGCTCAAATTCCAAGGACTTTAGCCAAATTCCAAAGTTTTGAAACTAATTCACTTGGATATTTTAGTGAAGTGATCAAGCTCAGAAACACTTTACAAGTTAATCGAGGTCGATTAAACTCAAACTCCGATGACTATTGCCAAATTTTAAATTGGTGGTGATAACTATTATTCTTGATTCGGAGTTCAAAGAAAAATCGTTTATTGAATTAAAAATAATTTAATTCTCCACAGTCGCTTTACAAACAGTTTACCACACTTTACTTTATCGTTTTATGTACAGTTCGCTATTAACCGTACGGTCAGAATTAAAAGTAATGTCCCCAATAAAAAGTTAAATTGCGGTCTAATCACTTCTGACCGCTATCACGACCAGGCGGACAAGCTGACAGGCACACATTGAATTTTCGTCGATGTTTGTTGGCCGCTTGTTTGTTATGGTGGTCAGAATGGATAACACCACGCATTTATATTGCATTTCTCGCGTGGGGTTCTATTTTTATAGAACATTCTCGTACAAGTGAAAAACTTCTCGGTACAATACAAATCCAAACTATTCGAATCACTGTCGCTGGATTTCACAAACGTCACTTAACTTTAATCAGCGATTAAGAATAATCATTCCTATACCTTCAACAAATGTAATCATGGCAACGTTTACTTTTAACGGATGATTAAATTTAAGTAACGTTTGTGAAATCCGCCAGATGGCATGACAATTTATAAAAATAGGTCTGTAGGCGGCACAGGATGTAACAATAACATTCAATTTTTTTTTAAGTTGGGCTAATTTTGGTATCTCTGCACTCTATTTAATTGAAGCCTAATATTCTCGCCCTTTTTATGTTTTCTGTGTTTCTTTTATGTTGCGGTAAAGTTCTTAAAGTATCTGAGGAAAACACCAGTACTTTTGTGGTGACCCATTATATATATTTTTTTTTATGAACACAAATAAAATGATTATCGTAAATAGTAATTTACTTACCAACCGAGAAACTTTTTTAGTTACTTATTACTTTTCACTTTATCTATTATGAGCCCACACTTTGTAATAAGCAACGTCATTAAGCTAGATGTAAACGTGACCCCCCAACTTAGCCAAGACACTTAAAATGTGGTCACATGATGATGGTGAAAATTTCTCTTTGCTCATATATGAAGCTCATGGGAGTTAGACTGTATATACCTTAATCTGTCCAGGGGTACAATGGATTGACTTGACTTTGATTTGCTGCCGTCGTATTAAAAAAAAAACATTTTTCTCCAAAACGATGCGAATTTGGAGACGGTTCGTCAAAAAAAAGACGCCATTGTTTTCTGCTGTCGGTTCCTGGAGTTATCAAGATTAAACCTGAATCGCCCTCTATACAAAACAAGTATGTAATCAGAATAAAGGAATTTGTTCTATTTTTCTTTTTTTAAACTCTGTAACGTTTTATCATCTAAAAAAAACTGTCATTCCTCATTTTTACCTTTTCTTCTCCTGTTCACTGTGGCGTTGGACTTCGTTTCCTTTCTATGTTTTTAATATCAATGCAGTGATTATACTCGGTCTTCTTTTAGTTTTTTTTTTCCTTTTGTATTTCAGTGAAGGTGGGGAGGCTATTAACTGGTTTGGAATTTAAATAAACTACTGACACCCAAGGACTCAAATCTGACTCTGACTTGTTCTTCTCCTACAGCTCAATAATGACATCTAGGTTTTAGGCTTGGGCTCCATACTTCTCTGCGATTATTAACCAGTTATAACCTTTAATGTCATTGAAACTATCTGTGGCTGGACTTCTTTTCGTCTTTTCTTCTTATGTGGCCAGAATTTTAGGTGTGCGTTGGCCGTGCATTAAGAAGATTTAATGAGACAGGTTCTTACAAGAGAAGACAAGGACAAGGCCGCCATCTCAAAACCAGCGAAAGAGACGATCGATTTCTAAGATAAAGCACCCTACGAAATCGAATGATTTCCAGTTCTGAATTGCAACAGCAAGAGTAGGAAGAAACAGATGATTATCAGTTCTGAGCTGCATCAGAAATTGTGGGAAGTAACAGATGTACAAATTTCTACTTGCTGCCACAAAACTCGACTAGCAATAGTGGGTAAAAAGATGTTAAAGTAGGCGCCAGGGTGAACAAAACACCCAGCTGATCCGAAATTGGCCTCGACAGTGTTCCCAAATTGTCTCGGCTCATTAGTTGATCGTTCGCAACAATCATATCACAGGAGATTTTATCTAAACTCACTTGTACGTTAATTGAAGGTACTGGCACAAATATACAACCAACTAAAATCATATTTGCTTCAATTAAAAATGCACAATATAATTACATAATGACAAACAGGTCAATATAACGCGAAAATCTAC
This sequence comes from Dorcus hopei, assembly GCA_033060865.1. Taxonomy (NCBI): domain Eukaryota; kingdom Metazoa; phylum Arthropoda; class Insecta; order Coleoptera; family Lucanidae; genus Dorcus; species Dorcus hopei. The sequence goes on from CM065426.1 coordinate 10,065,618, forward strand.
GACCAAAACGACTCAAAAATATTGCACCCGGGTGTACAACTTAATTATTTACTCTATCCAACAATACAAATCTAAATCGTGTTACTTTTACTACAACAATTTACATCGGTTAATTAAAGGTGCAAGATTTGTCGAAAATTCGCTCTTAAATAATGCAGCGTCAAGGTCGTTCGCGCCTCCATGTGTACATATATTCTGCACGATATCCGAAGCGATTACATCTCCTTCAGCCGGGCACGTTCCTTGTTTTCGGCGATACGAACCCACAGGGCGAAGTGGTGAGTTTCGGTAATAACAAAAGCCTGAGTTAAAAAGAAACGACATAATTAGTAACAAGAAAGCGTTACGCCGTTACTCTAATATTATCTGGATTTTAGATAAACCATGTTACAGTCAAATTCCATCGCAGCGAGTTCGCGACGCATTTGTAGCGAGCTGGTAACGTCACGTGTATGTATATCTTGTCCATACATCCGACAACACTGTACGCTGCGCCGGAAACGTCTATTTGACTTCTTGCTTTCGTATTGGTTCTTTTATTCAAAACTCTTGGCGTCATAACCATGCTATTGGCATTGCTTATGACGTAGTGGTAATTTCGGCGTCCTTCCGCTTTACGTTAGCGCCTTTGTTCGGTTCTCATTACGCTCCCTTGGTGTACAGTTGCGTGGTATTGTGATAACGAAATTCTTGCTCTTAAAGTGAGGAGAATTTAGCAACGGCTCTGCCGGAATAGAATTCACACCACCGAGCGAGTTTTGGGGTATTTTCAGCCCCATCCCAAGCTTGGGATTCCCACAAATCTCAGGTAAAGTTATTGAGCAAATTGGCTGACGCCATTATGGACGCTAACGAATCTGTTCTCTTTCTTTCTATTCAGGCTTTTATTTCAAGTATTAGTTCTACTTCTAGATCTAGAATCAGCTTTAGTTTCACGGAGCTGATTCGGGTTGGACTCGAGTCGAGTCGATTCCCTCCTCGAGCGTATTTTGTCTACGCCTTTGCCGAGTCTACGCGAAACGTGGGCCCGCCATTGTTGCAGCATTTGCCCACCGGTTCAATCCAGTTTCTCCGACGTTGGAAGCTATCAATAGGTGGCGGTGCGACCGCCAACGTTACAGCGGAAACCATCAAAATTGACATTACCGACGGTACTCAGCCGTGAGTCTACCCATACGATTTATTTTAAATTACATATCGTTGCACAAATATTGCATGCCCGTTTGAAGAGCGAATTTTCGGTCGAATGCAGAGACTCCATAGATAGTTTGTCATTGATTAACCCCCCTATTCTGTAACTCATAACGACATTGTTAGATACCGATATTCGTTAGGTGACCAATCAGTGCTTAGATACAAAGCATTTCTATGTACTGATTGGTCAAAATATGTCACTTAACGATTATCGGTATCTAACGTGTCGTTATGAGTTACAGAATAGGGGGGAAGGTAGTAAATAACTTTAGACTTATCGTAATTCATCGACGAGTAAATTTAACCACATGCTTACCCTGATGTAGTTGTGTAATCTGCATTTGTTCGAACTTTTGTGTGTAAATAAACCTTAAATTTGTTAACTTTAGAATTGTGTTTGATTTCTACATTCACGTACCAGTGAGTCAAGTGTAGCCTCAATTTTTGTTTTTGGCCTTCTGCCCAATCAAATCAGTTCGGGGATACTGACGAGGTTGTTTGTCTATCGATTGAGGTTCGTTCCATCCTGGCGCCCTTAATAATTGAGCATCATATTAGACCCACTCCCTTCTCACTGTTGCTAGCCGAGAGGATCAGCTGGTGGAAGAGACAGCAGAATTTGTCACCCGGGTCAAGGTAAGGTTGAGCCTGTCAGTTTAGAGTAAATTTGGTGACAACCAGGCCCTGATAAGGTAGTGGAAATCGCCCCAAATCTCGTTTAGCGATGCACTAATGAAAATTCCGGCTACGTCGAATATGAGATTCCCTAATCTCTCTTTAGCAAAAATAAAATTTAAACACAAGGGCACAGCATCAAAGGTAAACGAGTAATGAAACGCCAAGGTCCGGTTGTACCAACATCATTTAAATTTGAACTTCGTTTTATTTCCATAGCAATAATTGTAAAGACAATTGTTGCCATACTAATTGAACTAAGTTCAGAGTTGAACGATGTTGATACAATTCGCTCTTAAGCATGCTACATCGGATGACGCGAGGTGATCACGGATGTCGTCAGCTTCAACCAATCAGAACCCACTATTGAAAATGCCCATGTTGTAACAAGGACAAGGACAACACCACCAACGCAAGAATCAGCAGCTGCAAAAATCAGTCAGCCAAAGGTTCCCGTAAACAATTATATAAGTATGAATCGTTCGGAAATGTCAAGGAAGGAATACGCAAGTTCCGAGTAACACGCTTGCAGTTCCGCATGAATCATATGTCAAGGCATAAATTCATAACACCTCGGGAAAAACGTCCTCGGACGAAATCCCTTTAAATAGTCGACGAGCTGATCATGAGATCATTAGTGTGATAGCTAGTCAGAAGTCTTGTGTTATTATATATTACATGACCAAACAGGCCATGTAAGTTTCCCTCAATTGTATGTAAATAAATGTTTCGTTATACTGAGCTACGACCCTTATTTCAGTTACATAAATTATTTCCGTAACATTTTTAAGACATGTCACGTTACGATCGATAATCGTACGCCTATATTCGGGTATCAGGGTTGCCACACTAAAATTGCCAAATATTGCCAACCTATTCCTACGCGATTTTAAACTGTAACGTACTCGAAGAGTTAGAAGAAGATTAAGAGAGGATTAAAATGCAAGGGGCCTTTACTTATCATTAGAGGCCGGATTTGCCTTTGTTTGGTTCTTAAGGTTTTAAAGATTTTTCAAAGGTATTTCCTTGTTTCGACTCTTTCGAGCCATTTGACTCTAATGAAACTACGAGATACATTTAAAAAATATTTAAAACCTTAACAATTAAACAAAGGCATTTCACCTAAAATTCGGCCTCTAGTTATCATGCACGACTGAGATAAGAGATTAAGATTTGCCCAAGAGCACGTGGGGTGGACTGTGGATCAATGGAAGTTCTACTCTCAGATGAAATAATAGTAAGTCTAAAGCCACCGGCTACCATATGGGTGTGAAAGAACATGGCGATGACCTCCTGGGGAACCATTGCTTTTTGTACGTTTTCTCTACACTTACCATTTAGCAAATGTTTTGGGGAGGAATTTCATATGACGCTCGTACGTAGTATGTGGAGCCTTTGTAAATGTAGAATGGTGCCTGGAAAAAGCTCCCCTAAACTGAATGGTACCTCTCGCACCTCTAATTGGTGAACCTTTTATATTCGTGCCAGATAATGCACACACTGCCATGGTAACGGATTATGTTCATGAAGTTGAAATTCGTTAGATGAATTGGGCACCGAAACATCCTATTGAGCATATCTGGGATTCACTTAAAGGACGTATATGGCGATGGTCACCTGCTCCTTCAGCAATTAGAAGAAGTCATTCTATAGATATGGGGAGATATCCCTCAAGAACGAATACAAAACCTAATTCAAAGAATGGAAAGAAGGATGAAAGCTGTAACACTTTTGAAAATTAAAAACATCTACGTTTTCATTCAGAAATTAGTAGGGAAAAAGTAATGGTGCGATAGTTTTGTCCAGAAATGTATTTGATTTAAATTCTTAGGCGCTATAACAATTCCTTTTTTTTAATTGATATCTGGTGAAGTCATCTCACGCAGCAATAGGGGCTACCATTGTATATAGAAGATTTTGGATCTACCCCTGAGGAATAAGTCAAAGTTCATTAATTGTTGCTAGTGGAGGTCTCTATGTGGCTAGTCCCTAGCCCATCATATCCCAGACATATCTGGCGAATGGACAGGTCATGGAAGGAGTCGTTTCTTCTGTTGTACAATCCAGGTTGGTAAAATATGATTGCCGGATTCCTTAATATTGTTACGGAAATAATTTATGTAACTGAAATAAGGGCCGTAGCTCAGTATAACGTAACATTTATTTACATACAATTAAGGGAAACTTACATGGTCTTTTTGGTCACTTAAACAATACACAATGAAAACAAGAGGGAGTTCTACTTGTCTGAAATGGCTCACGGCCGTAAGACAAGCAACATTGCTGCGCAAAGCAAATAGAAGACAAAGAAACAGTTCTACCCTTCTGACTAGCTGACACTCTAATGATCTCATAATCAGCTCATCGACTATTTAAAGGGATTTCGTCCGAGGACGTTTTTCCCGGGATGTTATGAATTTGTGCCTTGACATATGATTCATGCGGAACTGCAAGCATGTTACTCGGAATTTGCATATTCCTTTCTTGACATTTCCGAACGACTCATACTTATACATATAATTGTTTACGGGAAGCTTTGGCTGACTGATTTTTGCAGCTATGGATTCTTGCGTTGGTGATGTTGTCCTTGTCCTTGTTACAATATAACCTCACAATCCCAATATAATTTCCCTACTAGAATATGGCTTCAGAAAGTCCTTTCAGATAGGTTACTTTTGCCTATGCCATTTCTTTCAGATATTCTTTCCACCGTTTCTTTTTTTCCTATTCTCTTGTTCCTTGGATTTTCTAATTTACTTTGAGAAACCCTCAAATTTTCTTCTCCTTGTAGATAGTCTACAATATTGTTACATAATTATTTACATAACAAAAATGAGGGACGTAGCTGGATTAAATAATATATTTATTGTAAGTAATAACAAATAATAGACTTACATGCTTTGCACTACACTACATGAGGAGGAAACTTTCCTTTGCCTAGAATGACACTCTACTGAATTACAAATGAGTTTCGCATGTGTTTATAGGGTTCTTTTTTTAGAAGGGTTTTCTAGGAGAGCTTTATGTAATCCTGACATATGAATCAACGGAAAATCGTTCTAAAAGATGAATCGTGATTTGCCAGTGACTCATGCTGGTGATTCCGTTGGGGGTAAAACCGCCTGATGTAATTGTTTATGTTTTTTCTGGAAGCATTGGCGGACTACTTCATGCAGCTGTGATTTCCCATGTCTAAAGTTATAAGTTCTTTTCTTAGTGAAATGTTTTCAAATCCCTTCGTCCACCCTAAAGTTTTCCATGGAATATTAAGCAAACTTCACTAAAGTAACGCATATGTGATTTCCCGATAAAAATTGCTTCATAAAGCCCGGCACATTCACATCAAAAACCTTACACAAAATCGAGCTCTGCCCATAAAACCTACAAATACGGCGATTTCCCGTAAATTTCTCATAAAGCCCGGCGGTGGTTCCGATCGTAAACTATTTTTACAACGGAGTTCGACGCCGTAAAGCAGCTTCCGCCTTCATGACGTTCTACTTCTTTAAAACCGTGAATTATTCGGGGTTGCACGTGCGTTCCCAACCCAACCGGGACGCTGAGTTATCGCTCCCCGTCTTGTTAGTTAATTCCGAGAAGAATCGCGCTAATAAAGGGGATATTAGCGGTAATCGCCTCTTATTTATTTTTCCGCTTTTCTTGCGGCCGGAGGAGCTTATAAATCTGTTTTGCGGGAAACCGGAGGGATAATGCAGTTCCTTAGTTCGTAATTAGTTGGGAACTTCTTGTTTTATTTCACTGTTCAACATTAAAAGAGCGTTGAAATGCTTGAAGTAGAATAATTGCAAGTTTCAAGCGTCGCAAAAATTATCGTCCAGAGGAGAATGTATTAAATGAAATTTTCCCGGACGAAAAAACGTTTTAATTAAATATTTTTGTGTTGGGGGGGTTTTAACTAATTAACAAAAAAAAATTCTATTACATAATCCTTCAGGGCCTCCCGGAACGTTTCGAAGATAATCGCGTCACTTAACTTCTAATTGGACGCGTAATCGAATCTAATACCCTCATCACGCGAGCATGAAATATTTATTTTCGCGCTCCATAATAATTATCCCATTATCCTTCGCTTTGTGCGGACGTTCCATGCAAATTGGACGGCGAAAAAATTTTTTGATGAGCGTCCGCCGGATAAATTGGCCGCACGAGAGAAAGAGGCGGTTTAATAAAGTTAATTTTGCTTGGGTGGTCGGTGTAAAGTTCCATTGTGCGATCAAACAAAGGGGGTGGTTCGAGTGAAGGCGTTTTTGCTGTTAGGCGAAATTCGACTGATAATAGGGTGGAGGCGTCTCGACGCTCTGGTTTGAGTGCGCTTCAAGACGACAGACGTGGTGGCTTCGATTATCTGATCTTCGAAAATTCACTTGAAAGTTTTAACTGATTATTCCACATTAAAAAAATATTTTCTTAATTTCTTTACATACAGAATGATTCTTGAATCGACTGACAAAGAAAAAAATGTTGAAAGAAACAATTTCTTCTTAATCTTAAATCCGCTTGTTTGTATGCGAGGACGGGTTACATCTTGCATTGATGACAACGCCATCTCTCGGGCAATTCTGAAATCTTTTTGGAACTATTTCGCGGGCTTATATTTTTTTTATTTAAATATGGAACTCAATCAATTTAATTACACTAATTAATGAATTGCGTGTCCATTGAACTTCAAAGTAATATTCACCCTCCGCCGCCCTCAAATTTTATTAATTTCCATGCGCCGTTTCCACCACCAATAATAACAACACCCACAGCTCTCGAACCCGGCCGGAACTGACAGTTATTGTTAAACACGTCCGAACTAATTAACGCCGCCGGAGATAACACTTATTAGTACAAATGGCCGGGACCGTACGGTAAATAAGCGCGCCCATCGGCGCGTAATTAATATCCCCGGAGTTTCCGGGGCGCGGGCCGAATCGATCCGGGAAGTTATCGCTAAAAAATTACTTGAAACTCGAGCCCGCACTTGACCGGCAATATATCAGCGTGCTGTTGATGGGGAATGATGGACGAGCTCGCTTGCGGGGAGACACTCGCGAAGAAAAATTGATTTTCTCTCTCGCTCGCACGGTAATTAGGTCGTAAATAAATTAATTTGAGGAGGAGTTTTATACGGTGAAAGTACTTCGACAAAAACTTAAAGCTTTGAGCTTTATGCGAGAAGAAAATCTGCGTTATGTGGTTCTCGTAAATACACAAATCTTATTCAAAGAGAGAATGTTGTAATGAAATTTTAAGCTTTGAAATGTGTTCTTTAATCTGGAATTAAAAGCCCTGAGATCTATACATACATTAATGTGTTCATTTAGTATTCCGGTAGCATTGACTATGGAAATATTTTGTTTTCATAAAGGCATGTCGTAACTTGAGCTCGCCGCGAACAGAATTGTCACTAATGGCATTCGTCTTGTCAACTGTCGAGTAAGTGTTTTCGTGTTTGTTTGCATTGTTTGTTGGCTTCATACAAAAATAAGTTATTTCCAGGACTTTACATTTATTGCATTACAAAATGGAATTTATATTAGAGCAGAAAACATTTGTGATTGAAAATTACTTTCGTAATAGTTCAAAAATCGATGGGGCATGGGTATACCGAGTACGACACTGCTTGGAATTGTTTAGAGTTGATTTTTCCGACGTTATTATTGTTTCACAAAATCTTTTAAGCGGACACTAAATCGCGCACTTTACACTTTACGTTTCGCAGTCGTTCGACCGCTTCGTCAGAAGTGAAAAATATATTTTTCACTTCTGACCGCTTCGTCAGAAGTGAAAAATATATTTTTCACTTCTGACGAAAAATATATTTTTCACTTCTGACGAAGCGGTCGAACGACTGCGAAACGTAAAGTGTAAAGTGCGCGATTTAGTGTCCGCTTAAAAGATTTTGTGATACAAATTTCATCGGACAAGAACCAACTGTAAATATGTTATTATTGTTCACGAAACACTCGAAGACAACCTGCATTGGTGTGTACAGTTGTTTCGTGAAACTGGAGGTCTTTCCGAAGAAAAACAACAGGTCAGTCTCGAAAAAGTACTGCCAAGGTTATCCGAAACTGCAAGACATAAGGAAAAATGTTTCTCGCACCTCTACCCGCCAATTATCACAACAGATTGAGCTTTCTGTGGCAACGTGCCAGAAATTGTTAAGTAAAGATGTTCAGCTTTATCCTTGCCATATGATATTGGTGCAAGACTTACTGCCCAGTGATCCCATACAGAGATTGTCTTTCTGCGAATCTTATATAATAAATTATTTAATTTGTGAATGAGTAATAATTGTTCTTTTATGATTTATGTCGTGCTGACATTTTAAAGGAAGGACATGTTCAATTTTAACATTGCGACACATTACCACAAATCTTACCTCAGATCACTTAAACGTCATTTCCGTTAGCACGAATAAGCACTCCCATTAGTTGCTAGGTTGAAATATCTATTCAAACTTACTTATTCGTGCTAACGCAAATGACGTTTAAGTGATCTGAGGTAAGATTTGTGGCAAAAGGAACGCAGCTATACGTTTTCCAAAACAAAATATTTCCACAGGTAACGTTGCCGGATTTTGAAATGAACACATGTTACTTATATTGATAGGTAGTTGTATTTAACACCCATCATTCAAAAAAAAAAGAAAGATTTGTCAGGCACAGCAATAATAAAAGACTTCTCTTTTATACGTTGTAGTAAAATTAATAACCAATTTTGATAATAGGAAGCGCTTCTTGTTTTATTCGTTCGTGATTTGACATTAATGATGCTGTAATCGTAAAGTAGTCTTCTCTTTTCAGGTGTTGTTAGTTAAATTAATAACTAATTTCGATGATAGATGGCGTCAATTATTTTATTGTGATTTGACTGATGGTGTTGTAGTCTGTGATGGCATCTTAGAATTCACAGACCAAATTTCTTTCAATTACTGCTACCAAGAAAAACGTTTATACAAAAAAAAATTGAGAGTAATCCGATTTGAAAGTTCGAAAGCTTATTGAAACATTTTCTTTCCTAATTTTCTTAAACGAAACAGCCTTAAATGAGAGCAGAAATAATTTAATGAAGAATCATAAGAACAGCCTTTCAACTTTCTCAAGTATTACAGTTAAATTAAATATAAATTTCAATAACTGAAGGCACGCTACTTATTTGATTTATTCGTGAATTGAATGTACTATCATCTGTAGCATCGTCTTCAATTAATTAAAAGATTTAGGCTTTACTGCGACCTATAGAAACAGAATTGAGATTCTTTAGTACAAGCTTGAGTAACATTTGTCAAAACTAATTAATAAACAAAATAATAAATTATAAGTCTTATAATTGAATTGTAATTGTATTTCTAAAGCTTTTTTTTTCAATTAACAAACACTAGGTTAACTTAATTCTCGCGAAATCACCAATTGCATTTAAATTAATTACAGATTCTAGTTAGAGATGGCGGTATTTATTTAAATTTTTGTCAGTTAAGAGGTGAGTCTCGTAATTTGCAATCTCATTTCTAAATCAGTATCAAATGTTTCTTAATCAAATACAATTCCAGGATCTGTGAATGATAAGAGTTGAATGAAACATGTTACCATGACAACTGTTTTTTCTTCTTCTGTTTTCCTACGATTTCCTAATTAATTAAATTAATTACAAATTGAATCAATCAAAAGCAAAATATTTTTAGTACTATTCGTTAAAAATTAAATAAGTTTTATAATTGATCGCAATATTAACGCCATTTTTCTTGTTGGCGTGAATATTCGATAAGTAATTAATTGAAAAGCCGTTACGAATCCCATGGCCATGACGAATCCTAAATTATTGACAGATTCCAATAACAGGTGGCGTTACTTGTTTGTAAAATTCATGGCCAGCTCCATTAACATTCACTGACGTGTATGTATGGCTGTTTCAATTCGCCTAAAATTCGGTTCCGAGAAAGCATGTCGTGGAGTACTCCCCTCAGCGCTCCCTATTAAAGGTACTACAAAACTACTCATAGTAACGTAATGACAACTGCAATTACTTAATAACTCACAAGAGGCGCTGAGGGGAGTACCGTCAAAGTTTTTAGAAATCAAACTGAAACGGCCATACATACACGTCAGTGAATGTTAATGGCGCTGGCCATGGTAAAATTAGAGGCGAATCAATATGAGATGTTTCTTTAATTAGTTAATTTCATAAAATTAATTCTACAATTAAATAAGTTTCGTAATCGATCGCAACACTAATGCCATCCAGTTCTATTTCAATAATCGACCAGGTATTTACCAACTTCTCTGATAATGTTACTTATGTAATAGACAATACTATTTCGGACCATAGAACAGTACTATTCCAATCTCATGCAAATCAACCTGCTAGGACAGACCAGGCAAATATTCTGAAAAGATCCTATTGCTAAATTTAAGGGTTGCCTACAAAGTGAGACATGGGAAGAAATTTACACCTCAAGCGATCTTGATTTATCATTTTCAACATTTAATAATATCTTTTTATTTTACTTTGATATTTGCTTTCCTAAACGATTAAAACCTGTTAATAGAGAAACCAAGAACTAGGTAAACGATGTAGTACGCGAATCCAGTTTGCGGTTAAAACAGTTATATGCTTTGCAAATTGCACACCCGATGCTTAAAGACTTTTATAAGTCGCAAAAGAAAATTCATAATGACCTGGTGTCCAATATCAAAAAACAATTCTATCAAACAAGAATACATAATTTTGAAGTTGAACGAAATGCCAAAAAACCAACAACGTCGTGAAACGTATTGTATTTTCTTCAGTGTACAAGAACTAAATGTTAATGAATGACATGTTTCGGTTAAAACTTAACCATTCTCAAATCTAGAATATAAGAATTTACGCTTAACTAAGAGAAAACATTAAATAAATTACAACAAACCTTTAAGCAAAGAAGTTACTTAGCACATGGCCATTTTAAAGTGAAATGAATGTAATGTAAAACTTAGAGTGTTCCAGCATTGGTGTACCACAGGGTTCCATTTTGGGTCCAATTCTGTTTGTTTGTTTTTTATCTGTGGTGATTGCCCAACGGGGTCCTAAGTCAAAGACTTGTCAGGACCTCAGACCTCAGGAGTGTGTGTAAAGTGTTCCATGGCTTTGTTACTTCCAACCTTCTCGCCGTTTAAGGGGAAGCAGTGTCGTATTTTATCCCCAACACTGAAGGGTGCCTGAAGTCGATACCGACCACCCCCGAGAAAAATCCCAGTGCGGTTCGAACCCACGACCATGCGATTGTAAGGCCGGTCCTCCTACCACTGGACCGTTCAGGCGTTATTTATATTAATGATCTGAATTATCTAGAGATTCCTGGAACTTTTACCTTTTATGCAGATGATACGTCCTTGAATATCTCGAATAAAATTGAAAATCATTTAACACAAAAATGTCAAGAAGCTTTAAGTAAAATGTACAACTGGTTTATGAATAATGGCCTACTTTTAAACTTTGATAAGACTGGTGCAATTAGATTCCATAATAGACAGAAGGTGTGTGATAAACCAACATTTGTGGTAAATAATGATTATATATTGAAGTGTTCGGACTCATATGTGAAGTTTTTAGGGGTCACAGTGGATGAAAACTTAAACTGGAATAGGCATTGTAGGGAACTTGCAGAAAAAATTAATTCTATCTCATATCAACTACTTAGCTTAAAAAATGCCCTCAATGTACAGCAGCTATTAAAATTATATTACGCTGAAGTGGACTCTAGGCACCGCTATGGTATCTGTATGTGGGGCTCTTCTGCTGCGGCGAAAGAGGTTTTTATTTCCCAGAAAAGGGCTGTGAGAAGTATGTTCGGTATGTCGGCTAGAGACTCATGCAGGGATGTTTTTAGATATTACAAAATTTTAACGGTTCCTGACATTTATAAGTTTGAACTCTGCGTTTACATTTTTTTAAATAAATACAAGTTTTCTCATGTTCATGATGTCCACCGTAAAGATACTAGGCAAAAAGATCATTTATATATTCCTCATAACAAATATAACATCACTTTAAACTCACCTAATACGTTGGGGCCCAAAATCTTTAACTCACTTCCAGTAGAAATTAAAGAAGCTACTTCTATAACAATTTAAAAAAAAATTGAAGGAGAAGTTGGTAAATACCTGTAATTATGCCTTCAATTCTACAATGTAGGCGCACTTTATTTACCTTGTTTGTTAACACTGTCTCAATGTATCTTGTCTCTTTACCAAATGTTTGTACATTGGCTTTAGATCTAAATTTAAATTTAAGTCTAAGTTTGTGACAATTCCTATACATGTATTTCATGTCAAAAGGAAATAAAGAATTATTATTATTATTATTATCTCTGAATAATGAAAATTGAATCGAACTTGATGATAGCCTACTTGTTTTACGAATTAGTTACGAATTCTTGAACTGTAAATGATTTTGTATTGACATTTTTTCGTTGCAGGCGAAATTTTTGGGCAAAAAGTTCTTTAGGCAATAAATAGGAATCTTTTTTAAAGATGGACACTATTGCTTAATAATGTAAAGATGGCGCTGCCACGTCCTAGTCTAAAGTAATTCAAAGCTTCACTGACATTTTCACTTTCTATTTCAAATTGTTTGTGAATTAACAACAAATATTTTAAAATTTCGTTAATATTCAAGCATCGTCATTACACCCCAGTAGATAATAAAGAAACTTTGTAAACATTGTAAACTACTCTTCGCTATAATTGATTTTGTATTTTAAGCAAAATGTTCTTGGTAGAAGTTATAAGAACCTGGAAATGCTCTAAAAAAAATTCATTTTTTAGCCATAAAAATTAAGTTCCTACGTGTTAATTGAAACAAAGGAGGCCGAACCAAACGAATGTTTTTATTCAAAGCGAAACGGAAATCGCAGGTTGCAGAGATAAAATTTCGACATGATTTAGAAACGTGTCGAGTGTAGAGTTACGCGGAGAAAACTTCGCTCTTATCGCAACTGACGCCGGCAGAAACCGGTGAATCAGCAAGTTAGTACTTTTATTGCAGAATCATTAAATGGAGCAGAGAACAGTTTAACTTGCATGCGTAGCACGTGGAAATTAATAAAAGCCATATATGTATATCTACCATCTGGCACAGCTACTTCTCGAGTAGAAACTTTACGCGGGACGGAAATATTTAAATTTAATTGGCTCACATGGCGCTAGCCATCTCTCTCAAAATTGATACGGAAGACTTTAAAAGCCGTCGCGGGGAAGAAAAACGCCAGTTCCGTCCTCGGTAAACGGTTTTGCAACTTGACTGCGCGTTTGCTCTCGTCCCATGTCATTTTACATTACATTTTATTTTATTGATTGTCTAAAATTTTATTTTTTATTTTGTGTATCATTTACTGTCGTACTTTTAGAGGGCGCCGTATGGTGGCGGCCCCCTCGAAAACTATGCAAGCATTGTGTTGTCTGTAATACGCTGCTGTGAGTTTTGTAAGGGTGGTTACTTTTTACCTCTTTATTTAAAAGAAGAAGAAGAAGTAGCTTTATAAAATTTTCTGATATGATTCACAAGGGATTTTGTGTCTATCTAAAACGAAAAACATAATAAATTTGTATTATATACGTCTTCTGGTTTTGTTTCACATTTCCAGCTCCATTTCCCCTTCAATGTCCTTGGGAAAGCGATTTCTTGTTTAATTCCAGCACCCTCGTTTCCCTTCACCCCTCGGAATTTCCAGAAAGACATCCCATATCCCATTTTTTTAACCACAAACGAACTTTATAAAGTTGGTGAGTTTTATTTTATATTCCTTCTGTTTATTTTATTTTATTTTTTTAATTCTAGCTCCTTCAAGCTTTCAATATTTTTGAAAAAACAGAAAATTTAAGTTGAATCTTTGAAGAAATTAACGAAACATTGACAAAAGCTTTCAAGATAGTCAAACAATTAGATGACGCTGGGCAGGTCTTCAAATTTATTAATTTTTTAAACTGTACATCCAAAATTCAGTAAATTTGATAAATTATGTGCCAGTTCACTTAAAAAAAAAAACGACGCCGACGATTCATCTTTTAATGAAACGCAATGTTATGTAATGTAACTTCATGTAAAATAATGTAACACGTCTGTAACAAATGATTATCTGTTGTGAAGTCGCTTGCTTTAGTCGTTCGACTTCTCTTTGCAGCGCATATAGGGAGAACGTATAAAAAAGAGATTAATCCATTTTCTTGTCTTACAAAATTAAAAAAAAAAGACACACGAGGCAATTAGGTTGAAAAATATGATCGACGATAAAAGGTTTGCGCTGGAAAGCTTCCAGGATGTTTACATTTTGCCGGCCAGTTTTTTTTTGCGATGTAAGGCCTCAATATTTAATGTATTGTCATGCAATCAAATGTTATGCATCCTTTGAAGTGAATCATGCGTCCTTGCTAAGTTATCACTTTTAGAATAATGTAATATAATGTAGCGTAACGTAATTTTTTAAGAAATTAACGAAACATTGACAAAATCCTTCAAGATACTCAAACAATTTGATGACGCTGAGCAGGTCTTCAAATTTATTTATTTTTTAAACTGTACATCGAGTAAATTTGATAAATTATGTGTCAATTCACTTAAAAAAAAGAATGACACCGACATCTCATCTTTGAATGTAACTTCATGTAAAATAATGTAATACGTCTGTAACAAATGATTCTTGAGTTTTGGTTATTCTGTAGAGTTTTGTTTGAAGTCAGAGATTTAGAATTTCTATCACTTTTATGTTTCGATAAGATCTTACCCTTAAGCTCACCCTTAAGCCCAGATATTGCAAAGCTGATCAGGATCTTTATTACACGCTTCTAATTAAGATTAAGGAAGTTTTGGCAATAATCTAAAGGTGGCGTTGCAAATCGTTCTTCAAAATATTTCTCCTTCCGAGTAACAATATTCATGAAGTCAAAATATTTCATTTCAATGTTTAGTGAAAGAATAAGGAAGAACAAATACCTGTAAAGAGCACTAAAAAGAAAGTTCCGTTGCTTAAAGATAAAAGAATTTAAAGAAGAATAAAAGAAACAAAAATAATCATTGTAGTGATTTTTTGTCAATAAATAAATATTGTTACGTGTGAACCGCCCGCCGATAATTCAATTTTAACCTGGTCATGCCATTTACATTCTCGATTATTCCAGTGAGTTTCGAGTCGAACGCTAGATGGTTCCAGACGTTTGTCAGAAAATTCGAGAAAGAAACGATCTTTACTATTTATAGTAGAGATCGTTTCTTTCTCGTTTCTTTCTTCAGCCTTTAGGCTGAACCCGCAGGCAATTTGTAGCAGTTATTATTCCAAAGGCGATAATTGTAAATTTAGCAATTACTAGAACGTTTAATGTCCAATTTCTTCACCGCCTTATCCTAAAGATAAATTTATCTGTCAGTTAGAATGTAACACATAGTTTGTGTACAACCAACTGTACGTCACATTCCATCTAACAGATAAATTAACTTTAGGATAAACACAGTGAAAAAATCGGCCATAAGTTATAGAAATGGTATTTGTTAGACAAGTGTTGCAGCTCGTTATTCTATTGTTAAATTAAACGACAAATTTTCTGCGAACCCCGAATTCGTAACAATATGTATTGCTTGTAAACTGACATCAAACACTTACCATTTCATCAAAATTGTTAAAAAGAATCTTTCACTGGAAGCATTGAACCAGATAAAGAACACTGAAGAATATATTCGAAAAGAGTTCTTGAAGTCAATGTGTCTCTTTTGTCTCTTTAACAAAGACATTTGATAATGTTTTATTATTTAAAAATTCTTTTTTTATACAGAGAGAAAGTCCTGGATAATCAAAATTTAAAATCGTATTTAAACAGCCCTGCATTGATGACGTCATTAACATTTTCTGATTTGATTGAGCAGTTCATGTTTTTTCGTATACAAAAAAAAAAAACTTTCCTGAAATTTGAGATTTCGTAATACACAGGAAGCCTGAACTGTTGTTAAGCGAAAGGAAAAAAAAGAAAATTTAAATTAGAAATATTTTTTAATAAAGTATCGTGCTTTTAAACGACTGGGCAATTGAAAAAGTTTCAAAACATTTTAATAAGTTCGCCAATGAAAGGAAATTAAAAATATTCTTCCATCCAAAGCGCTCATATTTCACGTGGAAAAACAAACTTGCTGAGCGCTCAACTCTCCGAGGTAATAAGTGCCAATCTCCGTGTACCGAGCCGTCAGTTACCGCGATCCGATCCCCATCAATAAGCTCACCCATTTCAACCCCTCCGTCAGCGTCGAATTGACACGTAATACGTTTTACGTTCCGCGCCACCGAAAAAAAAATTCGATTCATTACGCGACCGGCTTCAGCCACTGAAACGCCGAAGGAAGGAAGAGCGGGCAAAGGGAAAGAAAAAGAGGAGGTTTCGCCGGAAGCTATTTTGCTATCGATGGTAAAATGTAAAACTGCTTGCAATAAGACCAAGGGTTTTGTTGCTGGGAATTTTCCGGCGCAAAATTCATGCATTTTTAATGAACGCTTACATCCGCCCGCTGCATCGTCTACGTACATAAATAACTGTTATTAAATTACGGAATTTTTACTCGAAGCGCATAAGCGAGTCGGATATTTATGATATTCCTCTTCGTTTATCAAGACATCAAAATATCATCAAGGCGGGGAGAACGTACTTAAACGATGCGGTGTAATAAAACGCCATCTATTATTGAAATTTATAATTAATTTGTGATACTGCCACAAAAATTGTAATTAGGGACCGGATTTTTATATTTTATGTTTCACATTATCTGTGGCTTCAGATTTAATAAGTCAGTGTGTCATTACCATGGCTAGGAGGATGAGATTCCGCTTGCAACAGTCCGCCTGGGTCGCCGCTTATACTGTGCATATTTATGTACGATCATTGCGCTGGCTCATTTCACCATAAGCGTCGGACGAAATTTTAATTTCATCGCGTAAAAAATTGTTAAATTTAAACAAAATTTCGTATTCTAGAATTAAAAATTAAATAAATTAAATTAAACACTAAACGTTCTTTGCTATTGCAAATTATGCATGCGATTCTTTGCTATTCCCGTATCGAGTGCACTTATTGTTAGATGTGACGCTCTTGCCAGCGCGAGCGGAATCCGATCCGCCTAACCGTGGTCATTACATTACAGGCATAGATGGAAAAAAAAATGTGTATTTACTATACGAATAGCAAATGAATAGACCACAAATACTTTCTATTCAGAGAGCGAAGTTAATAACGGTTAATAATAACCATCTGTAGAACGAAGTGCTGTTTAATAAAAAAGTAGTGCAGCTCATTAGTGTTTTAAAGTATTAAGAGATTATTTCCTGGAACTCCGAATTCGTAATAGTATAACAAAATAGACAGGAGGAAATCATGATACTTTTCTGATTTAACTATGTGCTTCAAAACACGCTTTTTGTGAACATCCTGTATATAGTAAAAAGTAATCCTTTAATCGATGGGGAAACTTTCTTTACTATCTTTGCTCCATGCCTGAAACTAACGTTCTTTTATTTTTAAAGATTCTTCACAACTTTAGAAATAATTAACACAACGACGCCTAACGTCGCGTCGGTGTTTACGTTAAAGCAGAAAATTAACGACCGGTGTTAACACGACCGGCAACGTAGCCAAGCTACGACCTGGTCCATTAATTTCCCAAAGCTGCGATGCACAGGTGATTAAATCGATCCGGGCGAAGAGAACGGGGGGGCGCCCCCGTCATTACGGAATTTCATGCACCAAATCCGGCAAAATAAATCGCGTTTTCCGAGAAACTTGATTTCATTGTTAGCGAAAAGCCATTGTCTGGACAGACAGTTTTCCCAATGTAATCGCTCCGATTGTCCGAGGGCTTCGATTTTTGCCGAGGGCCTTGATTAAGGCACGATCGGGATTCGCTTCATTGAATTTCATAAAGCGGACGAAAAACAGACTCTCTCTCGTTCTTTTGGAGGTGAGGACGAACATAAATTACCTCTGAGCGAAAACAACGCCTTCTTGGATATGCGCAATATATATTCAAATTTTTCAGCCGTGAGGAATGCTGAAGCGGTGAAGTTCAAATAAAACTTCGGCGATGTCAACATGCTGTATGAATAAAATCTGCCACTTCTGAGAGAAAAATATTTTTATTAAATTAACATCTACAAGAACTGTTCAAACAAACACTTGCGCTTCTTTATTTACAGAACACTTTTAGAATACTTTTAGAAAAACCATCGAATTAAATACGGAAAATGAGGGAAAAAGCTTCATTAAAACGCCCCGATTGATTTATTCCTAGAAGTTTTAGAATTAATAACAATTTTCAATACTTTTTAATAACAATGTCCTTGTCGAAAATGAAATCGCTTCTCTTAATGCAATCAACTTTCTGAAATCGCGGCGAGCTATCTGAATAAACTAATAAAAGATGGCGCTTCTGAAATAAATAGGCCGTCATGAAATTTTAAACTGCCGCCAGGGCCGTCCTCCGCATTAATTTCGCGCCGGATCGCCGTAATAACGGGCGCAATTCCGATGATTAAGTTTGTTCATTACGCCCGGGATTTAATGCGCAGTTAAAAAGTGAAGTGTCATGAGAGGGCGCCGGCGAAAAGCCCGATAATCTCTCTAATTAAGGACCGTCCGGCCGTTTTGCGATATTATTTCAGGAGAAAAAATTGCCGGGCCCCGACGCCCCGCGCCCTAAACTGTATGAAATCGATTTGGATGAGAAAAGTTTTAAATTTCCCCTGTAATTTATGTACATTACGTCAGTTCGTCCAGAAAAAGATTGTTACGGTACCTGAACTACTTAGCCAAAAGAGGATCATAGAGTTTATTGTAAAATAACCAGCTTATGGTTTGGATGGCTCCGTCCTCATACTGTTAAAGTTAAATTAAGAAATTATTTAGTCCCAGCAACCAAACAGGTTTAATTACGAAGTTAGATATACAGGGTGATTCTTGAATAGTCCGACAAAAAAATGCTGACGAAAGAAGAGATCAAGGGTGAGTTCGCGTTTACGCTCAGATCGATCGGAGTGTTTCTTTTTCTTACTCTTACATGCAGTGAAACGTAATCGTTCTCGCTCACACTTTTGATCAGACCGCTCGGCAAGCGTCAACGTGAACTCACCCCATATTAGATTCTAAATTACGTCATCCTAACGTCACAATATAAAACGTGATTAATAAAAGTGTGCAAAATACCAAAATTAATAAAAACCTTTTTTTTTGTACAAAAATCTGTGGTCTTGAAAATACTGTCAACTGATAAAACAAAACGTTGATTAATGAGCGAGTTGTGTAGAGAAATGCTTTAGGAACGAGCAGCGACAAAACCTACTTCTGTACATCCAACGATACGACGAAATTTTTTGTATTAAAATGAAAAAAAACTTTGAAAATAAATGAAAAGAATTTTAGAAATTATCTCTTAGCCACCTATTAAAAATCACAGGAACAAATTAAACAAAAAGTAGTCGATGATCGAAAGCAGTTAATTTTGTTGAAAAAAAATTGATATATTCACTAAGTATAGGGTGATCAAAAATGAATTAATAAAAGCTTACGTCATCAACTAGACATGCTGTGCACAATTATGTGATATTTTTTAATGCAGTTAATAAACTAAAACAAAAATAAAGAAGTTCAGAATTTTTCTACGAAATGTTTGGAAGTACAGGAGGCATCACTGAATAATTTCAACATTTTATGTTGCAAGGAGATTGCAAACGATTCAAGGTGGCGTCATCTATGAAATATTTTCTACTGCAATCATATACGGCTAGATCAAAAAAGATTACAGCTTATGTCCTTTACAGGCCTTTAAATATAGTTCTAACATTGTGATTGATAAAAAAAAACAATTATCGATGATTGAAAGCAGTTAATATTGCTGAAAAAAAATTGATGTATTCACTGTATTATATAGAGTGATCAAAAATGAATGAATGAAAACTTACGTCGTCGACTAGACTTGTTACACACAGTTATGTGATTAAATATGTTTTTAATGCAGTTAATAAACTACAATAAAAAAAAATTAATGTACAGGAAACACCGCTGAATAATTTCAACAATACTGTAATTAGATTGCATATGATTGAAGGTGACGCCAACTATGAAGTCTGTTTTACTACGGTCATATATTTCCCAGTATATTGGAAAAATGTTAAAACAATTTATAATTACAAAATTGAAAATGTACCCGAAATGTTTACATCCGAAACGAGACCAAATGTTTACATCATTAAAAGCGTGCAATAAATGTTTATGGTGTTACGCAGACAATCAGAGTCGTTCGGATGTAAAACTTAACCGTGAACTAATAACAACAATTGCACAGCAGATGATGAATGCGTCGCGTCGTACAAATGTATTAACTCCTATAAGCTTAATTAAACTCAATTACGTTTTCAATGGTGTGAAATACTTACATCGAAGCGAACAATAATTAATGACAGGTAATTCCGTCGTTTTAAAAAATAATACACCGAACGTACGTATTGTATTTTGTTAGATTTGTACAAATTACTGTTAATAATTCGCCTTTTATAATAATAGAATTTATCTCGTTGAACGGCGCACACAAAACGAAATTACAATATAACTAACAAACCAAACAGATTACGAATGTGTTTACTGATTATAATGTTTTAAATTCTGGTTGTCATCACCATTTTTTGTTATTAGTAAATTAAAGCTGGTTCTTGTCCGATGAAAATTGTATCACAAACTCTTTTAAACGGACACTAAGTGGCGCACAAACACTTTACGTTTCGCTGGCGGATGTGGAAAAATATATTTTTCCACTTCCGAAGAAGCTGTCAAACGATAACGAAACGTAAAGTGTTTGTGCGCCATTTAGTGTCCATTTAAAAGAGTTTGTAATACAGTTATTAGTAAAGTCTATTAATATTCAAACATCAGCGATAAACCGAATAAACGACATAAAGAAAACCGACTGATTAAAATGCAAGCGAAGGGGAAAGCGTAATATTGGACCATGGGAAGATGCCGAAATGTTTTTGACGAATACGTTGCTTGTGAGAATAAATTTTATTTACAATGCATTAATTAAAATTAAAGAAAACCACTAGGAATTCTTAACACGGAGATTTAAGTTGTTTTCGTGTTGTAGTGATTTATTTGTTTACCTATCAAAGCACATGTTTAAAGTTGTTATCCTTATTTTATAGAATTTGTACGGAATAATTTACTTTAGGTGATTTTCATGCATTTGTCAAATAAATATTTTGGAGTTCGTATTTCAGCTGATCACGTCAAGTCAGTTTAAAGGTCAAGTTCACGCCAGACGCCGCGCCGCAACAATAATAGAACTATAAAACACTTTTATGACTGTATTTATTTCATTCGTCTGTCACTCTTTCTTAATCAGGATCGTATCATCATTTTGAGGCTAATTTTTCATTAATTATTTCTGAAAACTATTTTTCCCAAGTTCTGTGATGTCTATTCTTTCAACATTTTTTCTTTGTCGATCTATTCAAGAAGAACCCTTTACGCATATGATGCTATTTAAGACCTACGGACGAGCGACTATTTTAATTTCGGCGTAGCGGTTACTTTAATTTTTAAAACAAAAGGAGATTGACAATTCTCTGGTGAAGCCTGAAGTACCTAATCAAGTCAACAACAGAGGAAAAAATAAACGAATAATCTATAAGGAGTGTCGAAAGTAACGTAAAAAATTAATTGGATTATAAGAAACCAAAGAAAACTCGAATAATGAACGACGAAGTACGAAGAAAAAGGTTAACAAGAAAGAAAAGGCGAATTGTTCGTAAATCAAGAGTGACAAGAAAAAAAAGAAAAAGCAATAATAGTTCGACAAAGGAATTGAAACAAACGACGGGGAAATAAGAAGATGACTAAAAAAAAACGAGACAACCGACGTTTCTGGAGAGCTGCCTAAGAAAATTAAATCGCCAATAGAAAACAAAAACGAAACTGAATAAAGTGTAACAGGGAAAAATATGTATGCGCATTCACAGGCCGTTTAGGCCCATAGCCTTATGATTTTGTTCCAATCATTTCTATTCGCTGCAATTTTCTTCCAGTCCTTTATCGCTTTTCCTTCTAAATCTTCCGCTACTGCCTCACTCCATTTCCTTCTTGGTCTTCCCTTTTTCTTGCGTCCATCTGGTTGCCTCCAAGCTACATCTTTAATAATCCTTTTCTTGTCCATCCTTTGTAAGTGCCCTAACCACTGCAGCCTTCTTGACCTAATAACATTACTTGTAACTGGTTTGTCGTATACAGCGTAAATTTCAGCATTACTTCGTCTTTCCCAACCTTCTTCTGTTTTCCTTCCTCCAAAAATTCTTCTTAAAATTTTCCTTTCCCATGTTTTCAGCTTTAGTTGTTGTTTTTTATTCATGGCCCATACTTCACTGTCATATATCAAAGTCGGCCTTAAAATTGTGTTGTCAATTAGTGCTTCCAAGTACATACAGTTTTCAACTTCCTCAAACTGATATAGTTTATGGTCATCTGTCGTAATCTTGAAGTAGTTATTCTTCCTGGGTTTCTTCTTGACTTCCATATATTTGCTTTTCTCCATGTTAACTTGCAATCCCATTGTACTTGCCGCCTGTATCAGATTTATAGCTATCCTTTCCAACTCTTTCCTTCCTCTGGCAATTAGTAGAATATCATCTGCGTAGGCCAAACACTGGTGGCTTCTGTTGAATATCGTTCCATATGTATTTATTCCACTATCCCTTATGACCTTCTCCATTACTACGTTGAATAGCACCGTGGACAACGGGCCGCCTTGCCGTAAACCTCGCATTGATGTGATCTATAATTGAGTAAAATTTCCAAACATGCTTTTTAAACACCCTGTATAAATGAAACGATAATAAAATAAACTAATGCACAGGGTGTCTCAAAAATAACGCCTGTGCTTAAAGGATTCGATTCGGGAAGCCGAAATAAATCAAAATTAAATTCACTGAAATCCACAATTGCCCCTGTTTCGCTTACGCCTATGGAAAGCCATCATCATCTCCTAGTTACGGCCCTGGTCCCCGTACTACATACTATGATACTGTGCTTTAAAAACGGGCCCCACAATTCTTATTGCACCCGGGCCCCATCATTTAGAAGGCCGGCTCTGGGCTGTCTCATGTAAAAGCTAACCTTATGAAGTTAATATGGTGAAGTATTATGGTTCACTTCTATTAACGAAAAGGTTTTAATAACTATTCAGTTTCAGCGAAGGTGAATTGTGAATGTTCACAGCAAAAGTTCAAATTGACAAAATTGTTTCGCAGTAGTCCAAAGCGCCTAAAAAATAATTCACTCTATTATTCAGTGAAATAAAGATTCAACGTGCTGAATTAACAATTTTTTTTTTCAGTAATCATGGCCTATTTTGAATCATTTTATTTTCATTCGCGTGGTATTATTATTTAGTTCACACCGAAAAGGCAGATCTGAACTTAAAAAAAATAAGCTAATTGAATTTATACTTGGAAAAAAAATACCACTGCACGTTTCAGCAAGTTCTAAAAATAAAGGGTTTCTATTCTTTGAAAGATTGTAAAGCAAACTAATTGTAAGCAAAGCATAGCTGAATAGGTTAGAATTTGAAGTTCACATACAATGTATTGAAGAAAAGCTCGAAATAGTTTTTGTGAAAGTGAATTGTTCAGGATCACGGCGAAAAGTTCAAATTGAAACATTATGTTTCATTGCACTTCGGCGTGCCCAAAATCAAATTTCCGATAACTCGGATTTAGGCGAAGCGAAAAGAATTACAGAATTATAACAGGCCCGGGCTTGAAATTGAGAAAAGAATGACTCGATGCAAGAGTGAATAAATGGTTGCATAATAATTGAAAGTAAATCAATTAAAGTTCATATGAATAGTTCAAGATTGAAGTAATCGACGAGAAAAGTGCAACTACGATTTAGCAAGCGTTGAATATCAAGAGTGAATAATAGCAGAGAGTTCAAATTGAACACTGAATATTTTGTTTTGTTACAACATTGCACCAGCGAGCTCTAAATCATATATTAAAGTCCGTTATTTGAATTTATGTGAAGGGAAGGGGCGCACAATTGCAATTCCTAGCGTAAAGCGCAGGTCCGGACTCGCCGAATAACCAAAATTATATTGAGAAAAGAATGTTATCTCTTTTTAGCATGCTGCAGTAATTGCATTGGAGATATTCTCGCGTAAACCAACTGAAGTTCACAGTGGACAGTTCAAAACTGAAACTCTGAGAATAACTGAACTACAAGTGAATTATCACATTCATTGTGTTCTGGACTTATGCCCGATTTCTTCATCGCCTTATCTTGAGGTTAAATTTATGTCAGGTAGAATGTGACACATAATACGTGTACGGCCAACTGAACGTTACATTCCAACTGTTAGATAAATTAACCTTAGATTAAACATGGTGAAGAAATCGGTCATTAGAATGTAACTGAATTAAACGCCGAACTGATGAAAATGTGAATGTTTTAGCAAGCTAAGAATATCATTTACAGTGGTTCATAAAAAATTGTGGTTCATAAAAAAAATTATAAAAAGTAAAAGTTCACAAAATTTAATTTCCCTGCAGCGAATTCCCAAAAAGCATTAAACATCGGATTTATGTGAAATTAAAATAGTAAATAATTGCAGTTCACAACGTAAAGCACAGGTCCGGACTTGATAAGTAACTGAACAGTTCAAGATTGACTAACTGTGATAGTGTTCTTGTTGTTTTCTCAATTCAATCTTGAACGCTGCGCTGGTCCGAACACAACTGCATTGATTTCGAATTGAAAACAAAACAAGCTTTTTCAGTTTCTAAGGTTCATTGCAGAAAGTTCAATTGAATTGAGAATTGAAAACTGAGAATAAGATAATGTTTGTTTCATTCAACTTTGCTCCTACAAATCGAATAATGCATTTAAAACATGAGATTTATATTAAATGAAAATAGTACATTATTTTAGTTCACAGCGAAAAGTACAGGGCCGGACGTGAAAACTAAACAGAGTGAATTCAAAAAGAAATAATATTTCATTGTAGGAATGCTTTAGTTTAACTGTATTTAGCGTCCAATCTTTAAAGTATTCTGAAATGAACCAAGTAAAATATCAGGTTTCACAGTGAACAGTTCAACTGTTAACTCTGAAAACAAATAAATCAGTGGCGAACTAATATAATTCTCTGAATAACGTTTTAAGTTTCTATGAAGGTGGGAAGCTAAAAGTTCAAATTGCAGGAAGTGAAACTGATTTGCAATATAAAACGCAGGTCCGGACACACAAAGTAAACAAATTCAATTAAAAAAGGAACACTTCGATGCAACTGAGCTTAATCTGTTGTAAATAACGCTTTTTTAAGTAAGTATTCTGAAATAACCGAAATGAAGTATTGAAGTTTACGGTGAACTTAGTGAACAGTTCAGGATTGGACTCGGAAAACATTTGAATCAACTGAAATACATAAATCCGAATATAACTAAATCGAATTCACATGAAAGAAAGAAAGGGCTATAGAGAATTATTTGAAATGGAAAAAGTGTTCACACCATGAAATACAGGCTCGGGCTCAGGACATAAAACGCACTTTGAATCTAATTATCAGGCGTATCCATTATTTTTCAAATAACAGTAAATCCTCGGAAATTTACCAGGTATTACAAGCAAAAGAATATGAGATTTACATTTGAGTTAACTCGCCGACATTTCTTCGATGGACAAAGATAACAAAAACCGAATTCCTCGGCGCATCCACCATTTTTATATATTCTCTTTTAATTGTCCTTATTTAAAGCGAATCGCATCTTATTTAAAAATGACCAAGAAATTACATAATCGATTCTGTAGGCCATTAACGATCTGTATCAAATAAGTTAAGACGACGCAAGCTGACCTCCGACAAGGGGCACACACACACACACACGCAACAGTCTTTATTTCGATGACGTCATTTCCGGTTTTCTTCGGATATAACAACCGTTTTGCACAGTTGTAATCAATTCTGAATAAGCATTGCACCAAAGCGTTCTTGGTAATCTATTAGAAAGTACTCGAGCAATAAATTAAACGATTTTCCGTTCGAAAGAAATTGCTGCCTCAAATTTTAATTATAGAAAAAGGTCTACAAAGAGATAGTATTTACGCAGCTATTTGTTATTGTTACACTGACGACAAAATTCGTTTAACTCAATTAACTCCCACGAGTCAACTCTTAATTCTCATTTAGAGCTCACTGAAGAACGCGTCGCCTTTAAACTTGTACTTGAGACAATCGCTTTGAACTCTTCGTACTTTTGCGTGTTTAATATATTCGTCGATGCCGCGAGACGCGAGCGCGCTCATAAATTAAAGCTATTACGACCCTGCTTGTCGCTTAAAACGCAATTCCTGTAAAAACATCAGATAATGCGGCAAATATTTTGCTAACTCGATCGATTCTGAACGGAAAAAGAATTCATTTGGAAGTCCGAAAACTTACCGCTCTCGCTGAGACGCCGGCCAAAGCCGTCGCCGTCGCGACGGCGACGAGAAGTAAAGCTGTCGGAGGATTCATCTGCACACAGTCACGTCGCGTGCTCGACTGAAAAAGCTCTGGCGAAAGCTCGCCTGGAAGGCGGTTGTTTGAATTCGCCTGTTTCGAAGCTCTACGCTAGGCGCCACCAGTTGTTCAATTCGACTAGAAAGAAACAACACCCTCGGAAAATGGAACGCAGACGCCTAGAATTGAATGTGGTTAACCAGCTTCAGTTTTTCTTGCAGAGATGGAGCAAAACGCATAAAATAAATTTCGCAACTGAACCCGTTCTTAAACATTTTATCTTCATCATTTTTTAATTCAACAGACAAAGCTTAAAGCTCTGGATATTTGTAGAATCAATTGCACAATTTATTTACCCCCCCCTTGATAATGCCGCATCTTTCGTAGCAAATTCATAGGAAGTCACTTTTAATAAAGATTAGAAAAATCTGACGGCAGAAATCTACAGGGTGCGTCAGCAAGCGCCCATTCTTCAATAGCGCATTTATAGAACGACAGAAAATTTTTTCTTGCACAAAGAAATCTGACTTTTTTTTAGTTATACTCCCAAAAGTTACTTAATATACCGTATATCAAATTTCCTTACCACAGCGACC
Source organism: Dorcus hopei (assembly GCA_033060865.1). Taxonomy (NCBI): domain Eukaryota; kingdom Metazoa; phylum Arthropoda; class Insecta; order Coleoptera; family Lucanidae; genus Dorcus; species Dorcus hopei. The sequence goes on from CM065426.1 coordinate 10,092,641, forward strand.
TCTATTTCAAAATAGAGTCAATTCCTCTACATTTACTTACAGACATTTTTTTTCCATTATAATCGAGACTAAGAACTTACAACTGCGCCAGCACTGACATATGGACGTGAATCATAGTACTTAGAGCCATCTGAAAAGAAAACTGTTTAAGGAGAAATACCGAGAAATTAGAATGGAAAAGTTTGAAGAGAAAATGTTAGAGCAAACCTATAACAAGAAAAAAAACTCGCAGGGCTACAGCGTCCAGCGCTTCTCGAGTTATTTCTTCATATAAAAAAATATTTTCTTTCTGGTCTTTCTTTAGATGTTTGAATACAAAAGGTATTTCTTCAGATGTTTGAACACAAAAAAATCGCAAGGTGTTAAAGCAGGGTATAAGCTCTCCAACAATTGTAGACCCTTTTACCATACATTCAATAAGCAAAATACGTCGCAGTCCCAAGAAACGATCGCCATCAACTTTTCAGAAGACAACTAAGGTTTCATCTTCTTTGGAGGTGGAGAGCCCTTATGAACCCATTGTATTGACACCTGCACCGTGGTAGGATCCTAATAGAACACTCAAATCTCATCACGCCTGTGACAATTCGCTCTCTAAAGCGACCAGATGTTTTTGACAAATTTCTTCCCTCGTTTCTGCTCTGGTGTAAGGAGTTTGGAGATCCATCGTACTGTAAGAAACCAGCATTTCATAAATCATCAAGCTCATTATGCAAGTTAAATTCGACACAAAAACCTAAATTAATTAAGTAAACAAACGACTTGCTTTTTCAAAAGCTTTGCCATAATGAGTCAGGGCTGACTTTTGCAATAAAATTGCGTTCGAGAATATCAGATGCCGGTCGCCGAGGTGATCCATCAAAGAAACCGGCTTATGCAAACATAACTAAAAGTGAACGATCCAGGAAAATCACGATGACTCATAGGGCAAGTGTTTCATGCGCAAGATTCTTCATAATCGGAATTTCCGGTATAAAACGATATAAAAGGCGACTGAGTTTTACGATGGAAATCATGCGGTTAGTAGCAGTATGATCGTGAACATCTCCCCGAGTCCGAAGTCGTAATTAGCGTTCGAGGAATGTCATAGTGAGTGATCAAAGTCCGAAAATCCGCCTGTTTCTCTGTACCTAGTACCTTGGTTTTGGTGAAAAAACATTAATTTAATTAATAATAACCAAAAATTTAATGAAGAACATTTTAGGATTTGTCCTAGGGTTACTAAGGAAACTAGTGCGGTTGATTAGATGTTTAATGCCGATATGTTTCGACCTCAGAAAAGACCATCTTCGGGGCGACTACAATAAATCAAGACATATTAGTGATGCTTTGTAAAGGAAAAAATAATTTTACATACCTAGACTAAGTTTGCTTGAGTCATATAGTTTCATAATGCAAAAATATTGCACGTCAGTTACAAACACATTAAAAAGGTTAAAAACATTGTAAAATTGGACATTACTACACGTTAAAATTATAAATGTAGACTTAGGAGCTAGTCAAACACTAGGATTGGTTTTGAAAATTTACGAATCAAAGATGAAGCGCATGTGAAAGCTTAATTACAGGTGTAACACACTGATAAGGAAAGCGGTAAATTTGAAATAAAAATAAGCAAACTTAAATAAACAATAAAACCCTAGATATTCTGCCAGTTAATGTTCCTAAAGCATTCATTCTAAGGCCCCATCAACTGATCATTCAGAATGTTAAAGTTATTGTCATTTTTGTGTAAGAAAATTTCAAGATTTTCCGCGATGTTAAGTAAATTCCCTTTTTTGTATTTATGTAAAATTTTGACGTTGTTAGTTGGTTCAAAGTCGTGTGAAGATTGGATTAAGTGGTTAGCAAAGTTGGAGTCAGATTTTTGTTTTTTGAAGGACCTTATATAATCAAACAGACGCACAGTGGGCTCAAACAGATAATTAAGGGAACTTTGTTCAAAAAATCATGTATTCAAAAATAACACATTTAGTTTAAGCAGACTCTTATTAAGTCGGAACGACCCCTTATTTGACTGAAAATGTATCTAGATGTTTGTTTCGTGTTGAAGAAACTGAAAGAATAATGTTGACATTCTCAGTGACTGTCATTGTCTCATTTGATTCTAAGTGATTTCACAATATTATTCAGTATTGTTTATCAATAAATATTTTTGTTTTTGCAATGTCGAACATCATCGAAGGTTTAGATGTTTACAGTATATTAATTTAGCTGCATCAACGAAAAAAATGAATATTATTAAGCATATTTGATTTGTCTTGAATTGTCTCATATTCTAAAAGCCACATCTTTTTTTTCATATCACTAATTATGTACTTTGCTACTCTGACTTTTTTGAATTATTGTTTGTTATACAATGTGTTTCATTTCTCATCTACACACCCCTGTAGTTTTTATATTTATTAACGGATCGATTTCAAATTTTCGCCAGATGAAAGTCCTCTTAAAACACACATTAAATTTGAAACCTTTTGTATTGCAAGCCATGACCTACTGCGATTTAATAGAAAGTCGAAAAAATTAAGAAAACATAGTAGGCCTTGTTTAATCAAAAAAAGTTATTAGAAAAAGTTGTTTAGAATTACGAAATAATGCCAATTACCAAAATTGGTTGAAAAATTTTAATTTTTAATTATTAAAAAAATTGAATTTCAATTTAATTTACAGTTTTACAAAACGCTAAAACTAACCGACTAAAACACACAGAATGAAAAAAACAGCTTAATCTAATATTTTACCAGGCCCCCATCGTGCAGTATTCATTTTTCGATACGTTTCTAAACAATGTTGTAAAGAATAATAGGAAACGTATCGAAAAATGCTTATGTAGAGGAATTTGGAGGATTTCAATATATGTAATAATTGTCCTCAAAATAATTGGCAAATTCCACGATTTTTGGAATTTTTGGCTGCATTGCGGCTAGATCAAAGGAAAAACAGTTAGAAACAGCGTTGGGGTCAAGATACGACAAACCAAAGCAATATCTTAAATATTTTACCTCGTCTGGGGTTGTATCCCTGTATAAGGTAGTGAATTCAAGCTTTTGTATTTTCCTCTACCTATATTGTTATAAGAATAATAAAATATTACAAACAATAACATTTTGATAAATAGCTTAGCTACCATAATTGACCGAAGTTAAAACCTAAGTAAAATTTATACCCAATGAGACCGACATCCCTCCAAGTTTCTAGCAAACTTCAGTGTTATCAATTTACCAACTTGTTCAACTTATACGCATATTTTCTTTTATGTACTTGAAAATAAAAATATTTCAACCATTAATCAAATGCTTCATCGACATAACACAAGTGTTTAAGGAGCACAAAAATTCAAAATTTGATTGGCATGAAAACTTTGATGTTATTTTCAGCGTCATTCACAAGAAAAGAAAAACACTTCGTTTCCGTTTGTTTTGCAATGGAACGAGGTTAGCGTCGTGGGAATGGACGTCATGAACCTCCTCCAGTTTTACTGGTAACTATGGCAAGAAGCTCTAATACGGGCTCTAATATGTTACTGTTTTCTCTCGTACCAAATTTGGTAACAATTTTTGACACGTTTGTATTTATTTCCACACAAGATTTTTCATTGAGGTACCTATCTAATACCACGTGGCATAATTCTTTACTATGTCTCTTCAACAAAAGAAAACTGTCACGCCGCGCCGTTGTTTATTTACAAAAATATTGTTTTTAAATCTACATCCATTCTAGAACTTTTTCATCCAAAATTGCTACATCTTTATAACGGTTTAATTAATTTCCAAGTCTGTATTTAAAATTTGCTTAACGACCTATCTTTTCTTTTTTACGAGTAAGGCTAACCTTGGAGCCCCTAGACAATCGCTTAAGCAGAAATAGTCGCGATGCCTTCGGTTAAAGTCGCGTATGCGCCGCCTACATTCTTCTCGAGAGTTTATACGATCGCATCACGACTTGCATTCAGAATTTTTATGTATTTTCTGCTTTAGATTCGTCTGTTGATAAAACGAGCTCTGTTTATAGATCTTACCTATAGCAGATTGTTTTTTATAGCAAAGTTATAGTGATTACTTCAATTATTAGGACACTGCTGGATACTAATCCGTTCGCGCACTGTCATAAATTAATTTATTACTACCGGAAACGCAACCCCTCCAGCACCGATTCTACAATATGTATTTGAAAATTATAGTAAAAATTGCAACGACAAATATTATTTAAATATTTACATACACGAAATAATAGTCTCAGCTGTTGTGACCTCCACGTTACGCCTTTGCCAAGAGTTCTCGGGATGTTAAATCTTTATTCATGATCCAAAACCCTCTTGCGACACGTGCCTATTGTAAACATCGTTTGCATTTATTAATAATTCCAGCACTAATTACTGAAGCCGTCAATAGCATCAATCCAGATAGAAACTGCATAATATTTTCAGTAAAAATACTAAAAAATGCAAGAAACAAAACTTATGCTAAACTAGCACACATAGAAAAACAAATATATAATCACTATCAAACCATAAGCAAATATTTACATTACATCGAAATAGAAAATATAATAGAAAACATAAACATGTTCACATACAATACAGAAGAAAACAGATGAAAGAAAAATTTAAAAATACAGCAATTACGTAATTATCAAGATAACACCACAACAACAGAAACATACACCACACACCAATTCTACCCGAGAATAACAAATTATCTAAAATGCAACTTACTAAAAACGAAGAAAAACTGCTCAACAAAGGTTACAAATATTCCATACCAAGAAAACCAAACCTACACATGCTTGCAATCGACATCGACATAGCTATCAAAGGACACCAAAAAGAAAACGAAATACGTGCCGAATGTATCCAACTGCTGAAAAATGAAGAACGAAAAATCAAGAAACACAAAATCTCACACATACAGCTCGAAGAACAACACACATTAAAGAATTTTCAACGGAAAATAAAAGAAGAAAATATCATCATCACGAAAGCTGACAAAAACGGAGGTATGGTAATTATGGATAAAGATGACTACAATAACAAAACTGAACAACTAATAATTTTACTAAAATCAACAAAAATCCTTTAAATTCACTTATCAATAATACGAAAAATACTATTAAAGAAACAAAAGATACATTACTCAAATACATTAATAATATTACATATAATAAACTAATACCTATGAATCCGACAATTCCACGATTATAGAGTCAACTCAAATTACACAAACCCAACATACCAATAAGACCCATTATCAACTCTATAAATTCACCTACATACAATCTTACCAAACATCTTACAAAAATATATTCAATGAAACTACACAATACAACACTAAATACACTTTAAATAACTCACAAGAACTCATTCAAGACTTAAACAATATCACTATAAATTCCAATGATATCTTAATCTCTTTTTACGTAACCAATTTATATACCAATATCCCAATAAACGAAACATTAGAAATAATGCATAATTTACTTAACAAACACATACAAAATCAACAAGATACAGGCAACATAATTAAACTATTTAAATTAACCACTACACAAACTTTTTTCAAATTTAATAATAACTTTTACAAAGTGACTGACGGTCTACCCATGGGTGCACCCAATGCATATCTTATTGCCAATATTTACATGGACTCATTAGAACAAATTATCTTAAATACAAATAACAAATACAATAAACATTAAATATTGGAAACGATATGTTGACGATATAATATGTATATGGAGTAACAATAATAATCCTTCTTTACTTCAAGAATTTCATAATTATATTAACAATTTACATGACAATATTAAATTTACAATAGAAATTGAAAATGATAATAAATTAAATTTTCTTACTCTTACTCTTTATAAAAATAATAACAAAATAGAATTTAACTTATATCATAAACCTACACAAACAGACATAATAATTCCTAACGATTCCAATCACCATTACAAACACAAACAAGCAGCTTTTAGATATTATTTAAACCGTTTAGATAATACACCTATTTCACAAGAATATCAAATACATGAATACAACATATTAAAACAAATAGCTCATAATAACAATTACAATACGAATATAATTAATAAAATACAAAATAAAATAAACAATAAAACAACAACTACGTTTAAACAAATTACATATCAAGGCAATATTAACTATAAATTAGATAAAATATTACACAAATACAATATTAACTCCACTACCACACAAAAGTCTAATTTATTTTATAATCTACAAAACAATAAAGATCAAATTAATAAATTAGAAAAAAACGGTGTTTATCAATTACACTGTAAAAATTGTACTGCTACTTACATAGGTGAAACAGGACGCAACATTAACACTAGAATTAAAGAACATATCAGAGAAAAAATAAATTCTAATGTAGGTAAACATTTACACGAAAACGGACATACATTAGACATAAACAAAACACAATTATTACACCAAAAAGATAAAAGTTATAAACTTACACTCTTAGAAGCATATGAAATACATAAATTAAAAAACTAAAATACACAAGAATGTCTAAACGACCAAATATATCTAAATTTTAAGCCAATCTACACATATCTTAACCTATAGTATTGGTAAAACAATCTATTTTATTTACTTCTATACGTCATTAACCAGCCTTCAGCCATTATAGTTTGAACTTATATATTTTTCTTTTCCAATAATTTTATCAATAAAAATTAAATACATTTTAACTTTAATGTTTTATACAAAAATTTGTTAAAAATCTTTATTTACGATTTTAGGCCTGATTATTATTGTAATAATAATATTTTTACTAACAAATTAACACAATTTCATTTTCATTTTCATAATTTTTTATAACGTTTAAAATTACTAAGGCATGTCAATTATCATTTTATTTTACATTTTATTTAGTAAAATAATTTAACATAATCAATAATACATAAATTACATAAAATAAATTAATTACATATCAACTTTACTATTTTACATACAAGATTGCTAAAATTTCTTTTCTTTGTTAATTTTAGGCCTGATGAAGACAATTTATTGTCGAAACCGGTAGCAAGTAAATATATAAAAATACAATTAGGAATTATTATTTCTCAACTTCACATTCAACAAATACGTAATTATGGACATCAATGAAAATTATTATTTTTATTAAAAATAATCTACTGAGCCTGAAATTCAATCGCCTGTTACTTATTCATTCATTTGTGAACGTTCTGTATATACAGATGACACAGTCAAAATTTGCTTGCCTAGTAATTATCAAAATGAATGAGAATAAGTTTTACATTGGTTATATTTTCCGCAAAACCTTTGAAATTATATTTCCGGAGGAACACTCAAACGTCTCAAACTTATTAAAATCGGAACAATGGAAAAATTAAAAAATTAACCAAAAAAAACTGTAAACATGAAAGAAATTTTTGGTAATACTCTGTGTACTTTTGAAAATAATTCAAAAATCCGCTGATCTTTCTTTGGATTTCCATAGCAACTAAAATTGAAATAGATTTCTTAATATTTTATTTAACATTATTATTTATAAAAGAAAAATTGCAAGGACAAAATATTTTTAATACATATCTTAGTTCCAATTCTCTGCTTCAAATGTGTGTATACTGCTTGCTAAAAGTAATCGATCGAAAAGCAATAAATACAATGTAATCATAATCAAACGAGTGAACAAAGACATAAAAGTTATAAAGTAGTATCGCTTTATTTTATGGCTTATTTATTATCGTAGATCCAATCGATTGTTTTTATAGTAATAATGAATTCATTATTAAGAAGCACAAAAGAAAAAAACAAATCAGAATGCACAAATTGATTCCAGTTACACGCGAATGATTTACGAAACATCAAAGTGACTTTCGTGAAAAAAAAATCGTCAAAGTGAATTACTGAGAAAATTAAATGAAAATGAATGGAAATAAAATATTTGAAACAGAAAGCGGAACAAATGACGCGCTTTGAGTACTTAGGAAGCTTAACTACTGCAGTTGAAAAAGCAGACATAATTATAAAACATAAAATTTAAAAAATGTAGTAATTTATGGAAAAAGAAAAATAATTTATAAGAAACCACAAATATACAACTGCACCAGCACCAACCGATGGATGCGATTCACAGTAATATGACAAAAAACGCAAAAAGTTATTAAATTCAGCCGTTTAAGGAGAATTAACGAGTAATTAGAATAGATAAAATTTGAAGTGAAAATTATAATAAAGCTACAGTAAGAAAAGATACATATTAATAAATATAAAAGGGAAACAGTTAAACTGCTTCTGTCACATATCAGAATGAAAGAGAAAGAAAGAAAGAAAAAGAAGAAAATTAGAAACGAAAAAATTAGAATAGCCACACACAGAAATAAGAAAGCACTAAGGGAAATAGACAGGCAAAAGAAAAGAAGAAAATCTAAAAAATTAAGGGACAGAAAGAAAATATTTATTTTAGGTAATGACAAAGATGTCCAGAATTAGAAACGGGCACAATTCTCGCAGCTTTGAGGCTACTTGCCCAAGTATATTTTTCAACGTACAGGCTGTTTTCGGAAGTGTGACTAAAAACAGAACCTTGGTATTTACATGAACTGGGTATATGATGAACACTTTTTTTTTGCTGAAAGACAAATTCAATGTGTATTTTTTCTGTATTCTACTCCGATCCCGGCGGCACTGGTGAATAGTTAGGTGCAATAAGTTCTTTATTCTTTGGAGCTTTTACTGCTTTAGCTAAATTTTCTATAACGTTAAAATAGAACGAACAAGATCAAACGTCTTATTTAATTACAAATTTTATTGTAAAATAAAAGCAGATTTCTTAGTCGCTTAATAATTTATAAACGCTTTTATGAATTCAGGCATTAACGTGCCTAAATCTGGCGCCTCCACCATTTCTAATTTGAAACATTTTTATAACATTGTAGATAAACGAGTAGAAATTCGTGTTTTTTTTACAAGGACAAGCAGAAAATAATTTTTACGTTGAGTATTAATTATTATGATCAAGCTTCGTCTCTGCTTCTGGCTTCTAAATAAAAATTCGACCCAACTTGGGCAAATCCATTGTTAATAACGAAATTCTCACCTGATTGCGTCGTACACCGACGCATTTGAATATGAAACAAAGTGGGGCGCACGCGTGCGAAAACATCAAAAAGCTCAGGTAACCGCCTGGATGGTTTAAATTGATGTTTAGATAAGGACGGAAAAACCGATGCGCACGACGATACCAAACCGACAGAGATGCGCACGTGAAAATTCGCCGATTAATTACGCCGATATACTCAAATTAACCGCGGGCATCACCGTAAAGCTCACCTCATTGCAAACTCGCGCATCGCCCCGTGCTTTCGGCGTGAACGGTAAATCACGTCGCCCTGGGAAAATCCGCCACGCTCACATCTCTGAAAAGCTCCAGCGGGGAGCTTTAATATCGCAGGAATAATTTAGGCAGGCAGTTCGACGAAAGCTGCAGTAAGCTCGAGAATGGCACGCGTTAAAAAGCTGCAGGGTGAACGTGGAATTGGCCTCGCGAATTCAACGGGAGATTTTCCTCAGAGGTAAGTCCTTCCACAACTTAATACACGTGAAGAAAAAGAAAATTAACAATAAAATATTCAGAACCTTCCGGAAAATATACGTCAAGGGAATTCCCGATCGGTCAGTATTTAATAGTTAACCCCGAGCGACGGGTTGCCAAGGGAATGAAAGAAAAAAGAATTAGCGAATCCTTGTAGAGAAAATTAGTCTAATTTTAGGGCTTCCAATTTGTGATACGGTCATTATCAAAATAAATAGACAAACACTAAAATTTCCCCCAATTGGTCGTGCAATGCAGATAACGAGATCGAGTTATCTCGGTTCTGAGTAAACGCTGTTGTTCAAGTGAACCCAAATACTGAGACGATGTTTTGCAAACAGCTACCGTAAACACTCGTTATCGGGGCTTGAGAGGTCGTCGGTGAATTTCCCTTCGAAATATCTGTTCTCTTCGCAACGAATTAACACGACAACTTAATATTCGAATTTTCCTCGCTTTATACCATGAGATCAAATAAGTTTGTAATTATTTGTAAGTATCCCTGCTTGTTGCAACTGCTAACTCGAATTTATAAAATTTTAAAATTAGAGCATAATAACTTTTACATCCAAGAAGCGCCATGAACTAGTTCAAATTGCAAAATAGAAATCTAACCTGCAATATCATGCAATGGAAGTCAAACTCGTTACTTTTCATTAAATGAACAGACGGATGAAAGCCAAGCAGACGATGTTTGTAACAGTACAACGTGTGGCAACATTGAGTTATAACTGTCAAAGTGACAGTTGCTTTGATGTATTTCAAATTCTATTTCCTCGACATCTGATGTTTTACGTTTTCTTCGCAACGAATTAACACCACGAGATTAAATAAATTTGTAATTAGAGTTTTCTGTGATTGCTGCAGTTTAGCTGGCGGCGCTAACCTTTAACATCTGTCAAATTTTAAAATTAGAACTAGTTTTTCATGGAGAAATCTCCTTCTCATTAGGTCTGTTCGTACAGCATTTCTGACTAGTTTGAAACTGTCAAATATATTCGCCCGTCGAATTAATCACCGTTTTCAAGAGCTGCATTAAATGTGAAACTTGGATCGGCGCATGCTTCTGACAGTTTCGGACTAGTTAGAAGCCGCTGTACGAACAAAGCTATTAAATGTTACCAAAAACTGGTATGAGTTAAACAATAGTAACTCGTGTCTAAATAAAAACCTGGTCAAGTAGGCTACATTTAGTGATTCTGCTATGTAAATCCAATGGATAAATTCTCGATCACAACCCACTTGACCAGGTTTTTATTTAGACGCACTTTATGTCATGTGGTAGCGCTGATTTGTAACTCGTTCTGAGTTCTGCACAAACAACTTAACTCGTATTCAATGACGTTTGACTTAATTCAACGGCTTCCTAGATTAATAACGAACAAACTTCTTCAATCCGGTTAGTCGCGTTCTTAGTTCAAAGACATTTTTCTATGCCGAAGAGGGAGCCACACTACAACGGCCTGTTGTTGTCTTCAGAGAAGTGATTGCTATAAACTAGCGCATAATCTGGTGAAATGAAGCATTTTGGGGTGATAAGAATTGACATGAAATGTACAAAATTCTAATTCGAATGTAACATTTATACACGCTAACCATGGCAATCACGGAAGTTCACTTCAAAACTGTGTAGAGGGAGCCACACTAATGAGAGTTTTCGTGGAACAAACTTTTAAAACGCGACCGACCTTTTATTAATCTAGACGGCTGTGCCTAATTCACTTAAAATTGATTTCTGAGAAAGTGTGCCATAACAGACAGCGATGTGGCGCCATCTACTGAAAACTGTGTTATTTGTCCTTCCAACAATTATCGATGGTCGTAAATGAAAAGATAATAAAGTGTTTTAGAACTTTATCAAGTAATAGTATTTATTTCTAGAGTCTACGATTTTGAACGTGTATTGAAGGTGCACGTGTACACGGAAATCCGTGTAACGACATTCGCGAATTAAATACACGTGTTATTAATTCACGTGTAATTATCTTTTATTCTCTGTGAACGCGGTTATAATTAATTACACAGATCCGTTCGGAACACTCAAATCCAGGTTACCTAGCAACGGAGCTGTTTTTGTATTAAATACACGTGTAATGTAAGTACACGTGTATAGGGTAAAACCGGGTGAGATGGCGCACCTTTTTTATTTTGTTGATAAAAAATTAAATACTCAAAATCAAAAGTTTTAAGCGTTATTGCTTATTACATGTAACAAAATCTTTCAACTAGACTAAAAAAAAACATGAATATTTCTTTTATTATAACAAAAATAAATACATATTTCAAAACATTAAAGAAAACCATCTCACCCTAACAGCTTGGGAGAAATGGCGCACAAAAAAGAAACTTTTATCCTATAGTTTTTCTTTCAATACAATAATCAACAAACGTTTATTGATTATTGTGGAACCATCTACGACATTTAATCTGAATCTTTTTCTAAAGAATCGCTTTTTTTTGTAGCTCTCTTATTTTTTTTTCTTGCAACTTGTTCTTTTTGGTCTTCTTAGCTAACAATTCGGTTTTCTTTTCTGCTAATGTTTTTCGTTTTGCAATATGTTCAGGGGATGTTAGTATCTCGGCAAGCTGTCGACTGCGCTTTCGAACCGTATCGACTTTAGAAGTACTAGGAACTGGATGCAGGACATGTAACAATTTTTGAGATGTTATTTTTTCATTCACAACTGTAGCTTCTCCGTTGTCAGACATTGTTTCATCATCATTTCTATGGTTGTCTTCGTTTATTGCGTTTTCGTGGTTTACTGCGTCATCTTCATGGTTCATGTCATTGGAAGGAGCTTCGTCTTCATTGAGAAATGCATATTCGGGTATCACGTCGGGATTATAGGGATAAATACCTGTAGCAGAGAAACCTGATGTTGCGTTACAGACTGTGGTAACTTTTATCCAGGCATCTGCTAACAATTTTCCAAATTGCAGTCTATTAATGGCCCTTGTAGGATTGGCTCGTAGAAAAGAATTGCAGGCCCATAGTAATAGCTCTTAAAAGATTTTAAAAATGTTCGATCAAGTGGTTGTAAAAACTGAGTGGTGTGACTCGGAAGACATATATTGGCTTCAGCAAACTCTAGTACTTCCACAGAACTACAATGAGAGGAATGCCCATCCACAATGAGAAGTACTGTACCTTGTGCTTTCCGAGGAACAAATTGTGTTTGCAACCATTTCAGAAAAATTGTAGCATTTATGTATGCCGACTTTTGGGACATATACCACCACTGACCCAGGCGACATCCCATCTTCGTATTCCTTCTTCATATTCTTACCTTTAAATATGCATGCAGGTGGTAGAAATGTACCATCCGCATTGCAACAGGTTACAACTGTAATGGTTTCTCCTTTTTCACCAGAAGTGACTGAAACTACATTTTATGATCCTTTTTCAGCAATAACGCGCTCTGGCCTGTTATTTAATTGTAAACCCGTTTCATCCATGTTGTATATATTGCCAGGCTGTTCGAAAAGGTATGAATTTCTAACGTGTCCGCCAACAACTTAAAGTAATCTCCAACATCTTTTTTGTTCATGCCGCATGCTCGAGCCAGTGAAACTCCTTCTGATTTCCTGACGGCCAAATCTGGATGACGTCTCAAAAAAGATTTTAACCAATCGAGACCAGCTTTTTCTGTTCTTTTGTTAAATGTATGTTTGATGCATAATTGCTCAGCTAATTGGTATGCCATGCTACAGAAATTGCAGAATTGTTCTTGTAGGGGCAAAACCATTTTTCTGCAATTTTTTCTCATGAATAACTATTTTTCTTTCATTTTCGTGTCCAAGTACTGATGATGGTCCTAAACTTTTCTTTTGAATGCATCTAGTTCTTAGTCTTCGTCTTAAAGTAGTACAAAGCACTCCATACTGTCTTGACGCTTCATTCACACCAACATTTCCACTTCTTACAGCTTGTACTGCTGAAGTCAGTTCATCTTCAGACCACGAAGCTCTGAGGCAGCTTCCTTTTCTTTTATAATTGGTTGGCATCTATAAAAATTGGAAATCTTACAAAATAATGAAATACATTATCTTAACCAGACGGAGAGAGATGGCTTGCGCCAACTAACCCACCAGATGGGGAGAGATGGCTTGCGCCAACTAACCCAATTACGTTGGGTGAGATGGCTCACTCACTTGCTCCCCGCTAACTGCATGCTTTAATAAAATGTTAGGTTAGAATAATTCTTCAAACATTTCATTACACATAGCTAACGACAAAACTAAAGATATTCCTTAATTTAATGTGTAAAAGTTACAATTTGCAAACCGCTACAAAAGTTTGGACATGCATGACTATTATATTGATATATTGAATTACCTTAAACTATTGCACATTCAACAGTACACTGCACAGTAGCGTCTAAACATTATTACTAAACATGGTTGGTCACATACACTTCCAATAGGGGGAAATACTTTATTGCGCCATCTCACCCACTGCGCCATCTCTCCGGATTTTACCCTACGTGAAATTAAAATACACGGACTAAGATCATGATTCGTGTATTACACGTATACACGTGTATTGACTTATACGTGAAATAGAGACCTCTACTTATTTCTAATTAACAAACAACATCTATTGTAAAGTATTTACTGTTACTAGAGTATCACACGAAATTCGGATCCAACCAATCAAAGGCTTTTATTGGGTTTGGTGTACTCTTACTAGTATTCAAAGCAGTGTTGCCAGATGGATCGCAATTATGGTAGAGCCCGAACAGGATGTCTTGAGCTCTGAGAATATCTGCGCAGATGACAAAATCTCGTTTGCCGGAACCCGTCCACAAGCATAACCATACAACATAACAGGTGGCGCAAAAGTCATCACTCTATCGGAAGATGTTCTCATTTTTGCAAATGGCGTTTTATTGTCATCACGATTTTGATATTTGTGAAGTAAACAGAAGCAAAATACACGTAGACAAACCATGAATCGCTATATACTCCTCAAGAATGCGGAATAATTGTGTTAATGGCCGCGTAATCTCTCGTTTTGGCGATTTGCACTGGCCAGCAAGATCACTCGATTTGACCGTTCCAGACTTCTTTCTTTGGATTTTTTTTTTAAGTCGCGGGTCTATATGAACAAGCCACAGACCTTGGCGGTCCTAAAAGAGAACATCCGGCTAGAAGTGGAGAATTTATCGCCAGAATTTTTAAGAAAAGTCATGAAAAAGCCCAAATGTGCATCTATGGGAACGGCCACATGACGGCTTAATGGAAAAAAAATTGAACGTCTAAATAAATATAATCAACAAACAGAACCAATTATTTTTGTTTACAAAGTTACTGCCTTGGGACATCGAGTGAGGACTTTTGCGCCACCTTGTATAATTACAACCTGTTGTATTCGTATAAATATTTCAGATAGGGTTATACTTGTGGGCCGACTCCAACAAACGAGATTTTGTCATCTGCGCAGATATTCTCAGAGCTCAAGACATCCTGTACGGACTCTATATATATCGCTTTTTGCAATATTATTTTGGACACTCTGTTTGTCTCATAATACTATATATACTGGGTGTTATTGAAAGTAGTACAGATATTTTAACTGACGATAGTACTCTTTAAATAGATGCTAAATACCTAAACTTCCTTTATACAAAAGTTACTAGTGTCAGAGATACACAATTTATTGTTTTTGATTGAGAGCCACAATAAATCGTAAGCAAAAAATTTCACGGCCCTTATTTACTGACCGAATCGAACCAAACTTTCTCACACGCAAATTAAGCCCCCCAAAATGCGTTTTTTCGAGATATGATTTTTTGAAAATTATGAAATTTGTAAGCATTTTTTTCGGAATTTTTTACGGTACCTGGGGGGGTTTGGATCGAATTGAGCTGCACGTCATCGTATGGCAGAAAATGACGAGGAACGCGATGCCTCCGCGCGTTTGAAGATCTAACCATCCGGAGCGCCGCTACAGCACCGGACTCCCGGAAAAGGTTTGGGCGATAATAAATTGTGTATCTCTGAAACCATTAACTTTTGTATAAAGCAAGTTTAGGTATTTAGCATCTATTTAAAGAGTACTATCGTCAGTTAAAATATCTGTACAACTTTCAATAACACCCAGTATATTACTGCTGTAATTTCTTTTTAAGAATGACTATATTTTGTTTCTCTTTTTAACAAAAAAAATATTTTTAATTTTTTCCTCTTACAATTAGACATTGGTTTGTTCGTAACATCTCTTGTGGACATATCTCAACTTGCCCCCTGTCCAACGATCTGTTCTACACGCTGGGGATATAAAAGCTACACCAACATCACCAAAATGCATTGAAGAATCAGATCTTATGGAAATTGAAAACGTCAGTCGTCAGAACCTCAAACATTTAATCAAGAGGAATTGAATGATCTGGTAAGAGATTTAAATTTATCGAAAGAAGCTTCAGAAATCTTGGCATCTCCTTTAAAAGAAAAAATTGCTTACACTAGGGACCAAAATTACTTCTTATCGGAACCGAGAAAAGGATTTGTTACCATATTTTTCCCGTGATATTGATTTAGTTTATGTAACAATATCGGAAGTATTTTGCAGAAGATAAGTTTACAACAATACCAACCAAATGATTGGCGTCTTTTTATAGACAGTTCCAAGAGAAGCTTAAAATGTGTTCTACTTCATAACGGCAATAAGTATGGTTCTATACCTATTGCACACTCGACTTCTATGAAAGAAGAATATAAAACTATTTCTTTAGTCAGTGTCCCCCCCCCCGAAATTTTTCTAAAATATAATGTTCCTCGTAATTGATACAAAAGAAGTTCTTCGTAAGGCGTTATTTCTTGTTCGCTGTTTTACATGACATGTAAAATGTTAAGTAGAGTCCGTACTCGTTAGATTTTTTTGTTCGCCCCCCCTGAAATAAGTTTCTATCTACGCCACTGTCTTTAGCAATAGAAAAAATTAAGTATCGATATCACAACTAGGTAATTTGTGTTGACTTAAAAATGGTCAATTTTCTTCTCGGACAACAGGGCGAATATACCAAATACCCATGTTTTATGTGTCTATGGGACAGCCGGGACGAAGAACATCATTGGCCTCGAAAAATCTGGCCGGTGAGAGAGGAACTGACGGTTGGTACAAAAAATGTTATCAATGTGCCTTTTGTAAATCGAGATCGCATTACATTGCCACCACTACACATTAAGCTTGGCCCTTGATAAAACCGGTGAAAGTTTTGCATTTCTGTCACGCAAGTTTCCAGGATTAAGCTCAGAAAAACTGAAAGCGGGTATTTTTGATTGCCCGCAAATTAGAGAACTTGTGAAAGATCCAAGCTTTGTAAATTCCATGAATAAACTCGAGTCTTAAGCTTGGAAATCGTTTGTTTTGGGGATTCAGAATTTCCTTGGAAATAATAAGTCAGACAACTATTTTGAATTAGTTGACTGTATGCTGTCTAATTTAAAAGATCTTGGCTGCAACATGAGTATCAAGCTTCATTACTTGCACATTTAGAGCAATTCCCAGAAAATCTTGGCGATTTTGGTAAAGAATAGGGTGAAAGATTTCACGAAGATATACGTACCATAGAAGAGCGTTATCAAGGAAGGTGGGACACTCATATGATGGCCGACTACTGTTGGAGTTTACAAAGGGATTAGCCTGAAGTTGTATTACATTCAAGAAAATCATATAAAAGGACATTACGTAAAAAATTGGTAATTTTTGGAGAAAGTTGTGATTTCAAATAAATAAAAAAGTAGAGCTGATACAATCAAACAAATATTTTTCCGTAATTAGTGCTTTAGATATTCTCTAGAATATATATTAAATTTCAGGAAAAAATTCGATGTTGACCAGTGTAATTTATTCGACAGCAAGTTTTTCGCTACACGTTGACAGCTTCCCGGGATAAATAATAAAAAATGTGTATTATCGTTTTGTGTTGTTTAGGTTACTTGTTATTATGTTATTTTGTTTATTTTTTACTTATTTTCTTTGTTTGGTAAAATTTTTATTTTTAATGATATTTTACGAAATGTATTAAACTCACACTTAATTTTCTCATATCCTTTTTTTTAAATCAAGTTAACCGCTTATTGCAAGGTGAATACATATACACTATGTCCCCGGATGGAGTTGACAAGAGGAAAAACTTTTTTAATATCAATTTTACGCAAAAAGATGATTCTTTACAAAAAGTTCAGAAACAATCGTTAAATTTAAATTTTGAACTAGAGTCTGTCTATAAAATTCAAATTTCTTAATTTCATGCTGCCGATATCAAAGTAGCGTTTTTATTATTGATTTTAGGCAAAAAATGTATTCTTTACAAAAAATTCTACTGCTCGAGCATCTTCAGAAATCACACATAAATTTAAGTTTTTTGACCACAGGGTGGCTGATATATTCAAATTCAAATAACCAAAGAAACTTTATTATTATTATTACTTTATCAATGAAAATGTGAAAAAAAATGTATAATAAATATTATCTGCAGTGTCAAACTGATAGTGTGTTGGCATCACTGCCCACTTGCAAAATTTCCTGTTTTATTCCACATTATCTTTAAATGTATTCATAATAATTTTAATACATTTTAGACAGGCGATGTTAATTTTGGGAACAAACAAATATTTTCTAACGTTAATTATACGCCATACCATATTTAATCGGGCTCTTAATCACTTCCATGCTACATAGTAACTGAATGTACAAGTACACTCAAAATCAAGAATTTTTTTCAAAATTTGACACTGACAGTGCACATATCAAGTATATGGACTATACCCAAGGAGCAGGTACAAGAAGTATCGATTTTTCACTGTAATGTTTAGCTGCAAAGCAAAAATAATTTGCATAAATATAAATAAATAAATATTTACAATTACGACACAATGGAGTTCGATTAAATTACCGCCATTTGAGCTATTGTTTCTTTTTTTTTGAGAATATTTAATTTACAATTATTAAAACACGTGCTCAGTTTATTTTTTTCCCAAGAATTTTCCTCAAAACTCATGGAGAAATGTTTCCCCAACCGTCTGAAATGTCCTCATTTTTGGGGAAAAGTCCCCTTCTGTGTTTGCCGTACTCTTAAGCTGGTTTTCCTGCTTTAGGAGAATGCAATGCAATCCGGCTTATAATCAAATATGTTTTCGGACGAGTTCTTCTGTTTCAGCCCAATCACTTGTGTCATATCTTCATTTTTCTCTTTTTACATTCCAATATCTCTTCTGCAGGGTTGCCGTTGCCGAACATACTGGTGTTGATTCTAATGAATATTTTTCTCCTTTTGTGCAGCAGTCATTTAATTCGTCCCAAAAAAAAGAAGCTAAGCTCCCAACTATAAGTGACACCTATCGAAACTTGCTAATAAAAATTAGAAAGAATAGCGAGAGAGAACAAGAACAAACAGTACATCGATTAAAGATAAGAAAAATTGAACTAAAATAACATTCGTATGCTTGTTCGTATTAAAAGGAATAATTTGTGTAATAAAGAAAATTTTAAAAAAAAGAAAAAAGTGACGGATTAGGGAGTCGAATCAGAGCCCCATCACTATTCGGTGCTCTACCAAAATGGTTGATAATTTGGCTGTAAAAAGCGCGCTTCAAAAATTGCGCCCTTTACCAATAAAAAAGGCCATTACGTAGAAACGGACTTCAGATTCGAACTCAGCGTCTTCGATTCCCTAAGATGGCACTTTTCTTATTTGATGCTTCCACCATGAATACCTGTACCTCCCTCGTCAGATTATCTTGTACAGTCAGGAGCATTAAATTTTATTCATCACTGTTAATTCCAGAAATTAAAACATTTCAGATAAATGTCCTATGTTTTGCCAAAAAAGTGTCGTAAATTTTTAAGAGATTGTTCCCAATAGTCAAAATTAAGACGTCAATATCCTTATTTTTAATGAAATACAAGACAGGTGCAAATCTTTGACAGCAATGACGACCAAAATTTATTGCTCGCGACTGTACTTAATGAAGTTTTTAGAAGTTTCATTATATAACCGCTCTTTATCTATTAACTTTAATAAAAGTTTAAAAAATGTATGCAGGGTGTCATGTATCTTGACGAAACTTTTTATTTTTTATATACAACGACGGTAGAGGTGATTGACACTCGATTTACAAAAAGGAAATATGATAAAAGTTTTCTTAATAAGGGAGATATGAATTTTTAGAGTGTAGAGGAAAACTTTTGGTCAACTCTGATTGACACTGAAAATATATACGTAATCATCTCTTTCCCAATTGGTGCATATGCACATGGAGCCAGTGTACTATCACTTTATATGGAAATAATTACCTAGTTAGAAGACACCCATATCCTTTATTAAAAAAAAAACTTTTATTATATTTTCTTTTTGTAAATCGATTGTAATTTACCTATACAGTCGTTCTATATAAAAAGATTCGCCAAGATTAACGACACCCAGTATAACGTAGACACAAATTGGTTTTATATTAACATTTGATTATTATTATTTCCGTCGATGACATAATAATGATATTTCAACGGTGACTATAGTTTCATGAAATCGAAAAGTACGTCCACGGAGCCAGTTTTTCAGCATCTTAGCTTCAAGACACGGCACATTTACGACGTTCGTTACTACACAAGTCGCTTATACTGGGTATTCCAAAACAACGTTTAAATATTTACAGGGCATGTAGTACGGCCGAAAACAAGTTGTTAATGTACGTAAATCTGCAAATCAACCGTTCCGAGATAACAGCGATTTTGGAAAATACTCCTTACGAACCTTTGGGAGATTTACCTTTAAATCGGAATCCTTATTTGAACGAAGATGTAGATCCTGTGTGAATATGGAAGGACGACATTTTGAACATCTTTTTTAATATTGTAAAAATCAACAGAACCTTAATAAAAACCAATGAAATAAATTATTCAGCTATTGCTATTGAAATGTTGTTATCTTGAAAACGGTTGATTTGCGGACCCATGTACTTAAGACTTTTCAATTTGTTTTCGACTGTACTACATGCCCAGTAAATATTTAAACGTTGTTTTGGAACGCCCTGTATATTTGATGTAGTGAGAAGTTCGGAATTCGTCTGTTAACTTATACAGAAAACTTTTGGGATGTAATTTTTTCCGTTTCATGGTAAAGAGTTTTGATTCAATTGCATGACAGGATTTTTATCAATTTTCTTAATAATTTACGCTTTTGAATATTTTCACAGTAGATATAATGACAATGAAAAGAAATGTTCCATGGTTATCAACGTCATCAAAGGCGTCACACCCCGTTATGTAAGTTATATTCAATGTCTTTTTGTGTACAGTTGATTTAGAAAGAAAATATTCTTCTCTGTAATAAGTAGTTTAATGTGCTCGTGTTACTGTCAACAAGACAAACAAAATGCCGAGATTAACTGAAAGTGACAAAGTTCTAATTCTTTCTAAATTAGATAGGTTGGTCGATAATAACTTTAGCCAAACAAATGTGTGATTTTAATTTTTTTGATTGCTTTGAAATTCTAGTTTAAATTGACATTGTTCAAAAAAAAAAAGAAATAATATTTCAGAATTCGAAAGAGCCAAATTTTTCGACAGTCGACTGTACTCTTCTTCCCATCCCCCTCTGCCATGCTATACTTCTCTTTGGAACTATGTTCTAACTTCAAACTAACTTCAATCTTGGTTTACCTAGTCGTTGTCGAGGTACCTGAACTTCCGTAACAATCCAATCCCCTTTTCAGGAAGTCACTCTTGTTAATATTGATGATGTCTCTACTAGGGTTGATGACTCAATTTCTTACAAAATTAATGAAGTTGGAAGTTGGAAATAAATCGGTGATACCTAACATACTTTAAAGTCATACATAAATCGAAATCTTCAATAACAAATTTTTTTAAAGCAGTTTATAGATTTTTTGGTGGAATCAGAAAGTAGTGTCATCCGCACACCTCTGGCTTTCTATATTTTTGTATTAAATAGAGTCCCACTTAGCCCCAGTTATACAATTCCAGCTTAACTTGAAGCCAAAGCTTAAACCCTTAACAACAATAATTGTTGAAATATTCGTCGTTATGGCTTTAAGCTTCAACTTAAATTTAAACTGGAATTGTATAACTGGGCCTCAGTGTACACCACTAAAGTTGGTTTTCCTACTTTGGAGATTTGGAGAATTGGCGACTAAAGAGGGGGTACGAAGTATGTATGTTTGACGCAAATTGATCTTAAAGACAACAACACGAACAGAAACAGCTGATTGAGCTGATGAGAAATGCCCATGCATTTTCAAATTGTCGAAGAAAATTTGAAAACACTTGAACATACATTTAGGGATTTTGCTAATGCCAGTAGGGGAAGTGATCACGTGATTGACGAAAACCAATGACAGTAATCCCCAAATACTCAATTCTCTAAGGAGGATCATATTTTGGCCAGCACCGTCACGGGTGTTGGTCTTCTTATAACTGTCCCAAGAGGGCGGCCTGATATGCTGGTTTATAATTAAAAAAAACCTTGCTTATGATAAAAACAAAAAAAAAACATTAAAAAAAGCTAAAAGCAAGAAAAGTGGCAGGGCAGACAGCTAAACCAAAGATGGAATTCATCAGAATTGATATTAGTTATTGATCCACCCTCAAGGTCCTTATTCATACTAAGTACCAGCAACCCGTTACGCTACTGAACTCGTGCTCCCTACTTCGAAAAAACTGGCTTAAATTTCGACTATAAACAATTGTGCCCCTCACCAATAAAAAAAAAACTTCAAAACTTCAAACTTCAGATTCACACTCAGCGTCTTCGTTTCCCTAAAATGGCACTGTTCTTGTTTGCAGCTTACTCTTTGATTCCGTTGTCGCGCACACTCTCTCCAAAATATATACAAAACAAAAAAAAAGGGCGAAACGGCGATTCGCAACGAATCCCACAGTCGAGTGTGTACGGCAGGTTACCTGATGGCGAATAATAAGAAAATACAACCCCGAAACGGATACAAACGAATCTACCTGGGTTGCCCGTTGGTTGAGCGGTTGCTGCGACCAGAATCCCGTGTCAGTAGAGAAGGTCGTGGGCAAACAACAGATCGCAACAACTTGCAATAGCGGGATTTCCCCAACAGGAAAGAAATCCCCACTCACCAGTCGGTTCAGCTCCGATATGATCCGTCCCGGAAGGGAACAGCAAAAGGGGGGTAATAATCGCAAAATATCGAAGTCAAAAAAAACAAACAAACGCCACGTTAAACAGGCTTTAATGAGAATAACAGCGACATACATAAAGTCGCGCAAACAAAAAAGTAGTTCCGCAATAAACTCTCTCTTTTCCAAGAAAAACTAAATATTTATATAAAATATCACGCAAAAGCCCAAATAGAATAACATTAAACACGCGAAGCGCGCGATAAACTAAACCGTACGTTAGGGATCCCACACGTCCGTTTACAGGACAGGACTGAAAAGCAGTCGAAATACGTATTGTTAAAAAAAAGATTAAATTAAACTACGGTAAACAATAAAACAAACACTTAAATCTAGGTGCCGAAATAAATCCGAAATAAAAACGTTCGCCACTGTACATACGGCGACCGCACAATTACGGCTTTGAGCGTGTTCAACGATGTAAAGCAAAAATGAAAATTTAAAAAATACGGTACTCAGAAGACCTCCGCCTCGCAGTGCCTTGGGGGGAGGGGGAGTCCGTAGGTCCACCCTGCGTTTTCAATGGGCATTTTCGATAATTGGCACGGTATGTACCGTTTAGTCTATTTTCTCACCCTTAAGGTACAGTCTATCTTCAGCGACTATTCGATGCGAATAAACGCAGGATTAATCGCATTAGTTGCTCATATGCATTCCGACTATTAAACGCAGCGTCTTTCTGCGACTTGTTGCTGAAGATAGACCAATCACGTATGCATTGCATATGAGCAACTAATGCGATTAATCCTGCGTTTATTCGCATCGAATAGTCGCTGAAGATAGACCGTACCTTTACATGCATTAAACGCATTCGTTCTATCTCACTTTTCTACCTCGATCCATGTACCGCTCCAATGATCGAGAACGCCAATTATTCCGCTGCCGATTTCGCCCCAACGAGAGGGGGGAATTAACTACCCTCTAAACCTTGTTACCACCCGTAACTGCTCGCTACAAAAACATAGACGATACAAACGAATTAAAATCTACGGAAAAAATGAAAGGAAATATGTATAAGTGGCTTACCTCGGCCTGGGAAAGCCGAGCGTTCGACGAAAGAAACGCCACGTGGCACGTACGGTGATCCAGATAAATCCAAAAATGTCGGAAAAAGATGCTGCCAATCCGTAACTTCTTGAGTAAAACTCACAGAACCCCAACAGGGCGCGGAAATACCTAAATTTCGTACACCAAAACCGCCGAGAAACCCAAGGGATCACACGCACTCACACGCCAAACCAGAAAAG
Organism: Dorcus hopei; assembly: GCA_033060865.1. Lineage (NCBI taxonomy): Eukaryota > Metazoa > Arthropoda > Insecta > Coleoptera > Lucanidae > Dorcus > Dorcus hopei. The sequence continues at coordinate 10,116,643 of CM065426.1, forward strand.
TGCCGGCTGGGCCGCTCTCTTGCTGGCTTGTGTAAAATTTTTCAATGCGCCGGTCTACTCAGAACCCCACGCATTTTCTGACTTAAAACAAGTGCGACACACCGGACATTTACGAAAATTGGAGCGGTTGGTCTATTTTCTTACTCTTACATGCATTAAACGCCATCGTTCTATCTCACTTTTCTACCTCAATTCATGTACCGCTCCAATTTTCGAAAATAAGGAATGACTCAGCGCGAAGATCATCACCACCGAACAGGTCAATCGAGGCATTCAACGACGGGGACCGCTAGAAAACAAAGTAGCGGTGACGGAGCCGAAACGACTGTAACACCGTGCACTCCCCTTGTAAGCTGTAAGACATTTAACGTTAGAACTGTCTTTTCGAGCTGAAAATTATTTAGGAAAAAATAAGTGTCCCGTTTTCTTTGCCCACCACAGCACCAAAATTGGTCAATTTTTGAACATTTGATTTTCATATCTGAGAAAACAAAAAAGACGGTAACCGAATGAATGTTACCTCACGTCGTAATATGTAAGCTGCTTTATTTTATAATAAACTTGTGGGCGTGTTCTGGTATATAATTTTTATTTAACGCAACTTTAACAAATAATAAAAATGAATGATTGAACAATATAAAAATCAATTAATAACGATATGTGCGATGCTCTGCCCTCCTGGCCGGTTAACGTCTGGGTTCTGGCAATGTATGTTGAAGACGGGGTTGCCGTAGGAGCTCAGGGTATCTTGCTTCTGCTTGATTTCCACTTCTTCTGTTGTCCAAAGGGTGGCTTTGATGACACCGATGCGACTTTGATAAAGTGAGTGTTGTGGTGATTGCTTCTGACAGCTACCTGCGCGGAAGACTTTGGTTGTGTTGCTCCTGGTAAATTAATGCTCGGGAGGCTTTGGATATTCTTCTGGCACTTGAGCGCATGGAAAAGTGTGTGTGTGCAGTTCCTGACAAATTAATGCTGGAGAGGCTTTGGATGTGCTTCCGACACTTGAGTGCACGCAAAGATTATAAATGTGTGAGGCTCCTGATAAATACTTGCTCGGGAGGCCTTGGGTGAGGTTCCTGACGCTTGACTACTCGGTATCAACTGAAGCTTTGGCTGAAACTAAAACGGTCTGGGCTCTCGCATTTATAGGGCTTTTTCGTAGCAGGGATGAGATAATTCTGTTTCACAGGTTTAAGGGTGTAAACGAATCACCGATAATCAGAGCTGTATCCCATTCGTCGGGGGGCAGTCTTTTGGTGTTTACTGCGGAGGTTGTCTTAGCGACAAATTTTGAGAATGCGATCTCATTTGCGGGCCAATCATGATCGAATGCTATTTTGCTTCAATTCGCCAAGGGGCGGCCTTAACTTTATTTATTTGCGACGATCGTCATCGCCCGAATTTGTTTATCTGACAATGCATTTTTTGCGACTAACAGTTTGTAAAGCGGTAACTGGTATGTAGTAACCGTGTCGTTTTTGCGACAGAGCGGTGAGAGGGGAGCATGTTACCGTTCACGAAAAGCGGTTACTGAAATACTTCACGTCCTCTCGATTAGAGTTACAAACGGGTACTAAAGATAGGTTATGGTTACATTTTGTTCTTTATCACGTTAATTTTATCGAATTTGCCCTTAACTTTTGCAGTTTAGTAGTGGGACCGTTACCGGTACGGTTACAAACGGTTAGAACCAAAAAAATGCTTTATGTCTGACGCTATCAATCTGACGCTTTTCGATGTCTGTCATTTTGATGTTTCTAACAGCTGTCACTTTGACGTTTTGTTGTCCCTCACAAACTCGTATAATGTTTGATTTTGGCTGTGCGAAGAATCGCGTAACAATATGTTACAATACGAGCAAATTACCCATGTAACAAACTTAAACGACTCTCGTCTAGGGATTTATTGCATAAGTTTTTGGCTTTGCCCCAATGAGCGCCACAACTTTGATAATCGTAGGAATAACAAAAGAGGAAAGGCAAGGAATTCGAAATTTCATTTCAACAAGTGATGAACAACGATGAATGCGAAGCGAACGCTCCTCCTGAAACGTTGATAAGTTACTCCATTGAAAACTGAAATTGAAATTGATCAACGAATTCAGAGTTTCAGTCAGTTTTAGAATGTAAAATGCTGCGGAAATGAAAAGCGAAACTCGCCGGCTGAAATTTACGCCGCCTGAAGATTTTATTTTTATTTAAATTAGACCCTCTTGAAAAAATCGCTTCAGTTTTTTTTAGGACCGTTCACACCATTTGTCATAATTCACCGGATTATTTACTTTACGTATCAGATTATTGCGTTTCAGATCATCACATAATCACATCGTCATCTACGCCAACAACAGAATTATAGGTCAGCCAATGTCCCAGTTAGAAGTTGCAACACGCAAAGGATAAAATTAGATAAATAGTATATTTCTGGTTGCTGCACTCGCGTTTTCCTGAATTCGCCGAAAACGCAGAACTGCCTCGTCATTTCCCATTTATTTATTTTTTTAACATTTTAAAAATAATTTTATTTATACTACAGAAATGTCCCGCGAATTCCCACCGAATTACGATGTTTATGTTAAATTTGTGATATAGTAAAGTTGATGAACTCCTCTCGCTGTTTTATTTATATTGCGTCCCGCAGCTGGCAACAATGTATTTGCGCTATTCGTTGTCAAACGGCCAGAGTTTATTTACACGCTTATGTAAATACGTCTCGACGGGCGTAATCCCACCTTATCTTTCTATTTCTGAAAACCTCGTTAATAAAATTCTGAAATATGCACGCTGAAAAAATTCAGGAAGTGATTGTAAAATATAACGAGTGTCTTAGTTTAAGTCATTTCTAGTTTACACCAACCAAGAAGCCTCATTCTTAAAGTAATTGATGAGCATTGTTTATAGGTGTCCCACAAGGAAGTGTACTAGGGACCTTTATTCTCGTAACATCTCGTAGTATTCGAATTGCAAAAATGAAGATATTTTTAGCAAGGACACAAAGCCTATCTTGACACTGACTGGGAACACTCGATGTAAGATAACAGAATCACAAATGTATTTAATTTGTTTCATCAACGATTAGCCTTATCTGTATTTAAATAAATACAAGTCACATTTCGTAAATCCGCAAAAATAATTAAATGGCCTCCCGATAACGTGGAACTAACTGGAGAGATCGTCCGGAGATAGACTCCCGGTGCGTGCAGCTTTGTGCTTGTATTGAACAAACCGCCTGAAAAACATATTTGTTTCAGATAATGAGAGCGGTGGGGTTAGCGATCAGCTGTCGGCGAAGCGCGCCGAAATAAAAAGCGACGCTCGCCATGGCCCGCAGTTGCATCGCCGTCTGCGTCTGGGACGCGCGTCCAAAGCAGCGCGCGCCCATTTTCCACGTGCTCCTCAGTGAAGTGTAGTAGTGCTAGGACATGGCGCACGTGCCCGCGAGGAGCTCCGACGATGAAGAGGAGGACTCCATGCCGCCGCCACCTGATGGTGGTTGGGGATGGTGGGTGGTTTTCGGATCGTTCATGATACACATCATCAGTAAGTGACGTTGTTGTTTACGCTGTCAGTGTGACTTTTGACTTGAGCCAGAAAATATTTTTGGGGAAAAGAACTTAAATCCACCGGGAAACTCCAGGCTTTTTCCAAAACCAGGAGCCACTGCAAGAGTTAAAACTCAAATTTTGTTTCAAAATCACCGCCCCTTGTAGCGGCCTCATACTGAATACTTTCTTTCGAAATTTTTGCAGTACATCTGCAAGCAAAACAATTTTTTTATCTAAAATCATAAGTTTCTGCCAAATTCCATTCTTCTTATATTAGCTCTGTTCCAACCATGCTTTGTGACAGTTTCGAAACCGTCATAATCAGTTGACCACCGAAATAATGATCGATCTTGACAACTTTGTCAAGTATAAAACTTTAATGAGTGCATGCTTGTGACGGTTTCGAAACCGTCACAAAGCGTGGTTGGAACAGACCTAATATATTAGGGATGGTGGATGGTTTTCGAATTGTTCATAATACACACCATCAATAAGTGACGTCAGTTTGACTTTTGACTTGAGCCAGAGTATTTTTGGGCAAAAAATTTAAATCCCCCACAAAAAAATCCCCAAACTAGAAACTACTTCAACTACTACAAATGAAATCTTGATTGAAATCTGCAATTAAGAGCAAGAAAATTGTTATCAGTGCCATTCTTTGACACAGTGACATTATGAAATGGTTATCACTGTCTTAAGCTTTGTGCAGCGACAGGTATCATGTTTTATCTAGATATTTGTCAAAATGATTAAAATCTAACACACCCAACAAGAAGGCAAGAAAAGATTTTTAATTTGTGACAATTCAGTCAAATTTTTGAATGGCATTGACAAGCATTTTTTTTTCTCTCGACTGTACATATACTCGCCGGCGCCACGCCGCCGCCGGCACTTAAAACGAAACGCTGTAAGTACAGTAGCGGACAATAAAATTCGGGCACTTGATTTGTACAACGTAAACCTCACTTTATAATATTTTTAACGTTTAATACATACGCCTATACAATTTGTCACTAGTAATTCCGCTTGATTTACCAAATTTGTATAAATACGAACGACATGTCAAATACTTGCCCAGATTTTATTGCCCGCTACTGTACCAAGGCCATAACCGCAAGTACCACTGTCTAAAGTTCATTTTCGAATTTATTACTTTTCGTTTCGTTTTTGATGTCGGCGATGGTACCTCTCTTTGTATAGGCCTAATATTGAATATTTTCTTTCAAAATTTTGCTATACGTCTACAAATTTAAAATCAAAAGTTCCTGCTAAATTTTTAGCTGAAATCCATTCTTCCTATATTGGCCTAATTTGTAGACCTTTTTTCTTTTTCGCAATTTTCGAAAATCGAATCAAAATTCGATACCTTCGTAAGTAATAGAATAGAAAGATCTTGTACAGTTATATTAACAACCGCTGATGCTTCTGCACGGCTTTGTCAATTAGGTCCTCCACTCAGCGCCATCTTATCAACATATTACCAGCTACAAGAACACTTTTTGCGAAGCCTGCATGACCATTTAAATTGAGTGCCATCTCTTCAGCTTCTTCAATAATAATTCTAATCGTTACTTAAAATGCTGACGACATGGCTTGGAGCAGAGTACCTGGGGGATTATTCTCGAACTGGAGAGAAGTGATCGCTTCCGAAAATGACGTCAAAATGACGCATTTCTCGAAAGATTTGTATAGTTTTATACCAGAGTCTACGTCATTTTGACGTCGCTCCCGCAAGACGAGCTCTCTTCCTCGTTTCGAGAATAAGGCCCCTGGGCAATTGTAAACCGGCAGTGGGTATTAATTTAACTGGTAATGGGAAAACGTCATTAATCTTATGTTGTTCGCCAACAGATTGTGTTGGTGTTTAAGACTGATTAGAATTAAATTGACGTAAGCGACTTTAAAATTGGTTAAAATTGTAATGCCCTCTCTTCATTTTAAGAAAGTATCGTTTTACGACACAAGAAAATGTGAAAAAATTGTTTATCCTCCTTTCCAATAGATGGCGTTCGGAACCTTCAAATTACATCGCATCTGATTTGATAAAGATCTTTGGAATGCGTACTTCGGGTGTTTTGTAAAATTCGCTCTTAAAGCGTACTGAAGCAGAAATAAAAATAGTCGTACCTAATACTTTTCTTCGTGGACGAGAGATGGCGCTCTCAAGAACTGACTGATAAGGTTACCGTATTTAGAAGGTACCGCCATTCATTTCCACGGCTTTCGTCCCCCAAATTAAAAAGGACGCGATGAAACGCGAAGAAGAAAAAGGATAGATACATAAATAATCTGGTTGCTCATTGATAGGCAAAAGACGTCGCCCCTTTAATTAACTTGTTCTTGCTTCTGTTCTTGTTCTTCGAGAAATTTTCAAGAAATTCTAAAGGCAATTGATCTCAGCTTCGTTCTTGAAAAGTTGATACTTCAATGGCCATTTGCACCAAGTACTTAAACTCCAATTAACTTTAAGTGTCACTTAGAATATTACTTACTCAATGCTATGTAACCATTATAATTACCACTTAAATTTAAGCTCAGCTTAAGTGTTTGGTGCAAATGGCCACAAGTGACCGATTTTACAAATCAATTTCTTCAGCATTTGGTATTTCAAGAACTTGCTCAAATTGGTTGGTTGTTTGAGAAAAATCAGCGACGTACTTCAAGTGATTTCAACAAACTACCTCTACGCTTCGATAGATGGCGTTCTTCAACTCTTACTAAATACAATGAGACTTACGAATGTGGTTAAGACAGTTTTATTTAGGAATTTCCGTGCACTTTACATGTCGCAAGACGGAACACGAAATATTAAAATCTGTACAAGTCGCAGTAAGTGAGCTCATACGTACATTAACTAGCAGATGGGGCTCTAAGCAAATCATTGAAAGTTGAACTGCAGTTAGGAAAATAGAAAGTGTTTCTTATTTAAAATAACGTGAAATACGAATAACAACGATAATAATAATTAATGAAAGAATTTTAAATAAAATGAATAACGGTTATTCTGTGTTTGTCAATTTTTCTTAATACATATTTTTGGTTATTTTATGAAATAAATAAAAAAAGAAAAACAAATTAATAACGTTGTTTTGTTTCTCTCGTATTTGTCAATCTTTTTTTGTCCTTTGTCTCTTTTTTTTTCTGAATTTAACAGCTTTCTATTCTTTTAAGAAAAATGACGACCGGGAAAAATTGTAAATGAAAGGAGGATTCATCAATTAAACAAGAATTATGCAAAACATATCTAATATTAAATTCAAATAAAACAAATATTCATATTTTACGTTATCATATTCATCTCTACTGTAAAAACCGGTAATTGTCTCTTGTTTTTCTTTTCTAAATTTATCTCAAGCATTTTACGTCTTTTCAATTACAAAAAAAATCAAGAATTTAATTTGTATTTGTGTCTTGTCTTTGCTTTCTTGAGATTTCTTCTTTGTTTGAAATTTTTGTTTATGCAAATGTTTTTCATTTTTATGTTTCGTTTCTTTTCTCATCAATTTTTTATTTAAGTTAACAATTTGATGAAATTTTACGCATTTTGTTTTCCTTATCCACGTCTTTTCGATTAAGAAAAATGTGAATATTATTTTCTCTGGGGGCATGCTTCTTGTCTTTACTTTCCCGAGATTTCATCTTTTTTTTAATAATTATTTTTGCGATTTGTTTTAAAATTTTTTAATATCTCTTTCCCTTTCGTTTCTCAGCAAATTTGTTGTTCTTTAATTTAACAATTTTATGAAATTTGTCTGTTTTTCGATTTAAAAAAAAATCGCGTATTTTCTCGAATTTCTGCTTCGGTCTTTCTTTTCCTAAAACTTCTGCTTTTTTTCGAAATATTTGTTTTGTAATTGTCTTCGTTTGTTTTTAAATCTTAAAATATTTCTGTTTCTTTTCTTTTCTCAGCAAATTCATTATTATTTCATTTAACAATGACGCTGTTAAACTGACCGTTTCATGTTCTATAACGAACAAAATTTAGAGCATTCTTTTAGTTAGAAATCCCTGTACTTTTTACTTTAAACATCTAAGGTGAAAAGTAAGAACTTGATGAAAAATTTGATGAAAGAAACTGGAAGAAACAAACTTCTACTTCTTCCCAATAGATGTCACAGCAGATTGATCATATTTAAGGTACTGTATTGAGAAGTAGCGCCAACTTTCTATCTCTTTTAATTTGGGGTTAATCAAACTCATTCATAAACTCCCTAGCAACAGTAACTATGTATGTATCTATCCTTTTTCTTCTTAGTGTTTCATGGCGTCTTCATCGCGTCCTTTTTAATTTGGGGGACGACAGCCGCGGAAATGAATGGCGGTACCTTCTAAATACAGTAACCTTAATCATTTTCGCAGAAATTGAAATGACGTCGCACTTTTTTAACGTATAAAGGTCAACCAACATTGAAATTCTAACAATGATTATTAGATGGCGCTGTACATCATTTGTCCCTGAGGAACTAAATCAACATACTTCGTATAGAGGTAACGCATTTAGTGATTTTTATATCTATCCCTGTCGCACATTCCTCTCATCTAGGGGATAAAAAACAGTTGGAAATATTATTTGAAGTGACATTTGTCAAAGTTACTGTCAGTGGTTAAGAAAATTGAGTTTAAATATCGCATTGCAAACTTTTATCGCATGACATTTAATGATTCCGCCTTTTTCGTAAAAGAAACATTCTGCATTTCTCAAAATAACAACTTTTTGATTAGTAAATAACTAACTAGACATAACCTAATACAGTTTTAAATGGAAAGCAGTGACACTGCGGTAAACAGAATTCCCTAAAACTGTTGTCTTCCTTATTGCACTTGCGACAATTATATTTGTTACCTTTGTTTCTCAATCCTCTCACGAGAGGAATGGGATTGCGTTACCTGTACGGAGTGTTGATTTAGTACCTTATTTGTCCCAAGGTTGATAGAACTGAATAATGCGTATAGGAGGTTGCCTTGATTCCATAATCATATAAGGCTTGTTCGGGTTCTCGCCAGGACAATCCTAGAACGTCCTAGAACGCCCACTGTAATGCACATGCTCCTGACGGTTCTGGACCTGTTTTCACGTTTTCAATGCGCGCCAAATACAAAACCTCAAATTTATTAACATCAGTCAATATTATGTCAATTAATATTCATATAGGGCCAGTTGTACAAAGTAGGTTTAAACTGACGCTCAACTGAACCAGGTTCAAAGTAAACAAATTCGCATAGGATCTTAATGACATATGGCAATTAATGCATTCATAAATAAAATTTGATGCGATTTTGTTCACTTTGAACCTGGTTCAGTTGAGCGTCAGTTTAAACCTCCTTTGTACAACTGGCCCATAATGTACAGCCTCAATCAAAAGTAATGAAACGTTCAAAACCGAAACGCTGTAGTCAGGGAGAGAAGATACCGAATGAGATGAAGCCTTATGGCGAACGAATGTTTCCGAAGTCCTTCAGAACCCCACAACACGTTGCGCTCTCTGTGACTCGGCACCGTTGCATTCTGACTACAGCGTTTCGGTTTTGAACGTTTCATTACTTTTGATTGAGGCTGTACCTATAATAACTTTACAATGCCTGTAGCTTGTGCTGCAACTGGTTGTTCTAATACTTATGAACGCAATAAAGGAAGTGGCATACATATAACTTTTCACCGATTTCCGAAAGAGGAATCGATTCGTCAGCAATGGATTAAAATTTGTAAGCGTGATCGTTCCTTTAATGCAAAAACTTGGCGAATATGTTCATTACATTTTAATGAAAACGACGATGAAAGCGACCTGCAAGCGGAATTATTAAATTATAAAGCAAGATTTGAATTGCACGCCATGTTTGACATTCATAATGACACGTGATTATGACGTGACAGGGGCCGAATTCTTGAAATCCCTCGACAAATGTCGTATGCGACATGACGTCAAAATGACGTAGACTCTCATACAAAACTATGCAAATCGTTCGAGAATTACGTCATTTTGACGTCATGTCGCATGATTTCAAGTCGAATGATTTCAAGAATTGGGCCCCAGATCGAAAGTGGACAGATGGGAGTTAGTAAACATAGAATAGAGTATTACACGATAGAACAACGCGTCCTGATTGTTAAACATTATCATCAAAATGATTGAATGATTCATTAGAAAGCAATGCATCCAAAACGTGTCATTGTAGTCCGGAGGAATAATTGGACCGTTTTTTCTTTGAAGATGAAGCAGGTAATGCAGTAACGGTGAATGGCGAAAGTTATCGTGCTATGATAACGCAGTTTTTTGTGCCTCAATTGGAACATATTGCTCTTGACGACATGTGGTTTCAGCAGGACGGTGCCACATGTCATACTGCCCGTGAAACATTGAATGTCTTGCACGAGTTTGCTCCTGGTCGTGTCATTTCTCGGTATGGTGACCAGAATTGGCCGCCACGCTCTTGCGATTTAACACCTTTGGACTTCTGGCTGTAGGGTTATCTGAAGTCACAGGTTTATGCCAACAAGCCCGAGACCACCGAAGCATTCAAGGCCAAAATTAGACGCTCTATCAATGAAATACCGCTACATGCACGGAAAAGAATATTTTGTTAAGTTACCACCAATTGTGAAACATCTAACAAGAATTTGGTGTCATATATACGACACAAATTCTGTATTGGTTCTTCAACTTTATTTTTGTGAACAACTGAAATTGTAGTTTTTATCAGTGTCATAAAGATATTTAACACACAAAGTTTTTTGTTAATGTTGATCACGTCTTGGCGTCAACCCAACATCAATATTGTAGTTTTTAACTACGAATTGGTGGTGATGCATCCACAAATGTCATGTCAGTGTTAAAATAATGTAGTAGTATAGTATGATGCATTCACAATGACACGTCGGCGTTAAAATAATGAATTGGTATAGTAAACACAAAATAATAAATATTAATTTGTTGTTGTTCTAACAATAAACACTTGTTTGTCCAACAATTTCTTAAAACTAATATTCAAACAAAAGTTTACTATAAAATAGTTGTACCCGCATTTACAACATGTGGTTCTCTCAAGTCAATACTTGTACGAAGATAAGCAACAATATTTCAACAAGTTCGGTTGTGGTAAAATTATCAATACGATTTTTCTCCGTGTGTATACAATAATGTTATTGCAAATTTTGCCAAAACAATACACATGTGTCAGCAAAGCCATGACGGCCATTTACAAGATATTTTGTTTCATACATAATTCCCAAATGTATACATTATAAATCAATAAGTATTTCAATACTTTGATACAGAAAACCATGTTCTATTGAACCTTAAAATCTTGCGCTCTTATTGAAACACCCTTTACATCAAAAGGTAGAACATTAAAAGTAGGGGCTGTTCCAGTTACTATTCCCGCACAAGAAGAAAGTGCGGAAGCTTACGATTTCTTATCTTCTTGAAATTGTTCACAGGAGCCGATAGATATAGAAACTTATCAAGAGAAAAATAATATTATTACAAATTTAAAAAGTATAATTACAAAATTGAAGAATAATCTTGTTTGCGAAATACGGAAAACGAGCAAGAAAATTGATACACTGAGAACATTTAGTAAGAGAACATTAGAAACACTTAATAAAACAAAATTAGAAACCATGTGTGAATGTTTTAAGATTTTATCAAATATGTTTACATCTACTCAAATACTCAAAATAAAAGGTGCTAAAAGCATTAAATGGACTGATATTGTATTTATTATTTCTTTTTAATGATTTTTATAGAATTACTGCATAAAAACTCAATTCAAACTTGTAAAAAGTGAAAATATTCATTTTCAAATTTACCGCGTTTTGTTGACGTCATGGGTTACCTTCCCCCTTTCTCCTCTGGTGACTTTCGGCTTTACCTAGGCAACTTTCTAATTCACAATCCAGCTCTACCAACCTTGATTTGTCCTTACAGGTGTTCTAAATATTTTGCAGGCAGACAAATACCTCTTGCGAGAAACAGAAAGAAGTAACCACAGAACGACCTATTTTCTTGTATTTAACGAAGCCATGGCCAACTCCATTAACATTCATTGACGTGTATGTATGGCCGTTTCAATTTGACTTTTAAAAATTTGACGGGTACTCCACTCAGCGCCTCTTGTGAGTTTTTAAGTAATTGCAGTTGCCATTACGTTACTATCAGTAGTTCTGTAGTATCTTTAATAGGGAGCGCTGAGTGGAGTACTCCATGGCATGCTTTCCGGAACCGAATTTTAGGCGAATCGACACGGCCATACATACACGTCAGTGAATGTTAATGTTGCTGGCCATGAACGAAGCAAACGCGATTCTTTCGTTATTTAAAAGATGGCGCTGTACAGTATTTGTCTTTAGAGGTCCTCGAATTATCTTGCAGGTATCTTGTCAACAGATGTCAATGCGGACTGATCATGACTATTCACGACGCAATTTTTTAACGTAAAAAGGTAATCCAATTTTCTTTGAAATCCAATGATTGTTTTTAAAGCGAATTTTGTTGTTAGAAAACGAGAGGATTTCGCGCTCCGTATTTTAACTTGTACGGGACGTCAACGCGACATTTCCCACCCTCTTTAACAACCCTTATTTTTCAATTTAAAAAAAAAATTAATATAAAACTTATTAGAACTAATTCAAAGTTTTGTAGATGATCACAAAGAAAAAACACTTACAACTGAGTATCGCATAAGCGAGATATATGAACTAAAATTACATGTTTTTAAATGAAACACTCTATATATTCTTATACCGGTGTCCCAAAAATGTTGGCTACCGGCGGTATATAGAAAATCGTAATACCTAGAGTTTGGGGAAAAATATTACATCTAAAGTGATCAAGAGGAACTCAAAGAAAATACTTTTAAGTATCAAATTTGACGACAAATAAAATTTAATTATACTAACGAAAAGTCTCAGAATAAGATGCAGGCATTGATAGCGTCATTGGAAAGTTGGATTAATCTTGTACAACTTTGACTCGAGACATTATTGTATTGCCATTGATAAGAGTGGAGGAAAGAGTTGAATTACGTAGCAAATAAGATTCTGCTAGTGGTCAATAGATGGCGCTGTATGACTTATGTTTAGAGATACTCTGGCACGCATATTTTTTGCGAAACAAAGGCAAGGAATGCAAAACCATATTTTCTGTTATAATTAGATTCATATGCATTTGAGGTCACATTTTTTAGCTGTTAATCACAACGACTTGGTTGCATTAAATTTAAGTAAATGTTAAAGAAAAAAGAAAAAGCGGTCGAGTTCAAGACTGAATCACCACAAGCAGATAACTTCGACCTTTGCACATGCAACTCTCGATGTCACCGAACGCATAAAACTGCATCTCAATTTTTTATTCTTATCTAACACACCTATGTATGTTTTCGATCAATATTATGAAATTCCACCAGGTTTTCCTTATCAGGTCCTCGAACGCAAGGAAAAAGTGTGTCACTTTGAAGTCCACATAATCGATCACCGGGCATTAGGATGAGGTCTTTGTTTGTTTATTTCGAAACGAATCAAAGTTCGTAAGTTGCAAATTAATCGTGTCCGACGAGTCAATATTATGCCAGGCTTTAACGAGCGACCTTATCGCTGGAAATGACGTCCCCAAACCGCTGATAATGAGGGATCATATCTGGGCAATAGCGTTTCTGTTATACACTGAAACGGTACCAGTCAGCTAATGGCATATTTATTTATAATTCGCAATAATAATATTGAATGTTTTCGTGCAAAACCACCGGGTCACCTAAATAACTAAATCGATTTTAGTTTAGATTAATGTCGTTGATTTGGAACAACGAATAATTGGATTTCGAATAAAATTAATCGCACTGTATTTTATAAAATTATAACCTTCGTACGCGTATGTATTTTTTTTTGTAAATTTACTGAATATATTACGTAAAGTATTTGGCTCCTATCATACCAAGGCTTTGCCATCATACTTCTCCATAATAATGTGCGTAAAACTATTTATACAGAGTACTACTGAACTTAGGTCATTTATTAATAAATCTAACTTCTTCTATTTTAACTGGAGCTTTATAGTTTTACGATGTGTTTTTAAAAACCGCAAACGAGAGTATATCTCACGAACAAGCAGAGGTTTTCAAAATAAGAGACGATGTGGTTTGGTCTTGTAGTAGGTCAGTTTTTTATTGAGCTAAACCATTGATATTTATGGAATTAATTCTCTTCTTATATGATGAAGAACTTATTAAACTTATTCGATTACATTCTGTATAGAGTATCATGAAATACAGGGATATCCACATAAACCGTTCGTTAAAAGTTTTCAAGGTTGCAGTTCACGTAGATATTTGAAATTTAAGGAGCAAGGGTTTTCCGTAGAGATCTCCTTAAATAAAATAAAATTGTCTTTGTATCACTTCCGGTTGTACCGGAAGTCGCTATCAACTCGCTTATTTTAAATGGAATGCTATATTTTTTATCACATTTTTGAATTCTATATGTAAAAATATGTTAAATTGCAATACATTTCCCTATCTCTAAAATGCATCATATTTGAGATATTTTTAATTTTCTTGGAAATTTGGATTCAGCAATCTGATTTTCAAAAATTATAACACAGCTGTTATTGAAGCAATTTTATTTGTAATAGCTAATATTGTAGTTGAAGCTTTAAGGTTCTTAAAAATTCCATAAGCATAATCTATTAAGCTACAGGGTGTCTAAAACGCACCGCTCCACTCGAAGATATTCAAACACAGAAAAATATTTTTTTTCAAATGGAATGACCGATATTTTAATGCACCATTGTATGTCGAATCAAATGCTGCGTCGAACTGTACTAGCATTCCCTATACCTAACTTTAACAGTTTTTGAGTTATGAAACATTTTCGATTTAATTCATAGAAAATTACAATTTTAATAGGTCAAATATTTTTAATTTTATTAAGATAGCATGGAAATTATAACAATGATTACTGTTACTACAAATTTTGTAGTCAACCAAAGAAAATAGAATTTGGCAAGTGGAAATTCACAAATTTTAATAGTTCTTTAATCATCTTTCTCTTAGGACGCTTGTGATCTTATAAAACGAAAAAGTATGAATTTCATTACTTTAAATTGAAGAATAAAATAGCTGCTAGTTTGCAATTCTCTGGATTAGCGTGAAAGTATTTTAAAACCATTGTCTAATTATCTTCGTTATTTGTTACTGATCTTCGTACATTTTATTTTTCCAAATTGTATAAAGTTAGATTCAAACTTTCCAAACTGTGTTTTATTCATAGGAGACAAGAGGGGTACATTTTATTGAACACACATTCTCTGCTCTGAACAATTTTAGATCATTCTTCATGAATTTAAAAAATAGATTTAAAATATCAGCGTTTGAATAATTTTGATTTTGATTCTCAACTTTTTTTTGCTTTTGCTTAAAATTTGTAGTAAGGAAACGTTAAATGCAATTGTTTGTTGTTTTCATAACTATATCAACAAAATTAGAATTATTTAACCTAATAAATGTAAATTTTTATGTATTAAACCAAAAATATCTTATAACTGAAAAACTGTTAAAGTTAGGTATAGGGAATGCTAGTATAGTTCGACACAGCATTTAATTCCACATACGATGGTGTATTAAAATATTGGTCGTTCCATTTGAAAAAAAGTATTTTTCTGTGTTTGAATATCTTCGAGTGGAGCGGTGCGTTTTGGACACCCTGTAGCTTAATAGATTATGCTTATGGAATTTTTAAGAACCTTAAAGCTTCAACTACAATATTAGCTATTACAAATAAAATTGCTTCAATAACAGCTGTGTTATAATTTTTTGAAAATCAGATTGCAGAATCCAAATTTTTAAGAAAATTCAAAATATCTCAAAAATGATGCATTTTAGAGATAGGGAAATGTATTGCAACTTAACATATTTTTACGTGTGGAATTCAAAAACGTGATAAAAAATATAGCATTCCATTTAAAATAAACGAGTTGATAGCGACTTCCGGTACAACCGGAAGTGGTACAAAGACAATTTTATTTTATTTAAAGAGATCTCTACGGAAAACCCTTGCTCCTTAAATTTCAAATATCTACGTGAACTGCAACCTTGAAAACTTTTAACGAACGGTTTATGTGGATATCCCTGTATAGTCATATGCAATGGAACTAGGGCACGTTTTTAGCTACAGATTAATAGCGTTTTCGATTCTGGATGCACTCAGGGTATTTGCACCTTATTTTAACTTCACGAGATGAAGATACTTTGAGTGCACACTAGTGCAATCAATCGAAAACGCTATAAGTTGCGTTCTATTTAGGGTTGGAACGTGGATTCCATTCATATTCTGTTATCTTACTAGGAAAATCAAGAACAGCTATTGTCAACAGATAAAGCTATTTGATGTTTAATTTGACACATTGATAAAACACGGTAAAAATTCCTTGGCCGAACTGAAAGTTTTAATGTAAATAATATGTATGAATAAAGTCACCATTACACAAATAAAATCGCTATAAAACGTCGTCCCACTTTCACTACACCTTATCATAAACACATGTTTATATTTTAAGTTATTTAACTCTTATCGCACTTATTATAGTAAGTGTATTAATTAAAAAAAATTCCAGTTGCGTAATTTATTATTTAATTTTAGACAACCGGGAAATATTTAAATTTACATTATTTGCTTATTTCATGTCATAATTTACAATTTCTTTGCTTCTAATGCAAATTCTGTAGCTATGTGAAATCAGTAACGCTTTTCCATCTTTTGTATTAACTTTTTAATCGAGTTCCTCGTTTTCCTAATACTGCGTAAGTTTGCTAGCATCCTGTATGTGTAACCGAAATACATGTAATGACGAATAGGTAGAATTATGAAAAGAAAATAAGATTAAGGATGAAGTAATCTGAATAGAAATTATAAATTTGTTTCATGTTTGGTAGTTTTTTTTTAGTTCGTTCATTTGCTTGATTTTAGCGTCATTTTTTTCTCCACGACGATGCGCTTCCGTGCCTGTCAGGCAAAAATAATCAGGGAGAATGAAGTTCGATCTGGGAATAATGTTCCATTAGTGATGGACCATTACGAAAACTATAGAAAAAAGTAACCTTAATAAAAGTGACAAGGGCAAGGAGGCGATAGTGATGTTGCGTTCATTTCTTGATCTGTTGGGAAACCGATTGCTTATAAGAAAACGACTTTGCTTGTGAAACAAGTTGTTAATCGCGATTAATTAATTAACATTAGCTAACGCAGATAAAGCTGCAAATGACTCGACGTGACTTCCTATGTTGAATTAAATCGAAATAACTGGTGTCCAACCAATATTGTAGTTCTGGATGGCTGTGGAATCTGACATTTTCAACTAATTATTGTTTCAAATTGCAAGAAAGCTTTAAATACGTAAACAAGAATTATTTGTTGTTTGACAGCCGATATTTGAGACCATAGACATTTTTTTAAATTCAAATCCCAGCTTTGATTCTGTGCGATGAGTACCAGAGGCTCGTTCTGGATAGACGAGGCTCATTAAAAATCAATTTAGCGGCCTTATCTCGCCGAAATAATAACAGACCAGCGCGAGATTAAATTTAATAAATAATTAGCGCGATAAAAAGCGTAAGCTCTAAACATAGACACCGACAGGATTCAATCCTCATCACGAGATTACGTTGCGGCATTAAAAGATGACAGATTTATTTATTCGATTGTCCGCAAGGTCCGAAGATTAAAGGGGCTTTAAAGCAGTCCAAAACGGCTCAATGAAAACGGAAGCTGGTTATAAATTCGATAAACCGCGTGATTTTTACAACAATCATAAAATACGAAGGTTGATCCAGAAATATAAAATGACAGGAGAATTAAATTTGGGATTAAGTAATAGCACTTGGGTTTGATGATTTGAAATCCAGAAATGAAGGAAATCGATTTGAGATGAACTTTTGATTGAGCCGTATTGGGGTTTAAAAGATACGAGGGTTGATCAAGAAATATTGCTTGAAACGTAGCTGCGGCATTGAAAAAATTTCAAGCCAACAGAAGAATCAAAATTGTTGGCAGGGATCAAGTTGAGATTTAATTAATCTGATGTTAAATATTTAACTGCGCTGCCAACGCAAACTGGCAAAACTTAATGTTTCCATAGGACTGAGAAGGTTTTCCTTAAGATTTGTAAATATGTTTCTGGGGGATGAAAGAAGAAAGCGAATAATATTCGGTGTAGCAGGCAGGATGAGCTTTAAATCCAATTTTACGGTGTCATCGTGTTTACGTTGAAATTCACGGGGCAAATAAGCGGAAAATCGAACGCCGCTGTGCCCCCGTTTATGGTACCTTCGCGCACGCAAATTTTCATTGCCGTTTTAACGACCGTTGTAAAGTTTCGATTGCGGTCGATGGAACGGAAACCAATCTTTCCGACTTCATCTGCGAATTAATTGTTACCCGATACAGTTCAATTAAACAAGAATTCCATCCCTCTTCGTATTCTTAAAAATACTTGCCGGATACGTATTTCGATCATGAGGCAACGTTTTACAAAGTAATATAAATCAACCACGTTAACTTCCTCCATAAATTTGTTGTTGTAATGTTAGAAGTAGAATTTATTTAAAGAAACAAAACAGAAACAATTTAATAATAAAAGAGAAACCGCAAAACTATGAAACTTACTCGATTACACCCTGTATAAAGCAATGATATCCAGATCTCACTTTCAGTACACAGTTGCCTGCGGAAACATTAGGACCAAACAAAATGATAAAAAGGGACTAAGAGAATGACACGTTAGCATTTCATTAGTTAGCTTTGGTCATCAACAAATTAGAAACCGAAACCAAACACATAAGCAAAATGTTGAAATGATTTAATCAAGATCGAAGACAACCAGACTTTCTGAAACCCAAAAGGAGATAGTGGAAGTAATATAGGTATATTATGTTTTTAATGAGCTTCCACAAAATGAAACTAGTCAAATTGACTTGAAAAAATTATGGAGAAATGAATTGTGGATCGATGACTCAAGAAACTGACGCATAGTGGATTTTCATCGTCAACGGAATCGAAACCGAAGACCAAACATAGTTCGTCTTCTCTTTTCATTACAAGAAGGCAATAGCAAACAAAACTGTTGATATCAAAGATGTGACGATGTACATAACATGATAAACCCAACTCTGGATGTAATACCTATCTATTGAGTGGAGAAGAGAGTCAGTAAAGGCATATAGTTTCAATAGGTGCCCATACATTGACAGTATTTCTGAGCATATTTGTCTGTGAAGGGATTTGCCTGTCGATAATACTGCTGGTTAATGCGTAACGCGCACGCCAGGCTTTTCCAAGCTGCTTATGGACGATGAAAGGTTTGGCGTGCTGGACCAAAACTGTCAGTCCAATCCCGACAAGCCGTAATCTTGCTAATGTATGGGTAGCTAAGCTATTATGTCTGAGAGAGGAACACCCGATTATGTTAAGAATACAAGACGTAGCCAAATGAGGCAAGAAAAAGAATGGATTAATCGGGCGAAACTACGAACTACGACATCGAGTTGGCACAGAAAAAGGCCAAACAGAAAATTTTCACTTGCCTTCGGAAGAAGACAATAGCAAATAATGAAATGAGAGAAAGCTCTTTAGTGACCTAATCGAAATCGATGGAGAAAGAAATTAGAAATTGAAAAGCAGAAAATGTTCACTTGCCTTTAAAAGAAGACTAGATGAGGCCAAGCTCTTTAGTGACTTAATCGAAATCGATGGAAAGAAAAATTCCATATAAAAAAATAGAAAATATTTAGTTGCCTTTAAAAAAAGAGATGAGGCAAAGCTCTTTATTGCAAGTTTTCGGCCTGACCAAGAAAACGCAGTTTTATTTCCAAAGCAAGTACTTATTTATTTTTCGACATAGTCTCCTTTCAACTCTACGCACTTAGTCCAACGGTGCTCAAGCTTATTGATACCCTCCTTATAGTAAGATTGCTCGAGGCCCTCAAAACTGTCATCAGTTTCAGACATTTGAGCCAAATCTCTTTCTAGCCTCCCATTTTTTTTGCTTTTTCAAATTGGGGAAGAAGAAGAAATCACTAGGGGCTAAGCCCGGCGAATAAGTAGCTCGTGGGAGCAACTCGTAACGCACTTTTGCTTGTGCAACCAATGGTGAATGAGCTGGCGCACTAAAGTGATGAAAATCACTTTTCCTTTTGCCAAATATGGTCGTTGGCCTTTGATTTCAGTGTTAAATTTGTCCCGCGGGAGTTCTCCCTTTCTGAAGACAGTCTACGAGTACATCTCAAAAAACAGTAGCTTTTCCAGCCGATGGAACTGTTTTTACCTTCTTCGGAGCACTTGAACCAGCTTCTACCCATTGTCCAGACTTTTGTTTTGTCTCCGGTGTGTAGTGACGAATCCAGTCTCACAATTGGGAATTGAGGGATTACCTTGGAGAAGCTCCAAGCATTGCTTTGAAATGTTTAGTCTTTGATCTGGCCGAGGCGAGGGCTGTTTCATATGAGATCTTTACAGTGCCCACTAACTCCCACACCTCGTTACGATAATCATTCAGCACTGCATTGTGAATTTTTTCAATTATATCATCGATTATGACCGTTTTTCTGCTTCCAGGACGCTCATCACCTTGAATCGATCTACGACCACATTTTTATTGTTAAAAACGGAGGAGAATCATTGCCAAGAGTTGATTCCATCTCAGTTTTTATTTCAATTGGTGTTAAACCTTTCAAAACGGAGTATTTAATTTCTGCCCTATAATCAATTTCCATTTTAACAAATGTTCGAAACTCGGATAATGACAGTTGGCAGATCATGTGGTAACAGAAAATAAACTCTATTTAATATTCTGATCACTATCTACATATCAAGCCGAGAACTATTCAATCCACCCTCGTATAGTAAATTTATTTTATTGCTTCTTGGTCTTTAACTTTATATCCTTTCTCATTTCCTCATTTCTTTGCTTTTCTGTGTTAGTAACTCTTGCTGAAATTTTTTGACAAATTTGTAAAAGAACGATGTGTTTGTTTGCGACGTTAGTCTAAACCAACAGCATCAAGGGGCAAATAAATTAAAAAAAAATTAAAACCAAAACAGAGAATGCTGATAAACTGATTGTTGCAGTGCTATTTTTAAAGCCTTTAACCTAAACATCTTTTGACTCAATTCATTTTCTCAGTTTTTTTTTCTCTGTTTTGTTTTGTGCCCCTCCGACACGAAGATTGTTTTGAGACAGCTGTATATAATTGTCAACGGGGTAATCGTCAATTGGGGGCCATCTAGGAAGTTGGCAGCTCTGGAGGTTGGCCTAAGTTGTAAGGTACTCAATTAATCCGAAAAGTGTACCGGAGTTTTTTTCTTTTCAAGATAGGAAGTCGAGATAAGGAAAGGAATCCCTTGTTTTTTTGGGCAAACTACTCCTTAGTGTCTTTGGCCCAAACTTGCAATTTGCATTTTCTTTTCTTGTTCTTCTTCTTTAGACTTTTGCAACTTGCCGTCTTATTCTCATAGCTAATCACCATTATTCTCTGTTTTGTCCATTCTCCTCATTGGGGTCTTCTTCTTCCAATAATTTCTTGGTGTACCTGCCCCAAGATCTTCTCAGCCTTCATCGTATTGTTTCACCCGGTAGTTTCGTTAGGCCATCTACCGTTAGCCATTCGTAACAGACCTCCAAAGCATTGTACATTTCTTAGATGATCTTTATTTTTCTGACTTTTCGTCTTCTTATCATATCCAATTACCATTTTTCTCAGTCTTATACACCCTCCTCATTGAGATTTTCTTCTTTTCCTTCTTAAATTTGGGCGTACCTGCCCCATGATATTTTAAGCCTTCATTATTTTGCTTCGTCCCGTGGTTTCTTGGGGCCATCTACCGCATGAACACTTTTCTTTCGTTTCTCAGATGATCTTTATTTTTCTTTACACCTTATACATCCTCCTCATTGAAGTTTCTTTCTTCCATTAATTTTTGGTGTACCTCTCTCATGACCTTTTAAGTTTTCATCGTTTTGCTTCGCCCGGTGGTTCCTTTGAACCATTTACCGTCAGTCATTCGTAATGCATCTCCAAAGCATTTCGTCTTCTTTTCATTCTCTGTCTTATATGTATGTATATCCTTCTCATTGAAATCTCCTTTTTCTGTTAATTGTTGGTGTACCTCCTCTATTAAGCCTTCATGTTATTTTTCTCATTTTTAGTCTTAGTCATCGTTTCTCGCCCTTTTTTATCATGAAACTTCTACGCGGATTTAATATCAAAAGCATTTAGTTTCTTCCTAAGATCTAATCTTGTGGATCAAGTCTTGCTTTCTTTTGAGCTCTGTTTCCTAACCATCTTCCTGATTGCCTAACAAAAAATTGGAGCTTCTTGCCATATGTATAGTCCTTCATTTGGAGATCCACCTCATTCCTTTCTTCTTTTAAAAGCCTTTTAAGCTTTTTGTGTGAATTCGAATCCCCTCCTGGTGCATATGGGTTCTATGTGGGAGATAAAGTACTTATGTGTCGAATCGTGTTTCAGATTCACACCGGCTCCTTCGAACTGGGTTTTTTACGTTTCCCCAGTATGTAAGGTAAATGCCGAAGGAGAAATTAACATCTAAGTCGGTCGCAGCTGCCAACACCCTTCCCCGACAAGTTTTGAGCTTGGGGAAAATTAGGTGGGAAAAAAACCAAAGTATCAGACTTCTTGTCTTTTTTTACCTAAGTTTGCAAACTTTTTGTTTTTTGTCTTTCAAGTTTTCAAGCACCCTCGCATTACTTTCGCACGCCCGTATATCCCAATTTCGCCTTTTTTCTTTTCGATTAATTCTTGGGCTCGCGTCAAACTTCGTTTGCAGAGGTCGCTCAACATTATTAAATAAAGCGTGGATTTTTGCGCAAAACGCGCTAATTGTATGCCTTATCGATTAGTATTTCGTCGTCGTTCTTTTGTTGCGTTTTTAATTAGTACAACGCGTTGTACGTCAGCTTGGAAAAAATCCCGCGATTACGGACACGTGATAATCCCGCCGCCGACGACGTACGTAACTATGAATGGATGAACTGCCTTTAACCTCGGCGATCGCGTTTTGCAATAAATTTATTATTAGCCAGCAGGAGGCGACAGATAAAGCGTGTTATTGATTTTCTTTTTTTGTGTTATAATTATTATTGTACGGGAACTTCACCCGCATTAATAAAGGTCGGAGATGTTCCAAGTGGGTCAAAGCGACAGGGATCAGATCAGAGTTAAAGGTTTGCTTTTTTAAAAAAATTATTTTAATTGCATTCTTAAACTGAACCAAAATTAGACCAATCCAATAGAATACAAACAGAAAATTTGATGACTTATACAAAGTTGGTAGTATTTACAAGACAAAGTGACATGCGTTCATTTAATAATACCTGTGGAAATATTTTGTTTTGGAAAGCGTATGTCGCAGTGTTAAAGTTGAACATAACCTGACTTTTAAATGTCAGCATGCCATGAATCTTAAAGCTCTAATGTAAACACCATTTCGTAGTGCAATAAATGTAAAGTAAATGAGTCCTGGAAATAACTTATTTTTGCATAAAACCAACAAAAATCGCAAACAAACACAAAAACACTTACTCGATAGTTGACAGGACCAATGACACTAGTAACAATTCTGTTCGCGACGAGCTTAAGCTACGACATGCCTTTACGAAAACAAAATATTTCCATATCCAATGCTACCGGAATATTAAATGAACACATGATATTTTATACAAATAATCACTATTCAAAGTATCATATTTTTTTAATGGTCTTGAAGTGGTGTCCTGCACATTTGGCTTCCCCCATAAATAGCGATATTTTTTTTATATTTATACGAGGCATAATCAAGAAGTAAAAATTTTCTGCCTCATTTTTTACTGTTTGACGTGTTTGATACAGTACATTATTTTTTGGACGCACCTAATTTGCCTAAACAGGAAGTTCATGAATCAAGACTTCATCATGTCTTGATTCTGTGGTTACTTTTCTGTTTCGATTTAAGAAACTTGACCTAAAACTTTTTGTTCGATAATATGCAATCAACAGCCTATTTTGCGTTCGCGACTTATTATTGTTATTATTGCTATCGAAAACTGAAGCAAAAAACACTTAAGCTTGCATTAGACTGTTTGCTGTATGAAACGACTTAAAAAACGTTTGATAACATTGTTTACGACATGGAATGAGTGCAGTTGTTAGTTTTTGTTTGGATAAACGTTTCGTAATTGACTTGAAATGTCTGGCTTGCTCAAGTGATGAAAATTCCTCATAGGAAACAAAGTGCAATAAAAATCAGATCCGAAAAGAATCGTTAATCCCTTGTAAATACTTTCAAATTCCAGATTTTTTTTAATTATCGATTATTGATACTTGACACTTACGTGTTTCACGATAAAAACAAATCCTTGAAAATCGCATTGTTTAAGGCAGTGGTGTAACTGGAAGTCAAAGGACTTTCTTACGCGAACTCGCTCATCAATCTCATCATGTGATAGAAGTGACAAGAGCTGTCAAAATTGTAGGTTAGGAAAAAGCCCGATAACTAGCGCAAAGCGGGATACGTTTGAACTAAGTACACCTTTACCTAAAGGCCAGTTAGAAGTCGTAATGCATTTAAAAGGCCACGAACGTATTAATCGAATTTAAAATCGATGAGAAAAATTAGTTAAGGAAAAATATATTTGTTAACCTGTTTGTGCCGCTGATTTAAGACAAAAGGAATTTTTGCTCACAAGGAAGTTCAATATTTGTGCGGCACGTTCTTAGCGTGACTTCCCAAATTTACTTTAGCACTTTGAAGTTGTCTACGCCGACGTGAAACGTAATTTGTCAAAAAGAATTCGGCACGCGACGATGCATCCGCCAATTATCCACGAAATTGCTGCTTTAGCCAAACGACGCCATCACGTTAAAGTGCGTTTTACGTGAAAGCAATAAATCGTGCGCTCTGTTTGTTATTCTCTTTTTTTTTTTCGGGTTATTTTGATTAACGCTATATCTCAAGTGGAGCACACGCGCGTTTCTCACGGATTCGACGAAAAAAGAAAATACATATTCACGAATACACACACAGTCACTGCAACAAAATTCGACGCAACGAAGTGTCGTCGTTGGCGTCGTTAAAAATAGCGTGTTTTCACACGGCGAAAGTCGGCTTTGTTGCGGTGCATTAAGCTTGGGTTCAACGCAAAGTCTGGCACGAATTTGACGGATTTTAGAAGAAAAAAATGTCCTTGGTTTCATTTTTATGAGAGTATTTCGAAAACGCCGTTTTCTATTCGAAACGAAAGGATAAATTCCTCGATTTTAAACCTTCAATTATTTTGGATTAGGCCCGGTTTTTCAATATCAAGTTAAACTGTAACTTTCGGTTTATTTCCATAGCGACAATTGTGTTCTTATGGGAGTAAACTGAAGGTTAAAGTTAACATGCGATTGAAAAACCGGGCCTTAGTGGAGTTGTTTACAATTAATGGAATTTATTCGATTATTTATGATCAGTTAATTACTTCGTGCTAACTTCTACTCATCAGCTGTATCGATATTTTTTTATTTAGATCTTACAAAATTAGTTTCCTGTTCAAACGAATTAATTGCTGATTGTTGATTAATCAATCGATCAGTCTAATTTAAACTGAAGTGAACATGAACAGAAACGTCGAATAGTTTTCCATTACGGTTCTCTGCCTTTCTCAATGATTGTACTGTTGTTTCTGTCTTCCTCTTGACGAAAAAAAAAACAAATTCGTTGCTCAATCGAGCATCCTTTGTTTCTTTTAATTTTGACAAAGAAAACAAACAGGATCATCGATCGACTTTTGTTTTTGTTCTTTTTTTTTATTGCGTATTTCCGTCTGTATTTTCTTCTCTTACTTTTGTTATTTCTGTTGCTTTTTGGATGCCGAAAAAATGTAAAATGCTATCTTCAGTTTTTCTTTCTTTTCTCTCAAATGTAAATGTGGTTAAAACTTCTTGTATTTTTCGGTGGATGTTTTTACTGCTTTCCACGAAGAAATGGTTTTCGATTGGTTTTCTTCACGTTTCTTTGGCGAAACAAAAGTGACAAAGTTCAACAGATTTTTGAGGCCTCTCTCTCTTTCTTTCTTTTTTTCCTTTTGATAAAATAGGTAAATAAAAAACGAATTTTGGTCATTTGTTGCTTGTTCTTGATAAAGAAAACGATAAAGAAAACAAAAGGCTAAATAATAAATGAAAAGATATGTCAAGATGACTAAAGAATGAACGAAACTTGATTCATGAAATTTTAATGTTAATCCAACATGTTTCGGTAACAGAAGTAACCATTCTCAGGGGCTACAATTTAAAGAGAAAATTCGAAGCTATAATAATCGTAATAAATGTAGCCCCTGAAGTTGGTTGTTGGATTAACGTGAACCAAATTTCGTTCATTCTTTAGTCACCTTGACGTATCTTCAAACTTTTCATTAATCACTTCTAGTCACTACTATCATTCCATGTTTTTCCTCTGTCTTTCAATAGTTTTCTTATTGTGCTCCCATGATTCTCTTGGTCTTCCTCTTTTCCTCCTTATTAATATTTTCGCTTCCCAAATTCTTCTTACTTGTCTGTTGTTGTTCATTCTCTGTATATGTCCCCACCAGCTTAGTTGCCGTTGTATTCTAATATCGGTTGCGTTTCAAGGTCTTCTCTTATTTGTTCATTTCTGATTTTATCCTTTCTTGTTATTCCTCTGGTTCGTCTCAGGTACTTCATTTCTGTTGCTTGTATCTGTTTCCTTGTTAGTGTCCAAGTTTCACATCCATAAACGTAAACGTTCATTTTTGTTTTGAATGAAGGTTCTGTTTATGCTGTGGTAGACTTTAATTGCGTTTTCTTTTCTTTTGTTTATTTCTTTTTCTTGACTTCCTGATGTTTCTATTGTAACTCCTAAGTTTTCAAAATCTTCTTCCTGTTCTATTCTTACTCCGTCTAAGTTTATATTTAAATTTTCTTCTTTTTTCGTTACTGCCATGATCTTTGTCTTTTCCGGATTCATTTTCCAGTATTTCCTTCCAAATTTCTAAATTCTTCTGTAATTCTTTCTCAGTTGATGCAATGATTACTACATCATCAGCATAGGCATATTCTTTCATTTCTATTGGTTGTAGATTTTTATATCCTACAAAAAAATGAGCTCTTTGTTCTTTCATTGCATTTTCTTATGATGTGATCCATGAACAACGTAAACAGCATCGGGCTCATTCCCCCGCCTTGTCTCAATCCTTCTCGAGTTCTAAATATTTCAGATTATTATTCTTACTCGTTTCTGTATTTCCTCTGTCCACCATGCCGTTTGCTTTCTAGCATTAGTTGTTTTACATGTTCCGCATACTTTTTTGGTTGCTTCGATAATTACTTCTTTAAATCTGTTCCACATCTGTTCGACATTAAAGAATTCTTTGTTTCTCATTAACATTTCCATTTCTAAGTTCATCTTTTCTTCAAGTTCTGTTCTGACTGTTTCATTCAATAACTTGTATGCCCTTATTGTTTCGTGTTCTGTCTTCTTCCCTGCTATTTTGTTTATGCTATTTCTGAATTTCTCCTCGTGTCGTGTTTACTAAATAATGATCATTGTGTATTTCTGGTCCCCTTTTAACGTCTGTTTTCTTTTTCTATTAAGGCATATTCCATTATTGATTTTTCTCTCCATCTCGATTCCACTCTTGTGTACTTGTGAACGTCCTTGTGTTGGAAAATGAGCTTGTGATTATTAGTTTGTTCGTTTGGCAATATTTCAGCATTCTTTTCCCATTATTATTTCTTGTTGGTTCTCCGTATTGTCCCAGTAGTGTTGAGTATGTGTCGTCTTTTATGCCAACTCTACTGTTGCTTAATCGCTTATTGTTCATCATTAATCAATCGATGAGTCGAACGTAAACCAAAGTGATGACTGTCGATCTTCACAGTTGCAGTTATTCAAATAATCTTTATGATTAAATTTTTGCCGTCTCTAAATCACCATAGGTCACAATTTTTTTTTTAATTTTGATCTGTCAAAAATATTTACGTGTTTAAGATATTGTTCCTATTCAATCGAAAAGATGAGCTGAGCTTTTTTTATGACGATTGATTAATCAATCGTTCGATTAGACTGGATCAGATTCATCACTAACCATCAATTTTCGAACCTTTGATTATTTTTTATGGTCAGTTGTCTACTAATAATTAATTATTTTAAAATAATCTACTGCATTCAAGTAATCGTTTTATTTTGATGAGATGATCGTTTGTTGTTGCCTCACATTCATCATTTGCTTCGATTGCTTGTTATTTCGATCTTATTTAAGATACTGTTTCTGTTCGAGAGAAGGGATGAAAATAAATGATAAAATCTCCTGACGACTGTTGATTAAGATCGCAGTAATTGATTATTTTCGATTAATCAATCAATAGTTCGAACAAACTAGATCAAATCCGTCAGTAACCGTCGATTTTCGAACCTTTAATTAATTTTTTATCAATCAGTTGTCTACTAGTAATTAATTATGTTAAAATTATTTACTGCATTCAAATAATCGATTCTTTACAAGTTTACAAGTAGTCGATTGTCTTGAAATTATTTATTGCATTCAACTAATCGATTTATGATTGAATGATTTTCTTTTTGCTATCTCTAAGTCACCATATGTCGAAATAATTTTATTAATTCAATCTGTCGCAATCACAAATATTTACGTGTTTAAAATATTAGTCCTGTTCAATCGAACAGATCAGCTGATCAATTTTTTTATGACTGCTGATTGCACCATTAATCGATTATTTTGTGTAATCGATCATTCGATTGAGTGGATCAAATACAGTAGGTAACCATCGATTTTAGAACTTTTAGTTATTTCTTATCAGTCAATTGTCTACAAGTAATTAATTGTTTTGAAATAATTTACAGCATTCAAGTGTGATTTGTTTTGATCAGTTAATTATTTTTTGCTGTCTCACTTTCATCATTAGCTTTGATAGCTTGCTATTTCGATCTTATTTGACATACTGTTTCTGTTCTCTATGATTGAGGACTGATGATTAAGATCGCAGTAATCGATTATTTTCGATTAATCAGTCGATCGTTCGATCAAACTGCGTCAAATAAGTCAGTAATCATCGGTTTTCGAACCTTTAGTAATTTCTTATCAGTCAGTTGTTTACTAGTAATTTATTATTTTGAATTAATTTACTGCATTCAAGTAACCGATTAATTGTTTCTTACTGTCTCACATTCATCACTTGCTTCGATTGCTTGTCATTTCGATCTTCTTTAAGATACTATTTCTCTTCTCGATATGATGCAATGATAAAGTCTGCCGACTACTGTTAATTAAGATCGCAGTAATCGATTATTTTCGATTAATCAATCGATCGATCGGTTTTTTCACAATTTTTCCAACACGTCGATTTTCTTTATTGATTTATCCACTTTTTTCGATTAAACGATAAATTTATTTCTTCTCGATTTATTTGTGATCAACGCCATGATCATAATTGTGTTAGAATTTTAAAGTTGATGTGTTGATGAAATAAGAGTAGAACCGGCTGATGATTACCGATTAGTTAGTTACTTTCGAATAATTAGTTGTTTCTAAATTAAAAGTTATTTCGAAATAATTAATAGTACATATTCGACCATTCGATTATTTTATATTATTGACGACTAATTGACACTCTCGTTTAATCATTATTATGCTTTCGCTTATTAATCGTTTAAGATCCAACTCATTTATGACGTTATGGCCCAGTTGTACAATTCCAGCTTAATTTAAGCCAAAGCTTAAACCCTTAACAACAATTGTTGAAATAATCGTTGTCACGAGTTTAAGCTTCAACTTAAATTTAAACTGGCCTTAATCGACCGTTTACATATAGTCATAATCAATTTTGTTTAATCAGTTTGTTAATCGCAGCGCCGATTAATTAAATCGTTCAATTAATCGACAGGATCAATTATTAATACGATTAATTTAGAACCAACGTTAAGATTAATTGATTGTTACAAGATGTCTTTATTTACAAAGGTGCTTGAAAATTCGTTTGGGATTTAAATGATCCATTCATCAATTTTTTTTATGATAAGAGATGTAATAATCACAATTAGGTTCAACTCAAAAAATAATGAATTGCAGAGTGTAATTTAGAAAAAGTAAATACAGTGAGTAAATAAACTTGTTTAATTGCAATTAGATAATAGATAAATAAAAATAAATAAATAATTGTCAGATTATTAAACATACAGCCTGTATCATAACGTCTGACAAATATTCACACCACGCGATTCTATGTTGAAAACTATACAGAAAATTATAATACCACTTTCCTCTTAAGTCTCTGGTTGTGAAGTTATTGAGAGTTGAAAATTGATTTTTGTTTCAGTAAGGAGCGATAAATCAACCTAATTTCGTCAAGAAGTACATGAAACTTGCAATAGATTAGTTAACTAAATAATATTTCCACCTTTTTTTCCCCCCGGTTTACTTCTAATTTACATTTTACTAAAGCAAATTCTTTGCATTTTATAATCTGGGACGATGTTGCAACTGTGTAAACGTCTATCCAGGTAACTTAAAAATCAGTGTCACATTTGAAATGTATTTTCGTTGAATTCTCCTGTTTCTTACTGAAAATCAGGTTGCTAAGAAACATCGCTATGTTCCTGAATAGTGGGATTAACTAAATTAAATGTGCTGTTCTTTACACTGCGTTGCCATATTTAAAAAACTTTTATCGGCTACATTTTGGGAACTATACGTTTTTGGAGATAATTATATTACATTTGTCGATACAGTTTTTAACAGAGAATCGCGTGGTGTGAATATTTCTCGGACGTTATGTATAGGCTGTATAATTATAATTATCAATTTTTTCCGTCCAGTCACTGCAACGTCTGAAGTTGTGTTTGATTTTATTATTAGAATATATTCGGCTGAGGTGCTTGAATATTTGATTGGACCGTTGACGTGATCGAAACAGATTCTTATTGCATTAAAATCACGATTAAATAATTCCTTAATCAATTAATCGATCAATTTTTGTTTACTTATCGGTATCAGAGAATATTTGAAGTCGTCGTGTTTGATGATTTGCTCAAACGTCTGTTATACTTGTTGTTTGAGAGGATGCTTGACACTTGACATGATTAACGTAAACAAGGTTGTTGTAAGTTCACAATTCACTTTTCGATTATACGATTAATTAATTAATTGAATAATTGATTCACCCATTCCTTCCACAGACTTCGTTAACATGTCTAATAAGTTGATGGGTATTAGAACAGTTTCGAGTCGAACGCTAGAGGGCTCCGGGCGTTTGCTGGAAAATTCGAGAAGGAATGTGTGTAAGCAAGGATCGGCGAACTATTTGAGTCAGTTATTATTCCGTAAGCGATACGTACGATTGTGGCTTCAGATTGCATTAGTCATCTACAGTTTTTTACATAATTTCCAAAGATTTCCAAATGATCTGCAAAATATCAAATTGAAAGTTGTTTGCAAAACAAATACATTTGTTGTTTATGTATATGTTAATACTTCTTGATAATGGAATCATAAAAAAACGAAAAACATAAATTATAAATATTTGGCAATTGAAAACAAGCGGCTATAGTTTCGTCATATTTTGCGCATTTTATGTAAACTACTTATTTGAAACTTAGACTCGCTTTGTCTCTTTCTTTCACTTTATCTGTTCAACTTTAATTTTTCTTATTTTCTTTCGGCTGTCATTGTTATCCCCTTTTCATTACCAGCGTAATTCTCCCTTTCTTAACTTCTCTCTTTTTTGTTCTCGCTCTTTCTTTCACGTATAATTTCGGAGGACTCAATTCCTTCTTTTCTTTAGCCAAAATGGAGAGATAGATTATTTTGATTCCAATCACTCAAGTTTTTAAGCGCCTTTAAATATTCCACTTTATTTTCAAATTCCATTACGTTCTCTCTTTGACGGGTCTTCAGATCGTCCAAAAACGAGAGTTGACTTTGACTATATTTTGAAATTTCAAATGTCAAACGCCTTAAATTATTATTGATGCTGCTCTAAAAACAAAGTCTTGTTCTTTACTAGTGAAAAATATAAATTAAATTTGACGGTTTCGTGGGTGTCATTTTTTTTTCTAGAACATCCAGAATGTGCAACATAATCAAACGAGAGTGTTCACGCGGGCCACATCCCAATTAAATAATGCCATTTGTTTACAATATGATTCAAAGTCCTTTATCTCAAGGACGGAGCGCAAGATAAAAGTAGATAGTGCGTCTTGGCAGGCGATGCACGCGTACGACGCCGGATAACTTATTTGCGTCCCCTCGTTACCAGGTGAGTCATTTCCGGGATTTCGACCCAAATTTCGAGCACGCTCCGAAAAATTCACTGAATTTATTAAACCTGAAAATGTTGACTCTGCAATTCACTGCATCGTCATTAAATGAGGTCCAAAAATAATATTGTTTCAACACACGTTGATGGAAACACGGAAAATTTTTATCTTATCAATGAAGTGCGGTAAGTGGCTTTGAAGGGAACAAAACAACGTGCATTCTTTCGACGAAATGGAAAAAATTACGATCTCTTTTTGTATTAACCTTTTTTTTTTGGAATCAAATACTTTTCTGTGATCGAAATCAAAATGGAGAAGACCATTTACATTCTCTTTAATGTAGATACCCCTTTCCTTAGTAATAGTCAACGCTAATATTAGCCTAAGCGGAGATAAATAAAGCCAACTTTGTCAAAACTGGGAAGGAGGAAGACCTCCGTTATTCGTCAAAGCAGACACTAATAAAAAACATAAATGTAACTAATAAACTTTGTCAAAACTGGGGAAAGACCTTTACAACTGAAAATGTTTTCTCGTTCCGACACCTTTAACTATTTTATTAGTTTACCATCAAAATACCAAAATATTGTTCTTGTAGCTGTCAAGATTTTTTCTATTGGCAACAATGTTTTTGTTTTCACTCCTTTCTTCCTACTTTTCAAAATGCTAAAATAGCTCAAGCATTGTCTTACTAAAACTGAGCGAGAAGATAAGTTATTGGAAGCAAAACGTCATCGAAAAGTAGCTTCATGACTCTCTTGATCTACCAATAAATTAGTTGAGATAAAAAGAAGAAGAAGATGTTCAATGGAAAGAGTGGAATTCTTGTTTTTGGCAAAAATGTGGTTGATCAATTCCTAATCTTAAAAATATTGAAGGTCGAAATCAACCAGAAAGAAGTTCAATAAAACAGAAAAAAATAATCATTTCTAACAGATTTAATTATTTTATTGCTTTACCAAACGTAGTAGAGAGAGGAATCGCAAATTGCTGTTGGTAGCAAGAAACTTTTCTTTTGTTTTCCGTGATTACAATCAGCTGAATTAAAAGCTGATATTGGCAACAATGTTGTTGCTTTTTGTAACTTCTTATTCTTCAAAATACTGAAACCCGGAGAGGGTTAAAGTTAAATACAATGAAGCAAAAGTTATCTTCAAAAGGCCACAAAGAAGAAATGGGCAGACTTCCCTCAAAATCTTATTTGGCTTCCACTCGTCCACATCACAAATTCTTCCTTCTGCTGACGTTTCGTGCAAAAACACTTCCTCGGGGCTACTGCTGTGTTCTTCTTTGTCTCTGCTGTTTTCGCTGAAAAAGCCCTTTTGCAAGAAGTGACCAAACAAAAAGAAGAATTTGTGACGCGATACAACCGGAAGCCAGAAGAAGATAGATAACCAGAAATGGTGGAGAAAGAAATCGCAAGAATGCTTTTCGAAGCAAAGAATTACCAAACAATGTCTTCTTCTGTTTTTCATGACTGCAATCAGCTGACTTAAAAACTCAAATTGAATAACAAGCTACATGTTTTATGTTGGCAACAATTTATTTGCTTTTTGTGGCTTCTTGTCCATGAAACCCGAAGTAGGTTAAAATTGAATGCAATGAAGCCAAGAACATATTATCTTCAAAAGGTCACAAGGAAGAAATAATAAGGCTTCTCTAAAGAAAAAAATCTTGTGCCTTCCGCTTGTGCCACGTCACAAATTCTTCCGACGTTTCGTAGAAAAACTCTTCCTCAAAGCCACTGCGTTTGTGTTCATCTTCGTCACTGTTGTTTTCGCTGAGAAAGCCCTCTTGCAAGAAATGATGAAATGTCTGCAAAAAGAAGAATTTGTGACGTGATACAAGCGGAAGCCAGATGAAGATAGATAAAGACCGCGGATGCCTCAACTTGCTATTCAAAGCAAAAAATCACCAAAACATTTTTTCTTTTGTTTTTGTTAACTACAATCAGATGAATTAAAAACTCAAATTGAATGACAAGCTACATATTTTGTTTCGGCAACAATGTTTTTACTTTTTATAACTTCTTTTCCTTGAAAATACTGAAACCCGTAGTAGATTAAAATTGAATGCAATGAAGAAAGCGTTATCTTCAAAAGGTCACAAGGAAGAAACGATAAGGCTTTTCTAAAAAAGAAATCTTGTGGCTTCCACTTGTACCACGTCACAAATTTTTCCTTCTGACGACGTTTTGCACAAAAGGACTTCCTCGGAGCTTCTGCGCTGATATTTTTCTTTGTCGCTGAAAAAGCCCTTTTGTAGGAAAGGACGAAACGTCGCTGGTCAGAAAGAAGAATTTATGTCGTGCTACGATCTAAAGCCAGAAGGAGCCCCAAGTGTCTTTCTTTTAATTATCCCTTATTTTGACTAACATTTTTAACTACTTTTTTTTGTGTGAACAACATCTTCATGACTCCTAAAATCGAAATCAGTTTAGACAAGAATCTAAAAAGGGTCAAGATCTTTTTTACTTTTCTTTCCATACCTTCTCATTAGATAGAATTTAAGTTAGATCTTGAATCAAACCAAAAAAGAACCATTCGTAATAGCCACTCTGAATATTATGCCGATGGTTACCAGTTTCGTGGTATGAACTTATTTAGCCTTTTCTCGACACTCAGGAGCCCCAAATCAAAACCGTCGAAAAGAAATCTTTGTCGAAACCTTCAGAAGTTCAGATAGGAGCGTCGTGGATAAACTGTTTAAAAAAAGAATCAACACAATGTCTTTCTAATCGAATTTCCTTTACTGTTCAAATTCAAACGTGAGAGTAGCTAATTACTTCAGAACAACAATTTGGCTTAAACAGGTTTCAAGTACCGTCGAAGAGAAATCTTTGTTGAAACCTTCAGAAGTTCAGAAGGAGACGTCGTGGATAAACTGTTTAAAAAAAATCAACACAATATCTCTTTCTAATCGAATTTGCTTTGCTGTTCAACTTCAAACGTGAGAGTAGCTAATTACTTCAGAACAACATTTTGGCGTAAACAAGTTCCAAGTAATCTCTAGTTTTATATGACCAATTTATTTTAAAGTAGAATGTAATAAGCGAGCGAGCACAGCAACATCTTTAATGAATAAATTGGAACTCGAAGGACCGAAGTCACCTTTGATTTTATCGGTCTGATAATAAGACATTAATTGACATCCAACGAAAACACTTTTTACAATGCAGATTGCAATCACGGTGATTGAAATAGAGCGTCACAAACAATAAAAAAAACACATTTAAGTATCCAAGAAATAAACGAAGTCCTTCAGGATGGCCTGTTTGCCCCGAC
Organism: Dorcus hopei; assembly: GCA_033060865.1. Taxonomy (NCBI): domain Eukaryota; kingdom Metazoa; phylum Arthropoda; class Insecta; order Coleoptera; family Lucanidae; genus Dorcus; species Dorcus hopei. The sequence goes on from CM065426.1 coordinate 10,151,783, forward strand.
GTTATTTCGCTTTGGATTTCAAAGGAAATAAATGACGTGTGACGTGTTTTCAGTACAATTCCTGCTTTTACATTTATTATCGTCGATCAGAACTTGTTGAGATTAATCAGGCCGAGGACTTTGTAACAATTACTCACGTGCCACTGCAATAATCACTTGTGCCATCCAAATAGTAACAAAACTTCAATTAGCCTGAGTGTTTGTATTTTTAGTCGATAAAAGACAATGGAGATTAAAAAACACGTCAGAATTCTGTGAGTTCGAGATTGCATCTCGTGAAAACAAAAATAAAAAAACACTCTTGTTTCTTAGCGAATGCGCTATTTTTGTTGCAAGTTGCGAGTTAGCGCGTGTAGTAAAAAACACAGTGGAGATCGAAATAGAACAAAGGCTTCATCAACAGGTGAAGTAAACGCGGATTTAAATAGATTCATAGTCGTTTTGGGGGAAAACCGTGTCATCGACATTGGTCGGAAGCACAAAGGTGTTTTCCAGAAGCGAAACTGCGATTCATGCCAACGTCGTTCGCTTTCGATTGAATTACGAGTGCAGCATACGGTGACCTAGGAACATATGTGCGGAAAAGCCTGATTTTTCCTGTTATCTACCCACTGTATTGAACGAAGAACCGGGTGTTTCACTCCTACACATTCGAATTGCTTACTTCATATTATAGTGGCAGGCTAAAGTCATGCGACATAAATCTCAACCAGCGTTCAAACAAATCGATACTACTAGAGAATATTGCGACTCGATAAAAACACGCAGGAGTATCGATTTATTTGGACGTGACTATACATACCTAACAATTCAAAAACTGCAACTCCTCAAATATGTTTTATGTCGACGAAAGTTTATTTTATTTTTTTAATTGAAATTACGTTTTGCAATCCTTACATCATACAGTTTCAAATAAAATCAACACAGACGTCAGACCTCTGGTGTACCATACTATTGAAACAAAAGCTTTATAACGAACCAGTTAAATGAAAATATTCAGATCAGTAACAGGGCGCAGTTTGCAAGACAAGAAAAAAAACATCGAAGTTAAAGAAAAATATGAAAAAAAATTCAGAAAATAATGGAATCACCATGTAACAAGATCGTCAACAAACTCAATGTTGATCGTGCAGTGTGCCAAGAAGAAGAAGTAACAGCTAACCCAAGTGACGTGAGAATTAAATTTTAAAAGAATTTGAAAACTGTGAGCACAAGAACGTCTTATTAGAAAGGACATACAAGAGCAACAATGGATAGATGGCAAAAACAAGAATTTTGAAGAAAGTACGCGATAGAATTGCTGACGAACATGAAAATCAGTACATCTTATTACTCCCAGGATGTTGAAATCTGAATATCCATGCATATACCTCAGTGAAAGGATCCAAGACAATATTTGAGCAACCCATGTATCAAGACAATGTAGGAAGCCCGCATGAATGACTGACCATAGACGTGGCAGGTTCTTTACTGTGACCAAAAGATTAACAAGGTTATTACTGATTACGAAGTGGCCGAATATTTTTGCTATCCCAGACCAAGGAACATCAAGGAGAGCCTACCTTCTGACCAAGTGAAGAATTTCGTATCAAGGTTCTTTGAAGATTTATTTGGAGTCTTCAGAACTTAAAAGAAACCTTTTCGTTCACATTCAGAAAGAATCGAAAGTTTTAACTGAATCCTAAGCAGTATTTAGATGCACACGCCTATTAGAAAGAGTAAGAACAATGGAAAAACAAAAGTTTATTTAAAAATCAAGAATTCATTAAATTTTAAAAGAAGGGTGCAATACTGGTGGATATTTTGGAAAACATAAGATCTTGGCCAAAATCAAAACATCGTCTCATTTTCAGAATATTTTTTGAACTCCTTTTATTCAGCAATCTGTCCTTAAGGAAATTCGCCTGTGGTAGGATGTATGGTGCTACAATCACCATGTCGTCTGCGAATAGCATTTCTTGTATTTGAATTGTTTTCATTCTCCAAGTCCCTACTTTCATACTTTTACTTCTCTCTTTGCATTTTCTTAGGGCTTCGTCCACCACTATTGAAAACAGCAATGGACTAAGCAGGCATCCTTGTTTCAGTCCAATATTTGATGTAAATTCATTCGATTCGTCATTATGTGTTCTTACCTTGTTTATGTTGTTTTTGTATAGGGTTTCAACTATTTCAATCAACTCCTTCTCTACCCCTCTTTTCCTTAAGCAATCTCAGACGTCGCCGTCGCCGTCGTCTCGATTCACCCTATCTAAAGCTTGTTTCAGGTCGATGAAAACAATATGTACTTCTTTTCCCTTTTTTAGTAATTTTTCCCCTATTTGTCTCGAAGTGAATATAAAACCTTGAATACTTCTATCGCTTCTGAATCCATGTTGCGTCTCTCCTATCGTGTCTTCTAATTTTTCTCTCAGCCTGCAGTCTATAATTTTCCTGAAAACTTCCTGGTATGCTCGTTAGGAAGATTCTTCTATAATTACTGCATTCTCTTGCATTACCTTTTTTATATAATGGTAATACATATTATACTGGTGTTCCAGTCTTGTGGGATTTCTTTTGTACTAAGGTTTTGGTTTAGTAAATCCTTGAACACTTCCTGTGCTTCTTGTCCCATATATTTGAACATTTCCGATGTTATCCCATCTTGCCCTGTTACTTTTCCTAACTTTAGTTTGCTAATGGCTAGTGCAATTTTCTCCTTTGATATCGGCTTCCTTCATTGTTTTCTAATTGTATTGTTTTCCGTAGCTGCTTATCTTTTTTTGTTTCCATCAGTTCTTTAAAGTGCTACTTCCACCTTTCCATAATATCTTTCTCTTCTGTTAGTATATTTCTTTTTTTATCGTTTATGATTAGTAATGTAGGTGATTTCTGTTGTTTGAGTTGCTTTAGTGTACTGTAAAATAGTTTCTGGTTTTCTTCGTATTGTTTCTTCGTTTTGTTACCAAACTCTGTCCATGTTTGCTTCTTTGCTACCTTAACTAATAACCTAGTCTATATTACGTACTACTAAGATACCACTTGAAGCATCTAGGAATCTGCAAATCAATAAAATCCAAGATTGGTTGAAGATATTGGAAGTCCATCCATGTCACACTTATTCTCCTCCACCAAACATGCCCACCAGTGCAACTCAATAACTAGAGTTTACAAAAGGATGCAGAATACGATTGGAGAAACCCATGAAACAATACAACTTAGTGAGCCCGTTTGAATGAATAACCATAGACGTGACAAATCCGTTTCCTACCACCGAAACATTAACAAGTACGTCGAGGTCGTTATTGATTACTTCATTAATTTGGCTGCAAGACCCCAAACTAAGGAACGTCAGCAAAAACAACCGCCCTCATAGACATCGTACTGTATGCATTTGGTGTAACTCTTGAACTACATTTCACTTTCTGGCCAAAGGAGGAATTTCGAATCCAGCTTCTTTCAAGAAACGTCTTGGATATTAAGAAAACTGATATGCCCCTATTCATCCATAATCTGATGGAATCGTACGTTTTAAGCGATATTTAAATGACCACCTCTATTAAAAAGAACATTCGTATATAAAAGCAACAACGGGGAACCCGAAATTTGTTTCAAAAACAAGGATTTAAGAAATTTTGAAAGAAGTGTGCGATGGAATTGCTAGTGGAAAGCATAAGACTCTGATCAAAATCATAATTTCCATGATGCTGAGGACTGGTAAAATTGTTGTCATGTCTGTATCGCAACGAAAACTCAAAATACGATTCGAACGCAACCCCGAATACAATTCGAAGAATCCAAAAAATAATACAACGCAGAAATGATCGTAAACGTAACAATTTCATGATTAACGAATATGTCAAGTTGTTACTAATCCTTACTTTACGAAGTTACTGGAAGTTTTACCATTCCGATGGCAGTGACAACATGGTCTGTTAATATGGTGTATCTCTTGAGCTCATACTTTCCATCGACATGAATCTAGATCTAGATCTTGTGAGGCATGCTTGAAGACATTAAGACATTCTTTACCAAATGTGATTAAAAATCTTCCACTGAAGATTGTACTGCGGAAATCAAGGAGATTTTTCTTTTCATAGAGAGAGTCGTTGTATTTACTGATTTGAGGAGTTCTTTTGATTCTTGTTTAACTGTATATGTATGTATTTATTGCATACCACAAAATGACAAGTTTAAACTACTTTGCATAATAATACACGACTATGTTATTATTATTATAAAAAACCAAATAAAATTACAACATTCGAAAAAGTGAAAATGTTTGAAAGTTTCTGGTTCATGTCCTTTTGCTCGAATAGGATGCTCGTCTTCACTTGTCTTCTGTTAGAAATTCGTTGAAACTAAATTGATAATTGGACCATGTTAAGGTTTAAGCAGATTGTACGAAAAAAGACAATAAAAGAAGGACGGAAATTATCTAAAAATTAATTCCTTTTTAAGGAAGACAAGGGCAAAATGCAACGAAGAAGAAAAAGAAAAAATGTAAAAATTGACTTAATTTAGAACCAGGAAGAAGGAAGACAAAGGCGAACGCAACGAGGAGGAAATAAAGAAAGTTGCTCCATTTAAGGGACTCCTTTTTTCCGACAACTTACATCTTAATTTTCAATGAAGAAAAATGAAAGAAGAAGAAGAAAAACAAAATTTAATTAAGTTTTAGAAGCTATGGAGAAAAAACAAGGAGGAAGATAAAGGCAAACACAACGAAGAAAAAAGAAAAAAGTGGAAAAATGGTTCAATTTAACGAAATGTTTTTTCTTATAACATACGTCTTAATATTCAAGGTAAAATTGAAGAAGAAGAAGCGGAACGGAAACGGAAAACGAAATTTCATTCAATTTTAGAATCTACGGAGAAAAAGGAAGATGGTAGACAAAGTGAAGAAAAAAGAGAAAAATGATTAAACATATCCTGGAGAAAAAGTTGACTCATATACAGACAGACAGACAGACAGACGTTCTCCCTAATCTACCCTGAAACGCTACGAGCGGCACCTGAGCGAGTTAGCCCTTCTCCGACCAGAACCATCGGATTGAGATACGCCCAATCAACGCGCAGGGCAGCCCACCTTTCGGTGACTGACACTATAAAATGTCGTCCTGCTACCAAACTGGTTCGGGGTTGCACGCCCCTCAACCCTTCTGGTCAAGGGAGACCTATCTAATCTCTACTAGCTATCCAGGCTAGTGCCGGAACTGAGATCCGCAGTTCACACGTGGGATGGGGTGGGCATCATCCCTAGCCCTAGCATGCGAGCCATCAACCACTGCCCCCGTGAGTCCAACCCAGTCCCCTCTGCTCGCTCCACTCCAGAGGAGGGGAGGGTATCCTCCGGGCTAACCGGTCCCCACGGTACCAGTTTGCTTCACTGGTGGGAAGTTCGGCCACGACCGAACAAGTCGGCCGAGTCCTACAGATTAGGTTACGTGCAACCTAGGCACTGGTACGCCAACTCGGGACGGTGGGGTAACCCCCCTGCCGGGTGACTCATATACAGGAGTTGACGCTTGACGATAAACTCAGTAATACCGCATTGTTTGCCGACTTGAAGATTATAAAGTACAAGGAGTTCACAGCCGAGCATTTTGGAAAGTATGCAGTACTGAAGTGCAATTCCCTGTGTACTGGCCCAATTTCAAACAAATAGGAGGCGCTGAGCTTTTATAAGTTAGTCATAAACAAAGCCTATAAAGAACATTATTATCTATGCGAAACTAGTAAATTAAGCCCAGATGCCCGAGACATTTGTAAGCAAGGCTGCTTGAAGATAGATGATTGGTTGGTGACTATTTCGTTGAACACATTATCCGAGTACCTGTGATTGCATTATGGAAGGAAATTGAAAGTATTTGTCCTAGTAGATGAATACGATTCAATGTTTTTTAAGGCAATGTCACATGTAAAACATCAAGTTGTACTGAAAGACATTATTGATTATGGTATTTCCGTGATTAGCACACTTGTGAACGCCAACTGGCTAACTGGTATATCGCACATAGTTGGCTTAGGTCTTGCTAGCGCTTTGGGAAGTATGTCTTCATACAGGTTTTTGAGAAAATACAATAAGTTTGCTGCCTACTATGGTTTTTCACAGGCTGAAGTTGATTACCTCTTTAATAAATGTAACGTTCTAGACCACCGAGAGAGTGCAAAACTGTACTACAATGGTTTTCAAAGTGAAGATGAAAGTCATCCCTTGTATAATCTGTGGTCTGTTATAACATTCATAAAGAAACGTTTTATTGATAATTATTGGGTTAAATGTGGCGCTATTCAAGACCTCCTCCCTGCATTCCATATTAACGAGATAAAAACTGGGATTGAAAATGTATTTCTGATGCATAATAGGGTTTCAAATATTACCTGCTTCGATAGGATTGAAGAGAGTGATCAAAAGACCAGAAGACGCCATTTCAGGCACAACCAAATGGGATCGCGCGTTTCAACTGAATCCTGAAGCAAGATGCAGAAAAGAAGGTGTTTGCAAACCAGAGAGACTGGAATTTGTTTATTCAGAAATTTCGGTGGCACCAATACCACAATTGTGAATTTTAATTTTTAATATGCTTTTATCCCTTTCTAATAAAAGTTAATTGGATAAAGCGATCTGAACATCTGAATATTGTCGTCATATACTCGTACCTGGAGTGGACGGTATGCAATAATCAAAAGCACCAGCGACTTACTCTACCATTCTACCATATTCAGCTAGGCCCAATAAATAAAATGAAAGTTGTGAACTTAAATGTTCTTCTTCTTACTGAATTCTGCCCAATTAGTGACCATGTTTGTCAATTTTCTACTGTGCGATCCAAAATTATTTAGAAAAGTGATTCAAAACCTTTAGTTTGACGTTGGACCTTCTGTCAAATCTGGTAGTTATTTAAACGCTCTTGAACACTGTAGTCATTGGTCAGCAAGTGATCCAGTGCCATAATCGGTCGTTATCATACTAAGAAGCTTTAACAAACCCTTATGTATTCAACTACAATTTTTTTTTACTGTCGTCAAATATATCTTGACGTTTCAGTTTTGACAGATGGTCAATAGGTTAATTGTATCAATTAAGCTAAGATTCTGATTTTATTTGTCATAGCCTCCCCATATCTAAATAATTTTGGATTGCACCGTATTTTATTATCAAAAAAGAAACGACTAAGCCGTAATAATATTAAAAACAAATAATACTCCTTCATTATCTTTAGTATATCATCCCGCTTTTCCATTTGGAGCTATTTCTTCTCCTTCCAAACTGATCCTGAGTGATTTATTACTCATTGCAATTATTATTGATTTTGCTTTTTATTTTCATGATATGTGTTTTAACCCCAGATTTATCTCGAAGAAAATTCTTTTGATTTATATCCGATTACTTGTCTTCAAAAGTTTTTGTTTATTTCAGCGAAATGAAAATCTAATTTAATCGAAAACAGCGAAATGAAATCTCCTTTGTGTCGCGTTAACTTTGTTCCTCGTTGTACCTAATGTAAAATAACTTCGTAGTGAAAACGTGCTCCTCCGGGAAAAGATTTTGTTAAATGCAATTCATCCTCGGCGCTTGCCAACGTTGTTCACTGTCAATTGAATTACGAGTGACCTGCAAACATGTGTATTTTTTATTGTTTCGAAAATGTTGAGCGTCATGGTACGTTGAAACTAATAGCTACTCTTATTAAAAGTACCGTGAGATCAACCAAATTTGTAATAATTGGAGTCGGTTAACACTTAAAATCAGATCAAGAATTTGAAATATTTTAATTCAAGGTCACTTTTGCAGGTGCTTTAAATTATGACCGTTTAAGTTGTTTTCTTTTTGTTCGTCTCTGGGTATATTCAATAAAATTTAGATTTGAAATTTGATTTATTCAAACTTGATGTCAATCAGTGTCATAACAATTACACCAGCGCAGCGCCAACTATGTATGTATTTACTTGTTCTTGCGGTACTTCCGTCTGCAAAAAATAATTGAAATCGTAGATTTGATTTGATTTAAATGAACCAAAAGATATTAACTTTTGATATTAACATTGATAACCTGAAAATATTTCTTATTTTCTGTTTTAATGATAGACGAATCTGAGTTACTAATAATACCGATAGTCATGATCTGATGATTCATATTCTTCTAACGCAATAAAGGATTTCAAATTACGATTGTACAGGGTGTAATCGATTAAGTTTTACTTAATTAATATTGTAAGTCTTCAACACATAAGAGAATTAATTAAATATCAATGGGCTAGCTCAAAAATAAATAAAAAACTGACCTACCACAAAACCTCTGCTCTTTCGAGAGATATACTCACGTCTGCGGTTTTTATAAACACATCGTAAAACAATAAAGCTCCAGCATTCTAGCACTCGATCAATGTCGCCCGCAAACAATTCGATAACGGAAGAAAATTCTAAATATCCACAGGCGTTGATTACTGAATTAAATAAACCAATTTGTACGTATTGCAATACAGTTTATAACTGCTGCTCATAAAAATATTGACATCAATAAAACAAAGTATTATAATCTACGACCATCCGTTTCAATCGACAATAATCACATCATTATACTCCATACCTTGTAAACGAATAACACACTATGTGGTTCAACGATTGAAAAAATAAATAAATGCTATTGTTATTTAGTTTGCATTACAACTCGGAGCGACCTGCTTACTCAGCAATGAAAGTGCATTGAATGCATTTATTTTTCTCTGTGAATGATGAATACATGAGCTTTCGGAATTTTGTTTGTGTAGTCTGAACGTAATAAAATCATAAATTAAGGGTTCATGCTTTTTTCCAATAATACTTTTAGAATGTGACCTAATTATTACCTAATTTTTTACTTATTGTTAGGTATGATTCATGATTACTGTTTAAATTGAATTCCTTAAGTTAATTAGCTAAGGAAATAAAATAAAATTATTAAGTAAAAATTATTTTGTAGTAATAAAAAATTAGAATTTAAATGTTTCTTCATTATTTTTTTTATTGCTTACGTATTACTAAGTCCTAATCTCTATATTCTTTCGTACGAAAGTCATACATGACCTGCCTCGACGTTTATTTTATTAAACTTGCGGGTTTACTGCTCTATCATTTATTACACATAACAGTAAACTTCGCTCAGCTGGAGCGAAGCGTTTAAATCAAGCCCAGTGCTTCTCAAACGTTTGTTTGTAAAAAGTAAACGTAGATTTTTCCAGAGATATTATTGACCTTAGCCCCATACGTATGCAATAACTTCGCTTGTTTTCTTGTGTATTAATACTGGTTACAGTAAGTGAAACTTATTCAATTACACACTGTATGTACAGGGTGAAATCTGTTACTCAACATGGTCTAATTTTATTAAATTTTTCTAATTACTTTCGTCTGTCATTAGCAGTAGTGTTTTTATAACGGCATGCCTTTCATCTCTCGCTACATTTAAAAAGTTTGGTCACGTTAAAAAACGTGATCCGAAAGTGAGTTAGTAAAAAGCACCGAAAAGTAACCTTCACACTTATTGCATTCTGATATTCCATTAACTACATTGTTTACGATTTATTTCGGCATCCACCTCCACACGCCAAACATTTAACTGCGTACTCTCGCGCGCGTACTTTTTTTGTTCTAAATTTAGGCGGCGCGGCGGTACAGTGCGTTTAGATTTATTTAATCCAAAAATTGAAACGTAATGTGTGTTTTTTTTTGTTGTAGCCGATGGAATAACTTACTCGTTCGGAGTGTTCTACGACGAATTCCTGACGTACTTCAACGAGGGCAAAGGAGCGACCGCCTGGATCCTGTCGATCCTGGTCGGGGTGACGCTGTGCTCGGGTAAGGACGCACACATAAATCCTTCTTATTAAGTTATTTTTCCTTAAGATGGGCTCAAGTGTAGCGTATGACGTGCGAACGATGGTTTTAACTTTATCGCGCCGCGAAGCTTCGACTGGAGCTAATTTCCTGGAAGTAATCCCCTCGGATGGCTTCACTTTGGAGTTTGTAAGCCGCAGTGAATAATCGGGTTTATATTTTTTATTGAAAACAGAATTGCAAGAGTTCTAACAATAATAACATAGTCGTTCCAATTCTTGATTTGCTAAAAAAAATCTTGAACGCACGCTCCATCAATAGCCGATTATCAGCGCAAGAAAAAATATCTGTCGAGGATAACGTTTAAAACACCCTGTATTTGAAAGGTTCCATTAAAACATGAACGAAATTTGTATATTTTTAACTTTATTTACAATTATTGTTTCGTAAGTTACAAACATGCATTTGCTTTCGCCGCTCAAATATAGATGGCATGGCACAATAATGATACGCCCCCGTAATTTTTACAGTTCATTGTATCCCCCATTCTTGGTATTATCATATCTGTAAAAAAATTCTGAATAGATAAGGGGAACTATTTTTAAAATGTTTGTAGTACAAAACGGATTTGGATTGCTCTTTGGTTCTCGGGTTCTCTGCAGTGTAGAAAGTTTGTAGAACTTGACGTTTCGATGAGATGATCGAAAGATCACGACAATATTGTCGTGATCTTCTTGATTTCTGATTATGATCACGACAAGATAATCGAAACGTCAAGTTTCTACAAACTTTCTACACGGCAGTGAACCCGAAGACCAAAGAGCAGTTGACGGTCGTGAAAGCCAGAAGGATTTGGAAGATTTAACAAAGAATAGTCACAGAATGTGGAAGAATGCATCGGACAGATTATGTCTTGAAGCCGAGGGTAGACATTTTGAGCATTTAACACAAATTTTAGAAAGTATGTTGCCCATTTGAATCACACGGGATATAATAAATAAGAGTAATGCTGACGATTTTATTATCCAATGTAAAATTCACAATAATTTTTTTGTTGTTCTTACGTAAAGTAGTTTCTCGATTACCCATTTACTTTTATTAAAACTCCTCGTTCTTCGTCCCAAATTTCATCAGCAAATTCGACGAAAACACGCAAGCATTCTGTAGAAAGATTGCAAAACCGGGCCATAGGTTTTCATCTTTAACCATTATGAAATCATGCACTAGGATATATGCTGCTCCGATCAAAGAACCGAAAGCAGCTATCAGCGCGAAGTATAGGATTAAGAGGGCTATCTTCACCCGTTGGTTACTGACACCACCGTTCTTGCGTGCCTTTGTCTGTCGTTAAGGAAGTATAGGATTAAGAGGGCTATCTTCACCCGTTGGATAGCCCTCTTAATCCTATACTTCCTTAACGACAGGCAAAGGCACGAAGCTGACGATCAAAAGAGAAACAGTTCCAAACACTATGGGAAGGTAGTAGATTCAATTATTGTGGATAATTTTTGGATAAATTGAGTGGAGTTCAATCATTATCCATCAGCCTACGAAGAAGAGTATTCCTGAAATTACTGCGACGATGCAATTTTTTTTTCACCCTGGACGGTTCTGTGAAAAACGACATTACTTTCTGCAACGTCAAAAGTTAGGAATTGGCGATGATAGTAATCAAATTTTTGCGTTAAATGTCAAATGTTGAGGTTAAGAAAAATTTTAAGCAACTGCTACTCGAGTAATATTGACACAAACTTTTTCTAAACCCGTAAATTAAACAACAAACTAAACATGTAATTAAAGCGTAATATATCAATATTTATAATATTTCTCGTTTGTGTAGTTGTTGATGTTCCAAAAATGAAACACCGAGCCTGCTATTACGACATAAATTTTAAATGGGACAGTCCTTGGAACCAACTACCAAATCAAGGTTGAAATTGCATAAGATATCCTAAAGGCTCGCAAAGGCACCACATTTTGTATCCCACGAAAAAACTGTTTTGCCGAATAGCGGCCATAATAGGGCATCATACTTTCACATATACTCAGAGGCTGTTTAAGATGCCAACTATTCAGTATATTGAACAGCTTCTCCCAGCACTCCGATATACCTACCCAGATAATAAAAGAATCGACAGGAAACATTTTAGGTCTTTAGCAGTCATTTCAAAATTGTAATCTCCTCTTGATTTGGCGTAGATAGTAAACATGTTGACTAAGAAGCTGCATACTTCTTCATTAAAAAATACTCGAAACAGCTTGTAGAACCTGAAGGTATAGATTCAGGAATTTTTGGGCTAACGAAAGGACCGAGTGTTGGATTAATTTTGAACCAATTTCGTTGAACTGATGGAACTGTTTTCTTGATTGCCCCAGTTGTAATGATGAACCTTGAACTAATCGAACTAGTGGTGCTTGTAGTTTCTTTTGTAGATGAGCAAGAGGTACTTCGTCATCATCGTCATAGTCGCTCAATTTGATAATTCCCTGATTTGAATAAATTATAGCCATAGTCTGAGTTTGAAGCTATACTAAGCCAACAGACTGCGTAATCTAACAAATGTTTAATTTGATTGAGGATTTAAAGAAAACTCACTTTTGGGGTCTTTGCTCATGAGGCTGTCACACCAGAACCACAAATTTGTATGTTTTTAATTTTATTCACAATTGTTTCGTAAGTTACATACATGCAATTGCTTTCGCCGCTCAAATATAGATGTCATTAGTTACTTACTTCCATCACAAGCTTTATCTGTGCTTCCGTTTTAGATCTTCGTCATGTCGAGAAATGGAGATGCTTCTGTTTCTCGCTGAAATTCTAAAGTAAAGACGGAAGAAAAAGAAAAAAATTGAATTAAAGTCACATTTATTTGAATTGTTTTTCTTTTATGGGCTAGATGTCGCCGGTTTAAATACCAAGCAGCTTTCAGCAAAAGTGATTCCTTAATAAAGCAAAAGTTGAGTTTTTCATTTATTTGTCTATTCAAAAACGACTTCCAATTGCCAGCTTAGTTTGATAGTTGAATCTCCAAAAGTTTCAATTTCTAATTTACAGATGGCTCTGATTTCTATGTCGTCTCATTTTATCAATAAAGCAATAAATCACGAGACTAATAATTTCGTCAAATTTAAGAGAACAACGCTCTCAGTGGTTTGCTTGCATCATTTGAATTCTCACTCGTCCATAGATGGCACTAATTTTTATCTGGAATATCAAAATAAGTGGAAATGAAGACGAATAAACTTTTTGATGAGTCGCAATAGGCGCTCGTAGTTAATTTTTCAAGAAAGAAATTAAATATCAAAAAGAAAATAAATAGTTTAACTAGAAACAATGTTTCTCACTAGATGTCGCTAGTTTGCATATGGCGACAACTCCCAGCGAGAAAGATTTTTAAAAACAGAACCAGCATTTATCATTTGTTTATCTACTTGTGAAACATCAAAGTGGGGTGCCTCGACGTTACAAAAAAAAAGAAGTGTAAATGTGGATAAAAAAATAAGGGACTTGATTGATGATTATTTTATCCGCTAGATATCGCTGATTTAAGTATGGAGCAATGGGTCTTTGAAGCAAAAGTAAAGTTTTTCACTTGTTATTGTAACATCAACTACTGGATGTCGCTAGTTTAAAAGTCCCAGCAACTCTCACGATGATAAGTAGACTTTTTCTTTTGTTTGCACGTTGAACGTTCAATTGAAACGCTCCGCGCGCTGGCATTCGACACTTCAAGAGAAGAAATGTGAAAGCCAATGAAAAAACAAGGACTGCTGATTATTTTGTTCACTAGATGTCGCTACCTCACGGAAACCTTAACGAATGAAGTTTTTAGGTTTTCATTTGTTTGCTCGTTCAACATTCAATTGGGACGCTTGCACTCAACTCTTCAAAAGAAGAAATGAAAGAATTAAAATTCTGGGTGATTATTTTATACGCTAGATGTCGCTACCGTAAACAACTCTTATCAAAAGAGGTTTTTTAAGCAAAGTTTTTCATTTGTTTGCTGGCTCAATATCAATTGGGGCGCTCAACACTTCAAAAAAAAAAGTTAAAACTAATAAAAACAAGAAGTGGTGATCGTTTTATTCATTAGATGTCGCTGCCTCAAGTAGTTCTTAGCAGAAGAAGTTTCTAGGTTTCTTAAACAGAGTTTTTCATTTATTTGCTCGATCAACATCGAATTGGGGCACTGGGCCACTCAACCCTTCAAAAGAAGAAGTGCAAAAGCAAATAAGAAGACGAAGACCGGTTATTATTTTATACGCTAGATGTCGCCGCCTTAAGTAACTCTTATCAAAAGAAGTTTTTCATTTGCTTGCTCGCTCGCTCATTATCGAATTGAGTCAGTCAACACTTCAAAAGAAAACAAGAACTAGTGATCGTTTTATTCACTAGATGTCGCTGCCTCAAGAATTCTTAGCAAAAGAGGCTTCTAAGTTTTTTTATGCAGAGTTTTTTATTTGTTTGATCAACATCGAATCGGGGCGCTGTAGCTACGCTGGTACTAAGGTCTTCAAAAGAAGAAAAGTGAAAGCAAACAAGAAAACAAGAAATCGCTACCTCGAGTACCTCTTAGCAAACGAGGGTATTAAGTTTTTAAAACACTTTTTAATTTGTTTGCCTCTTTAACATTCAGTTGGAGCGCTGGCATTTAACACTTGAAAAATATAAAAAGAAACTGTAGTGATAATTTTATTCGCTAGATGTCACTACTTCTAGCAGATCTTAGCAAAAGAGATTTTCAAATTTTTTACGCCTTTTAAAACACAGTTTTTCATTTATTTACTCGGTCAACATCAAATTGTCCAGGGGGCACTGGACTCAATATTATTAAAAAAAAACTCAAGTGTAGATGAGCATGACTGGTAATAATAAGAATTTTATTCGGTAGATGTCGCTGATTTAAATATCAACCAAAAACGTTCCTTAAAACGAATATAGTTTCTTATTTCTTTAAGTTTATCGAACTTGTAGTATTCAACATTTTAAAAGAAGAAACAGAATTGCAGATTTAAAAAGTATAGGCAACTTAACTGTTGATAATTTTAATCATTGGATGTCGCCAGTGAAGTTGCGTGTTTTGTTGATTAATTCGTATACTGTAGGCGGTTAAATTTCTTGAACCTTGAACCTGTCATTTTTATTCGCAAGATGTCGCTGTTATAAACTTCAATATTACAACAACTTTTAGCAGAAGACACAAGAACGTTTTTCAATTGTACCTTTCTTTCTTGATTATTCTGCTTTAAAATGACGATGCTTCCGCATCAACATTTCAAAGAATTAATTGAATGCAGGTGTTGTAAAGAGCAATGCAACTAGTAATGATTATATCCGCTAGATGCCGCTGGTTTAGACATTATAGTAACTTCTGGCAAAATAGATTTTTTTAAGAACAAAACAGAAGCAGAGTGTCTCATTATTTTATTTTTTCTTTGTTCATATCTTTCACCATTCTACGAATTTTACGCCCCACGTACAACAACCATAGTAACGAATTGATGACGAGGCAATACAAAAGCAGATAATATATTAGGAGTACGTGTGTCAATAGAGAATGCATTACACTTCTTCGGGCGTGCGACGCTCTCCGTTTTCATTATTTCAAATCTACAAAATTGAGTTTCCGGCTGAAAGAAAAATGAATTTTGAAAACCAAGGAAAAAAAATACTCACATATGCTGACAAAACTGATACTTACAACTGTTTCGAGCTGGAACTGGACATTTTGGTTTAAAACTGGAAAACTATGACGAGAAAGTCGTTAAGATGAAATGTGTGAAGTTTTAACTGACATTTTGTCAAGAGTAGTGTCACAAATTGTCACCTGCTTCAAAGCTGTTGTTAGAGAAAATTTACCAATTTATTTCGAAACTTGCCCAAAAAGGAGCAAGGCAGTCAAAACTTTTGTGAATCTCTTCCAGTTACTTTTTTTTAAATTTATTTTGACCTGAATTTATAGATCAATAACTTTGCTTATTAACATAATTATTTCAGGTCCAATCTCCAGTTCATTCGTCAACCGATGGGGTTGCCGCCCAGTTACAATCGCAGGCGCCATTCTTGCGAGCTTCTGCCTCTTCATCAGCGTCTGGGCCAAAAACGTGACCACCCTGTATTTCACAATTGGAATCGGAACAGGCCTCGGCTTTGGACTAATCTACCTTCCAGCCATAGTCAGTGTGACCATGTACTTCGAAAAGAAGCGTTCACTAGCGACTGGCATAGCCGTCTGCGGGTCCGGTTTTGGAACCTTCATCTTCGCCCCCATCATCACCAAATTACTTGAAGAGTACGGCTGGCGTGGGTCCATGCTAATCATCTCCGGCATCGTCTTGGAATGCGTGATCTTCGGGGCGTTATTCAGGGACATAGAGTATGCCCCAAAGCCGAGGAGACCAAGCGAAGAAAACAAAAGCGAAATCGCCCTGAAGGTGACAGAGCCCTCGTTGGACCTACACGTTTCAGACCACAACTTAAGGAGTATGCTCACCAAGATCGAAACAAACAATATTCACAGACCCAGAAGCATGGGGAACGTGACACTGCCCAAGAATGTCAAGTTGGAACAAAACGGGAATATCCCCAATGGAAAGCTACAGGCAAGCAAAGACCTAACGCGATTGACTTTGAGCCAACCAATGCTGATGACTTCCACTAGATCAGAAGGAGGGAGGCGATACGCGAGTCACTCTCACCTCCACCGAGGTCCCCTCTACAAACCAGATATTTTCTACCAGGGTAGTTTAATGAACATCCCTACGTACCGATCGAGGCTAAGCCTGGGAACATCAGCTGAAAATGAGTTGTTAGAAAGACGCCAGTCTTTTCGGAGGTATTCAATAAACGACGAGGTGGACGAGTCCAAGGACGAAACGACGATATGCGGTTTCGTGCCGTGCTCGCGCGAGACCAAAGACACCTTGAGGGAGATGCTGGACTTCTCTCTTTTCAAGGACGTGATATTCGTCCTTTTTGCACTCAGCAATTTCCTGACGAGCATCGGCTTCAATATTCCTTACGTTTACATCGTTCCGAGGGCGAAGAGCTTGAACCTGGGGGCGAACGAAGCTGGGACCTTGCTTTCGATCATCGGGATCGCCAATACCGTCGGGAGGATTATCCTTGGATACCTTTCGGATAAACCATGGGTCAACAGGCTTTACGTTTATAATCTGTGCCTCACCGTTTGTGGTTTATGTAAGTTGAATATCTCAAAGATTCTGAAAGCTTCAACGTTTTTTGTTACAGCAACCGCATTCAGTGCCTTCGCTGTAGACTTTTACTCCTTGGTGGTGTACGCGGTCGTCTTCGGCTTCACTATCGGTGCTTACGTCGGCCTGACTTCGGTGATTTTGGTGGACCTCTTGGGCATTGACAAACTAACGAACGCCTTTGGTCTTCTCCTGCTCTTCCAAGGTATCGCGTCACTCATTGGTCCACCAATAGCAGGTACGTAAAATATATACTTCCCAAGGGGAGAGTCTTCTTCCACTAGCGAGTATTTAAGCACAAGGACTAAAATTCCTTATTTTCTTTTAGGGGAACTGTATGATTCTTTCATGTCTTACGATCCAGGATTCTACCTGGGAGGAGTAACGATAGCCGCTAGTGGAATGATGTTGTTTGCAATCCCTGTCATCCGGAGGTATCGCAAAGAAAAAAAGAGGAAGACGAATAAGAGAGAGGACATATAGCAATTACTGTTGCCTGGGGATGGCGATGCTTGTGACGTTCTCAAAAACTATCACACGTTATAATAGCGATTAGGTTAATCAACGTTTCCACTTGTTGTATTATTATCATCAAAGTTGTCTGCAATGCAGACCGTGATGTGTTTGATGGTGTAACCAACCCCCTCGTCTTCGATTTTCTGATTAATAATAATTGATAGTGTGAAGTGCATAAAGTGACTAATTGTAAGACTTTACGACCAAGCACAATTTATAGTAGTTTGCTAAGTATGAGGTCGATTAAGTTCCTCGAATAACAACAGCAGCAAAAGGCAGGCGTCTTCTCAGGTATATACATATACAAAAGAAACCAATGTACATATCCTACATATCCGACTTAATCGATCTCCGAAAATCCAAATAATTAGCTGTAAGTTCCTCAAGTAGATCCGCCATCCCTAGTGCATCATCACCAAAATTACTTAGCTCTTTTAATGTATGTAAATATTTTTCTTAAAGCTCTTATATATTCTTGATATACCTATTTACAATTACGAAGTGCATTTCTGGGAACAGACTGAGTTTACCGACGGATCGGTTAGGGTGTGAAGAATGCGGACGGATGCGTGGTCGTTGTGTGTGATTGATTTGTTGTAAATATCGTTTTTTTTACAGATGAATATGGCAGGTTCATGATAGTTTATTTATATTTATTAATATTAACAGTTATTAAATTAGTTTATTGATTGAATTGATTTTTCTTTCGGATCCAACAAAATGAACCACACGGTAAATAGACATAATCATAAAAAGAGTAGGTAAAGCAGGAAGCAAAAAATCAAAGAAGTACAACTATTTTGAATTTTTTGGAAGAAGACTAGTGTCATTCCAAGGAAATAAAATTTCAAATTTCGAGTAAATGCTGCAAAAAGGAACTACCATCGTGGAACTGAACCAAGAAGATCAAAGCTCCAATATATGTATTTCTTTGAATAATCAATAGAACAATATAGCTCTTAAATCTAAAAAAATCAATGTCGTGTAAGTGAAGGACTGATTTAGGCAATCTCTCTAAACGCTGTGTTTAATTTGTATAATGAACATCGACTACTAATTGGCTATTATCCTGCTTAATTGGCTACGCTACAGTTCCCAATCTAATTAGCCTCTAATTAGCCCTCAATATTATTTTGAGGGCGTTATTTAAGTTTTATTTTGTGTCAGTAAAAGCACATTTCAAGTTAACAATTTCTTTAAAATTTCCTTTTCCTTTTCTGTTTTTCTTTTAGCTTTGCACATAAATGTTGCGTTTCAAGAGTATTTAAATTTTAGAATATTTCGAACTTTGAAATGCAAATTTGTAAAAATGAAATTCAAAATATTCGCGTTAGTGTTAGTTAAATCAGATTAGCTAGCATAAAATTGGAAATTACTAACAAAAATTACACTGTGTTTCCAAACCCTACTACACCAGTTAAATGTTAACCACATTTAGGAACCCTGTGGGCCGGTTTCACAAAAGCCGATTAACTTTAACCGATGATTAACTTCCTGGACACCTATGTTAAAAGCATAGCAGCAATTGTTTTAACGATAGATTAAATTTAACGAGGCTTTATGAAATCGACCATTAATTGAATAATAAAGCAATTTATCACGTCGTGCGTTTGAATTTCCCGCTTGCTAGTTTATTTTTTAAAAGTTGGTCTGAGTGCAGTTCGCCATGAGCGTCACATAAAAAGAACTTTACAAAATGCATATTAATGAATCGTTGATAAGACAACTTAGTAAAAAACTAAAAGACAAGTTTTCATTGACTACGAAGTTATAGATCAATTCATCAAAATTACTCTTTAATTCTCACTCTTTGAGAAAGTTATCCACTAAGATTTTTTTAAGTCAGATATGCTTCTCAGATAATTCTTTCTGCAGTGACAATTGTTGTTAGTAAGGAAGAAGTAGTAGATCAACTAAACCCCCTACTTCCTAGTACTACGCCACTGCACCCCTTGTTTCATTAGGAAAGTACTATGTGTTTTTTTTAAAATGCCATAAAGGTTGGCCATGAAAATTAAAACTCATGTCGTAGCTTGGCATCTAACACATGCCAAATCTGAAAATTTAAAGTAAATGAATGGAGCTAAGACTTGAATTTTCTTTTCCACAGCCACCCCTTATGGCATTTTTAAAAAAACACATGTTACCTATACCTACGGCTTGTTCAGAAACTCATGTGAATTATAATAATTATATATTACAATAACAACAATCCAATAATTCGATTTAAACAGAGACTACAAATAAAACTAAAAACCATGTGATTTTTGGTGCAGAAAAATGTACTGAGTTTAAGTTTTTAATTTTTTATATTTAAAATTTTTTGAAACACAGTTTGTACAGTGTCTTCAACAATGTTTAAGTCCCATGTGATCACCCCAAATTAAGTAACCGAACTTACACTTGTGGTAATCCTTAAAATAAAATACGCCACCTATAATAATAGGATAATCAGTGCCGTAACAGAAATAACAATTTGAGTTGTGTCACTATTGCATTCAGCAAGCGATATGCACCATTGAACATTTTGTATCTAACGCAACTGTCGAAATTGATCATTACTTCAATGGGCGACTGGTTCTAATGGTAACAAACTACCAACAAACTACACTTCGAACAAACCTAATTTCTGTACCCAAAATTCAAATTTGGCACTCAAATGTCACCAATTCTGATCTCAAAATATCCCTGAACACATCGTATTATGTTGGTAACAATGCAATGCTGTGTGTTATATCGTTCGAGCAGTGTTGCCAACCGGGTTGTAAAAATTCCGCTACATCTCTCTCTAATCTAAGCTGCGATTACGCTGGCGCCTTGCATAGACCGTCAATTGCCGCTATTCCAATTTCAGTCGAACGGAGGTCTAGCGGGCGAGTTGGCAACACTGCGTTCGAGAATGTAATGTTTGCGATTTACAAAGACATTGTAATTTACATCAGCATCTGAAAATGCGTGACTAAAGTGGTTAAACACAACAGAACACCTACAGCCACGAAAGTCAATGACAAATACACAATAAACGCTAATTTGAAGCGGTAACTTCACTTTTCTCAGTGTTGCCACTTCTAGAAAACAAAACCTAATTCAATTGGTCACGTAATTTATGATTTTCCTGTAGAAAAATTAATAAATAATAATAAACAAGTACTTATAGATACAGTATAAGAATCTACACAGTAGTGTCACTCGAGTGTAACTGTCACATTTGCCATTTTGTTTGATACCTACCGATTTGCAAATTACATTACATTTCCATAAGGGCATCAAATTATATGGTCGCTTTCTTTGACACTGACGTTTAGGTGACGCTACTGAATAATTACTAGGCCACGGGATAAATGTACGAATTCGCCCCACTACTGAACGAGAAATACAACCCAGAAGCGTGTGATGACTGTGATGTCGTGTTTCCGAGCGCTACGCTGCCGGTAAAGGCGGCAATATTTGCCCGTAACGAACCTGCACTGCGAGTCGTCTGTTTGAAGGGGCAACATTCGTGACGTTTCATACAAATTCCCCTTACTTATACTTATACTGTGTTATAGATATGTTTGTTACAAACATAGTTCGCCATAATTACAAAGTAACACCCGAACCATGCTAGCCTATATTCACTTTAGTTACTTTTTTTTAGTGACAAGAAAAAATCTTACAGTGTCTCCAATCTGCGCGAAACAAATTTTCCTGACGAAATTATTTGAAATATATTAAATTTTTGTGTGGTAAAAATTTGTACAACAAATTCTTTTTAATCTTTTAACGGATATTAACAATCATACAATCGCTCAACCTTTCAGTATACATTATTTTTATTATTCAAATTAACATTTTGTTAATATTTTTTTGTGTTGTTTTATAGTTTACGTGAATAACATAACTGTTTTTATTTTACTTAATTTTGTAAACAACGAATTCAATTATTTATTTACAGAAATTGGTTTAGTGTATTTCTTTATTATTATTTACAGTTGGTTCTTGTCCGATGAAATTTGTATCAAAAAATCTTTTAAGCGAACACTAAATCGCGCACTATACACTTAACGTTTCGCAGTCGTTCGACAGCTTCGTCAGAAGTGAAAAATATAAACATGTCAAATCTCTTTATTAATAAATTAATATTTAGTTCTCGTTAGAGAATTTCTTGAAAGAAGTTGGCGACTTGAGAGCACTCTTTTGGCGAACACTGGAGATAACAATCTGGGCACGGCTGGTAATAGAGAGTTTTAGCCATTTTTACGATATGGATAACGTTTACGCTAAATGCTACAAAACCATTAATGCGCGTGCTCACAAATATATGAGCAAGCGCGTTACTCTTTTTACAGCATTTAGCGTAAACGTTATCCATACCGTAAAAATGGCTAAAACCATTGCTAAAACTCTTTAATGGCAAATACCGTAAACGACAATACCGAAAACTCCGCACCAAAACCGGCGACACTTTTAGCAGCGTCTCTGCTGTCTGGAGTTGTACAATAACGATTTATTTCATCATAAAATTGAGTTTCTGTTATTTATTAAGGCCTAAATATTTGCAAAACCCATCCTATTATTCCAGAATTTGTTATGATAATTTCACGTTTAAAATTGGGAACTTTCATGACAAGTGTTGGCGCCTGGTGGAGAAGTGAGTACTAGAGTAGACGTGATCGACTGTGATCACTTAAGTCGTGTTAGAATCGTTAGATACGCATCAATTATTATAAAACGTCGTTTCCGATAAAAAATATCTATGAAACCTAATTTCTATAAAGAAGTAAGTAATTACTAATTAAACGACGCTTGTTGATTACGTCTGCACCGCCATTCGGAAATTTTAGCGCCTCTACCGGCAATGTTATTTGCCAATTGATCTAATTTTCATACTAATTAGTGTAGTCATGGCCAGCTCCATTAACTTTCACTGACGTGTATGTATGGCCGTTTCAATTCGCTTAAAATTCGGTTCCGAGAAAGCATGCCGTGGAGTACTCCCCTCAGCGCTCCCTATTAAAGATACTACAGAACTACTGATAGTAACGTAATGACAACTGCAGTTACTTAAAAACTCACAAGAGGCGCTGAGGGGAGTACCCGTCAAAATTTTTAAGTCGAATTGAAACGGCCATACATACACGTCAGTGAATGTTAATGTAGCTGGCCATGGTGAAGCGAGTATGCAAGAATGCAACTCCTACCAATAGGCCCCTAGCAAGCTACCTGGTGGCGCCGCCTGGTGGAGGTTGCGACATAAATTGTAGGACGCGATTTGAAACGTTATATCCATTTATATCATTTCGAAGAAGATTTGAATGTGCTTGCTAGTATTTTCTCGATTTGTTTTAAAGTACGGAATGTAAAGATCGTCCTCGTAACGTGCTCGTAAGTCCAGTGATAGTAATGAGAGTCAGCTGACAGCAGTGTTGCCAACCCTGATACGACCGTTTTCCCTACCTTTTCCTACATAAACTTAGAGGTAGTGGCGCTCGTGACGCCGTGTGCTACCCACCTATAGAGGACGCTAGTGGCAGTGTAGCCGTATTTTTTTCAACAGCGGTTACATTTTTTAATTCGGCGCTGGGCTATTTTTTGGGCGAAATTATTATTTTTCAGGCTATTTTTAGGCGATTAGACTTGCAGTTATCAAAATACCTTTATTTTACTGATTTTATTTAAGTAAAAGGAAAATCCCCAACATAACTTTATAATAACTGACAGTTGGTAAAGCGTCGCCACCTGTCATTTGTCACTTCTTCCTGCGTTCCTTAACATATTCGTCGGTTTGAAAGAAGTCACAACTCAAAATTAACAGATTTTCAGGGGAAGCATTTAAAAATGTTACTTAATAAAAGATACTCAGATCTCGGCCTCTTGAACTAATTAGAAACCATAATCGTTACAGGTGGCTTGCAGACAATTTAAGCTGCATTGCAAACCTGTAGTTATAGACCAATTACAGTTGTTTCATTGTGAAAACATAAAAAATGAATGTTTCCGAGTTGTGATAGTCTTCCAAACCGACGATATTTAATAAATAAGTGTATCATTTCAAAAGTATAATTTTGAATGTTTAAACATTCATTCCTCAAGTACTCTGTCTAACAGTTCATTGAAAAAATCAGTACTTTCATAATTTTTTTTCTTGATACTTCTGTTTCATGTTTTATGAAAATGCAATAGGCGATTTTGGGCGGTTATTTTTAAAAGTGGCGCGGTTTTTAATTTCACAATGTTGGCAACCCTGGTGGCAACGGTCATATCACATGTCATCGTCACCGCTGCATAAGTGCCTGATAAATGCAAAGTGCACCAACAATGTGCCCTGCTTGGTGAACGGCAAGTGCTCCAAGGTATTCCCGAAGCCGTTCTCCAACCACATGATCCTGTTCGACGACAAGCCGGCGGCCGGCGCTATACAATACAGGAGGAAATCGCCGGCAGACGAAAGAAACGCATCGGTGGTACCGGCAACCAGCGAGTCACGACCGTGTACGACAATTCGCACGTGGTACCGCACAACAAGTATCTGCTGATAAAGTACCGCACTGACATCAACATCGAGTCTCCCTACGCACGGGAGGGAATGAAGTACGCCCTGAAGAACCCTTTAAGGGTTACTACGTCCGCTTAAATGAGTAACAACCCCATGAGGAAGGCGGCCGACGCTTCGTGCGCTGCGACGAGTTGGTGAGGTACGAGTACTTAAGTGCTGTTACATGTCACTGTACGAAGAGTGGATGCGGATGAACCAGTACCCGTTCGTACAGACGTCGCACACGGTGCACAAGATACCAATGCACCTTCTGGATCAGTGACCGACCTATACTTTATGACCGGTGGCCTCAAGGACACGCAGCTGCTGGATGAAGAAGAACAGGGAGGATCCGGCGGCCATGACCTACCTGCAACATCCTTGAGTTAATCCACTGGTACAGGGTCGGCGTGAGGCACAGGCGTAAAATTGTGGGAAAAAACATCGACGTTAAACTAATTTTAAAAGCTATGTAACGAAAATTATTACTGATTGTTTGATACATTTTAACGGACGTTAATACAATAAAAAAATTTGCAAATTACTCTTTGGGCTGAATGTGCATCTGTATTTAATTTGGTGTAGCCGCTTCTAGAGTTATAGTCTAGGTTTATCCCTATACAAATGCATTTTTTTTTTATTTAAAAGGTAAAACAAATTATTAAAGTTGTTTATTTCAAAATTCTACTTCAGATGAAGAACTGTTTTTCAAATTCTAACAATAATAAATTGTGAATGGATAACCAAGAGTTAGGCAACTTAGATAGTCAAGTGTTAGAAGAATTGCCTATTCTATTTCACTAATAATAAAAACATTTATAAATTAGAGTCGCATTACACTATGATATTTTATGTATAAAATTTGTTACGAAGTGAGTGAGAAGTGCCAATTCAACCAATCAGCATTCACTGTGGTAGCCTATCTCTCTCACTTTGTAACAAAATTGTTATCAAATTTAACAAGTGCTGTAAGAAATTTAGGATGAAACAACGTCTTCTAAAAGATGTCGCTAGGATTCACATTGCGAATTAAAACAAAATCAATTCAAAACAGTTAAATAAAAGTAAAAAAATATGTTTCAATTCAAGAAAATAATTACCATTTAAAAAATAATAATTTAGCTGATTAGCAGTCAGAATTGAAGGTCATTTTAGGTTTTTAAAAAAATAATTTTCCTTTATTAAAAAAATTTCGAAAGGCCCCTCAACAAAATAAGACCCCAGGAAAGTACTTAAAATTAATTCGAGTAATTATCAAAGAAAACTGAAAAAGAAAATTACTGGAAAATAATCTTTGCAAAAAGAATACCGCCAAGACTCAACAAAATAATGCAGTACGTTCTATCGAATGTTCCCAAAAAATATTGTAATTGTTTGTTGTCTTTGAATTAATTTATGGTTGGAACTAGGTAGGTGGCGCTGGCGTAGGTACTTCAAAGCCCAGAAAATATTTAAAATATTTGAATGTGGCCAGCCAAACTAAAAAAATAGCGCTACTGTTGCTTGCATACCGAGTGAACAAGAAATACTGTTGCCTATTTGAATTTCGCACACGGTTTTTTCTTAACTGTAGTTGGCAACAACGTTATAGCGTTTTCCACTGGCTGCACTAGTGTGCACTGAGTGTATTTTCATCTCGGTTCAGCTTTATGTAATAAAACGAGATAGAGTGCACACCGGTGCAGCCAGTGGAAAACGCTATCAGTTCTTGTCAACGTTGATAGCGACGTTCGTCATTCTCTGGCTTTCAAATGTTCTTATTTAGTACATTCGCTTTCCTTTGTTTTTTCTTTTCATTTTGAATTTTATTAAAATGAACTGGACAAGGTGTTCAATTCGAAAAATTGTATTTGTATACTAGGAATTTAAATTACCATTTTCCATATTGTTGAACCACCACTGGAGTGCGTTCAGAATAAACGCCCGACAAAGTGTGTTTACCCTGGCCGGACAACAGGCTATTAAGAACGCTTTGAAACGAGCTATCAAAACGGTCAAATAGTGAAGATTGAAATACTGAAAGCGTCCTGAAACCAGAACATTGGATTACATTGTTAGTATTATATGTATAGTATTAGTATTATAGGTAAAAGGTTGTTTACCGGACGAAATGGTGCGTTTATTATGAACGGAACAACTTTTTACCTTGAGGTTATTATGAACGCGAGGGGTAAAAAGTTGCACGCCCGACGTTTATTCTGAACGCACCCCTGTATATACGAAAAGTTGTCATAAATGGTTTGCCCATAACTTATTTATCGAATTTGCGGGAAATTCAAACTAAGTATGTAGTAAACAAAGCAAAATAAGTAGGTACACGTAGTTTTTATTTTTTACTATCTTTATTATCTTGAATAAAATACATAATTTTTTTACGTCATTTACATTGTTGTTTCTTTACTGGATTCTACTCTAAAGTCAAGTTTAAACTTAATTAATTAAGCAGTTTGGTTTCAATTTTATAAATGCAAGATAAATTTACTCTACAGTTTAATGCCATAGTAGTTAGTAATTGTTACTGACTCATTAAAAGTCCCTAAATAAAATTTAATTAAATAAATTTCCAGGTGTGTAACTTGATTCACGAAGTTCCAAAGAATAATAACAATCTTCGATTTTACTCTACAGAGCCTGTTTCTTAATTCAGAATGTATAAGCGACCTATTACAAACTACATATAATAAAGATTGAGGTTATGTGATTTTCTTAATTTACTACAAAAACTGCTTTAAAAGTCACTCGTAATGTAGTTTTTGTACAAAATATTTGTTGTTTTCCGAACCCAGGCGACAATTTCTGGCTCACCATAGTATCATCAGAGAAAGTTTAACGAAACTAACTTTAAAGAAAATGTGTTGGCAACACCTGCACCGCTTGCTAATTGGCACATAATTATCTGATTTTAACATAATTGACAATTTTAACATCATAATTGTAGAACTTGAGCTTTCGCGAGATTTTGCAAATGAATCATATTGTTCGATATTTACTTAAAACGGTTTATTTAAGATTTTTTTACAATTTTTGTTAATCGTTCGCTATAGGAAAATTGAAAGTCTTAGGAACTCAGAACAATTTGGTAATTTTCAGGCTGCCCAGTGACAAGGAGAGATACTCAGATTTAAACGTATTAAGCTAGATTTATTGATAGATTGCTATAACCGAAAAAAACAGCGTATGCTCCTTAGCTCATACGCTTGCGCATGAACCACAAGTCAACGTTGCTTCCACAATAAATTACTTATTATTTAAATTCCAGTTCTATACATATTACGAAACTGCCAAAGTATATTTTTTGTTTTTCGTTTTTCTCAAGTATTTAAATTAAGAACTTGATTACTACTACTTGATCCATACATCGATGTATTTAGTTAAATCAGCGCCATCTTTTTTTATTTAGATTGGCAATAGTTTCCAATAAAAAGTAAAATAATGTGATTTTTAACTCCTGTTAAGGCCCAGTTGTAACAAGTGTCTAAATAAAAACCTGGTCAAGTGGCTTGTGATCGAGAATTTATCCATTGCATTTACATAGCAGAATGACTAAATGTAGCCTACTTGACCAGGTTTTTATTTAGACACGAGTTACAATGCTAGTTTAAATTTAAGCTGAAGCTTAAACCCGTAGCAACGATTATTTCAACAATTGTTGTTAAAGGTTTAAGCTTTGGCTTAAAGTTAAACTGGCATTGTGTACTGGTGCTTAAAAGTATTCGGACGACCGGCGTGACCGCCTGGCACTGTGGAAGTTTACCACAATGGTCATATTTGAACGACTTTATTGCTTTTCATTCGGATACTTTTATTAAGCACCAGTATACAACTGGGCTTAAGTAAGATTACTGTTAATGGATTAAATTTTGAAAAGTTGAATGAAAATAATGGTAGTGATATCTTAATTTCTAAATTAAGAATTTAGTTATCATCAATAATTAAAACTGCTATTTTTTTATTATACATACTTATATACAACTTTTTTACGAAACTCATAGCGAGAGAGTTATACATTTAAAAAGAAAGAAATACAGAACAAAGAAAGAACACTAAATACCGAAGGTGTATTCGACCAATTAACCCAATAATTTATCGTTGAAGAAACACAGACGAATTGAAAGTAAATTGAACGTTTGGTTTACCTCCAAAAGTGATACATCAAAGGAATTGCTGTCTGTTCACTGCATTAAAAAAATCACTTTCAAATCGCCTCTCGTTTGCTTAAACCATACGAAACCCTAATCGTGAACAAATAAACAACACATGTTCACTGTTATGCAATATTCGATCTAGCCTAAGAACTGACGGTAGACGACGACTTTTCAAATTATATTTGCACAAATCAATTCAAAAAAAATTATAAAAATTTCCTTGTATCTCTGAACTGTATTTAAATATAAAAAAAGTACTTCTCTTTATACCGGTATGCTTTTCTTGCAAGGTAAACCACATGGCTCGTTAAATTTTATTGTTAATTTTTACCGTTTGTTGTGCTTAAGGGCTTTTGTCTGTTTACAATTTTAAAGTGTTTTGTTCTATCAAGCTTACTGTAATATTCCAGCATTGTTTCATGAAATTTCTTTGATATCTAACCTGTAAGTAATTGGATAAAAAATTTTGTACCTACCAGTGTTTACTGACAAGTGTTTTTGGTTTTAGGTTACTTAATGAATTTTTTGAACCACTACCTTCGGTAGCGTTTTGCTTTGTTAAACTGTCATGTCATAATAATTTAGTTCAGAGGTAAAAAATGTTTTCAAATTCTTTTAAATATATTTTACAACCTTAATTAATTTTAGGCTCTGAAGAAGAACACAAATGTGTTCGAAACTTGTCAGCTGATTGAACAATAAATCAATTCGTTCAATTCAAATTTTTTGTCCTTATACCGACCAACTACACCTAAATTCAAAAAGTAAAGTAGAATATCTGAAGTATTAAATTAAAATAAGGATCGAATCACCTGCGCCTTTAGCTGTATGCTGTATTCACAAAATAATTTCACTCTTTAATTTTTAACGTAGACCTTTCCCAGGCGATGACAAGCGCGAGGAAATTGTCCAGACGAAATACTGACTCTCCTTCAGATAAGTGACCATTAAGATACGGTAAAATAAATAATCTCGTCGTCCCAAAAGATAGAAACAATTTATATCCCCATTGAATGGAGTTTACTAATTAATTTACTCCATAATTGTCCTTAATATCGTCCTCTTAATTTTGGGTGTATATTTGCATTTTTAATTCACTTCCTACAGCTTTTGAGTTCAAGAACTACGTCCTCCGACAATGAAGAATAATAATTAAATAAACGAGGATTATTTGCTTTAACAAACGTAGAAGGGACCAGTGTGAATCAATACCAATCAATAAAGTTTCTCATTTTGGAAATTGGCCGCAACAGTAAATCTAATTTTACCAATTAATTTTAACATTTAAATTTCTTAGTAAATTCCGCCACGTCTAGTTAAAAAAAATTAATTAAAAAAAGAATGTACAACCAATTAATGCATGTAACAAACAAGTCTACGAGTATGTTCCCCGTCTACAAAGAAAAACCTAATATTTACTTCTGAACTTTTAACACGTGTCACAGACAATCAATACTTTATCACACACGCGCCCAACCTGTCGAATTCTCCGACTATGCATCCCTCCTCTTCTTGGTCAAAATCGTGATCAACGCGTTACGTAGCGTTGGCAAGTACACCAGGTATGTCAAAACGGGAATCATCGTCGCAGCCTGAAATAAAAAGAAACTTTGAATTTGATAAAGGAAAATGCATCTCATCACCTCGGCACTTAAGGATGCCATTACGGCCATTACGGCCAGAGCCTTCGGAATTCTCTGTCGAATTAGGGCCATCCATAAGATCAAGACGGCGCGCGGAATCCAGAAGAGATAGGTCAAGGCTATCATCAACGTAACAGCCTGCAATTAACTAGCTCGTTTAATTCATTGAGACTTGAGTCGAAAATACAATATCACCTTAGTGTGTGTTTATAGTGGAGCGACGAGCCAAGAGTAGAGCCAAGCGGCGAGCAGAGCGAGGAAAACAAACTCCTTAACACAAATGAGAGCGTTTATACTAGCGCGACGAATAGCGAGGCTGTTCGACCCTAGCGGAGAGCCAAGCGAAGAAATCAAATCAGTTTGATTTCTACGCTCGGCTCGCCGCTATTGTCCGAAGATTTGCATCGAAAATAAAACATTAAAATGGACATTGAGAAATGTATCAGGCTATTGCCACAAATCGTTGTATAAATGATGAAATTCACCCATCTCTCTGCGTTTTTGATAAATTTCATTTGTTTTTCTACGACTATTAGGAAAACAATCACTTAAATACAGTATCCTAAGAGAGCAATTTTCTAACAGAACCCTTTCCTTCGGCATCTTAATGTCGACTATGAACTTCTACTAGAAATAATCGCTTTTCTTAAAACGTGCTGCTCTGCTTGCCGCTTGGCTCTACTCTCTGCTCGCCGCTCTACTATAAACACTCGCTTCTTTATTAAACGCGCCGCTCTGCTCGCCGCTTGGCTCTACTCTCGGCTCGTCGCTCCACTATAAACACACACTTAATGTCGACTATGAACCTCTACTAGAAATAATCGCTTTTCTTAAAACGCGCTGCTCTGCTTGCCGCTTGGCTCTATTCTCTGCTCGCCGCTCTACTATAAACACTCGCTTCTTTATTAAACGCGCCGCTCTGCTCGCCGCTTGGCTCTACTCTCGGCTCGTCGCTCCACTATAAACACACATTTAGTAATTGTCCGATGTTCCAACCTCGCTTCTTTCTTCAGGGCCGTACTCAGACATACAATCCTAAAGAGGATATAACTCGGAGATAAAACAAAGCACAGTTTGAAGAACTTACGTGATTAGAACGGGCAGGCCTCCACCTAAGGTCATCACGCTGATGTTGTAGGACATTTGAGATGTGCCCTCCTTCATGCTCCAGTCTAATTCGCAGAGTGTACACGTCGCGTCGAAAGTAAATCTACCAACCCCAACTAAGTGGAGGCAAGAGAGGATCATCGCAAAAACCCAACAGACGATCATGGAAATTAAGTAAAACTTAAAAGAAATATTTGTACCTGGAATACCCCCCGATTAAAAGACTTAAAATGAATTTACGCAAAAAGCGAACCTTTCTTGATGGACGCGAGCCTCTCAATTGCCAAGACTGTAAAGCAGGCCATTTGGAATATACCAACCACCATCTTCAAGAAGGCAAATAACTGTCTAATTAACGCACAAACAAAAGAAGGAAAAGAAAAAAAATTTGGACGAAAGAATGGTTACAAAAACGTAGTAGTTTAATTCCTAGTGTGCGTTATTTCTCAATGCTCTATTAGTATATGCCGCATCTTTAATTTTCCATAAACATTTATGTTTAAGGTAAATCTCTATAAATTCGTTAATAAAATCTGATTGATATGCCATTTCGTTTGCTGGATAGGGGTGTGCTTGTGCGATAATGAAATTTTATTATCGAATAACGATAGTTTTCAATCAATATATCGATAAATATCGAAAACCCATCACCAAATATTATTGTTTATGGCTACTGCAAACATGAAGTTTATGAAAGTTTTAAATTTTTAATACAATCGCCTACAAATAGACAAAAATATCGATGAATTTTTTTAGATATCGAATATTTTATCGATATTTTTTGGATAAAGGACCTTCAAACTAAAAGTAGCAACGAAAAAACCGACTACCCACTTGATTATTATAGTATCGATATATGTACGAGCCCTGTCTCAGTGAAGTTGGCCCAACTATGTATTCAAAATATGGAAACTGAATATAATGTTACAATTAAAAAAAACTGGTTCAAGATATATAGTTTTTAATCCATCCACATGTGTTTAAAGGTACCTCTTAAAAATATTTTCAGAAAGCTGCACTCGCATTCAGCAGAACCGTTCCAGAGTTACGTGCTCGGCTTCAACAAATTTGGGACAATTTCCCACCTGATGAATGCCAGACTTTAGTTAAAACAATGTTCAAATGTATCGAAGGGATAATAAGTCGAAAAGACGACGTAACGCAACGATAGCTTTATCACTTCTGACGAAGCTGTCGAACGACGGTGAAACGTAAAGTGTTATAGTGCGCGATTTAGTGTCCGCTTAAAAGATTTTGTGATACAAATTTCATCGGACAAGAACCAACTGTAAATAAAAAAGTAAAAGTAAAGATAGCTTTATCTTTAATTTTCGTCGATTTTTTATTTTGCGATAATATTAGATGTACCTTCGTGTTCCTATTTTTTGTTAGTTAGAATTTAGTTTTATACATATGTTAAAAGTTAATAAACAATTCCCATATCATTACAAAATTGTATTAATTTGATTATCGATATTTTTGCACAGCCCTATTGCTGGACGAGTATAAAATTTCTACTCCAGACTAAAGTTAAGTCCGCAGTCCAATAACGTTCGGCTAGGCGCTACATACTTTATGTTTTTAGCAGTTGACAGCGAACGACAGGTTCCGATCTTTTCTAAAACTGCACGTGTGTATCGAAACATGGCCGGCCGGTCGTAGCCTATCCGGAAAAAGTCGTCCGGCTGACTGAACGTGAATGGCTACCTTTAAGGTACCCAGTCTGTGGATTGTCGTTCCGGCCGAACGGTCGTTATCGTTGCCCGACGACCATCCGGCCGGAACGACAGTCCACAGATTGCCGGCTGACTGAACGTGAATGGGTAGGTACATACAGTTATCATAAACTGCTAAGTACCGGAAATGAGCCATAGTTTTATTCACATGACGCAATAATGCAAATAGACTAATTTTTTTAAATAAAAATGAAAACAAGGATTTTTTTTCCGCAAAATAAATCCGAAATTTTTCTCATAATCAAACAACATGGTATTGTAATTATTACGTTAACAAGTTAATGAAATAAGCACCGAAGTCATTATGACGTCGCTCGTTTGAAATAAGTCGTATACACACCTGGTCTAACCAAGACTAGGAATGCGTTTCTTATGAGTAAATGAAGGATGGAATAATAGAAATCGCATGAGTAAACGAAATAGCTACATCAATCGACGTTGCCGATTGATAACGCGGGCTACGCTGCGGCGTGCTCCGGCCTCAGCATTCCTACCTTCGCACGCAACATTGTAATATCTCTATTTCATTTCCACACAAGTTTCAATGAGCCTCTCCTTTATATACTCACAATTAAGTGTATCCCTAGTCTTAGTCAGGCCGCTCCGGTATATGTAGGTATATAACAGAGGGTAGAGCCAGTTTCAGCAGTCGACCGAAGTAAACAGCGAGATAAATAACGATAATACAAAAAAACTATGGCATTCAAAACGTGTGCTTTGACTAAAAACTGGCTAGTAGTAGCAGTTATAGTTATGTGTTTGTGTACCGAGTATTATTGCCAATGCACTGGGGGTGCTGATTGTACTAATTGTACAACAGGATGTACTGATTGTGGAAACTGTCCAAATGCACAAACGTGTAACAATTCTAAAAATTGTGCCCAGGCACTAACATGTACCGGATCTACAAAATGTAATAAAGCCACGACGTGTACAGACTCACACGATTGTTACAAAGCTACAACCTGTACCAAATCGACCAACTGTTACGAAGCTACAGCCTGTACCAATTCAACAGGATGTCCCGAACATTAAGTTTATTATTGTCAAAAATAATAAAAAACAATTATTTTTATTTAATCTAAAACATAATTTATTGTAAGCTTAATCTGTATTCTATCCGATCTGTCCCTTTGCCTCCTAAGGAAGATAATTTTGTATTGGGAGAGAAAGGGCTATCGTTTAATAATAAAAATTACTAATATAACTGATTTCGCCTTCGATTCCTCTGATTTCATCATACGTTATGTTATGATAAGTGGTGTGTTTTCAATGAAAAATAGAATAAAACGTGAATTTGTACTATTAGTTTTTATGATAGGTACCTAAAAATGAGGTTTTGGCTTCAAAATATCAATTTGTCCTGAACAGGCAAAAGAAAATAAAATACAAAATGATTTTATTCTCCAAATCTTTATTATAACGGATATTTTTTAATCTAGAATTGTGTAAATGAATTGTAGAAATGTGTAAAAAGCTTTTCTGCCAAATTAACATTCTATGAAACCAAAGATTGACGAACTACATATTTTAGGCAAATACACTGAGAAAAATAAACTGTTCAGTCAACCAAAAACACGTTCAGTTAACAATATTTTTCGTTTACCTATTAGCAATCACACGTGGTCATTGAATCAATGGTCAAAAAATGTTAAATATTTTAGATTGAATCAACTCAATATTTTGTTTGAGGTAAGCATACAATGAAGACATCGTTCTTGTTGCTTTAATCCACAAAAAGATTGATACAAGAACTTTAGATTGTTAAAATTGCTAAATACACAATCAGGCCCAAAGTCAGCTGCTTTTCTTACTTTAGTTTTTGTGGAAGCCACTAAATTGGTAAATACTGATTTTGGCATTTGGCGAAGTTTAGTTTTAATTCGTTTCCTGAATTTGCAGTCCAACTTCCTGCGTATGTTTTTTTGTTTTAAATAATGTCAGAGTCTTTCAATAGGACGTAGTTGGGGAACGTTTGGTACATTTTCTTCGCGAGAAATGTAAGGAATCTGGTAACTGTCTAACATACACTTTGTCACTGCAGCATAATGCGAGCTGGCCATGTCTGGCCAAAATACATATTTGCCATCAAAATGCATTTCTTTCAAAAAAAGGTACCAAACGTTTCTTCACACACTCATTACTGCAAGTTTCGCCGCTTATAGAAGCTCTGTTCCAACCTCGCTTTCTGACCGTTTAAAAAACCGTCATAATCAGTTGCCCACCGAAATAATGATCGATGTTGACAACTTTGTCGAGTGTAAAACTTTGATGAGTGCATGCTTGTGACGGTTTCGAAACGGTCACAAAGCGTGGTTGGAACACCTCTAGAATTTCCAGAAAGAACAATATACGGTACTGATCTTCTATTCTCCGATATGGCAAGCCAAACCAAAACCTTTAGTGTGCCGTTTGAAACGCACTGTTTCTTGTACAGGAACATTTTCCTTATTATAGTAATGTTTATTTCCAGCACAATTACTTCCATCTCTGTAAAATAAGACTCATCATCCATTACAATTGCAGTTGCATTGGTTGGTTTTAAAACACATTCCCGTAGTCTCCGTAATTTCATCTTTTGCTTCTGTAATACTTTATGTTCACTATTGAAGGTAATATTTGTTTGTATAGCCTCTGCAAAATTTTAAGTAAATGGTAGCACGATTGTATCATAATAATCAATAATCAATAAGGATGTAATAATAAGTACTCTTAAAGATGAAATAAGTTTATTAAAAGATAAAATTCAACTGATGGAAACGCTATATGACAATGACATTTATAGAAAGGCAGCGGCCCCTGTACCTGACAAGATTAAGCAAAGGAATACAGATATGGAAAACAATGTTGCTGATAAGAAAACTGGTAAGAAACAGAAAACTGCAAATAGCGGAGAAATAATTGAATCTGTTGTCGAGCGATCGCAAACCGTGCCTAAAGCCAACCCCAGCTCAAATAAAGACAAAAACGTTGAAACATACGCCCAAAAACTTGCGAATAAACAAAGAGCGGTCATGCATGAATTAATAAACTTGGAGACGGAAGAAATCACCGTAACTAACGCCGATACAGGCGATGATATACTTTCGGATAAAAACGATGCAGAAGGCTCCACCTCGTCAGACCGTCTAAACAAGAAGAAGCGAACAAGACCGGTTACAATTGGTACTGGAGCATCGTCAAATCTTAGAGCTGCTGAAAAGATTATAAAGCTTTTTATATCTAGAATTGAAGAAGGCACGTCTGTAGAAGAAGTTAACAAACACATAAAAGGAATCTTGAAACATAACAAATTTGAAAGTCAACCCATCGTTTCGCGAATGGGAAATACAAATTACATACTAAATATACCCGCAAACGATTATGAATTAATAACTAACCCTCAACATTGGCCCCAGGGAATAGAAATCAGTAGATACATTTTTCCACGACAAAATTCTCTGCAAAATTCTCAAAATTTTCGAACAAAGCGTACATCGAACACAACAAGATAACACAACAACTCAAAATTATACACATTAATGTACAGGGACTTATGAATAAACTTGACGAAATTGAAATATTTAACAAAATTGAAGTGTCCACTTTTTTATGTATTACCGAGTCATGGTGCAAGAAAGAAGAAATTAATCTAGCCTCTATGAGCGGATTCAATCTATCGGCATGGTATTCTAGGACTGTGCATGCTAGAGGGGGCGTAGCCATCTATACTAGGGAAGACATTATTACAAAACCACTGAAGCATGTCTCCGAACTTTCGGTCGAAATGCATATTGAATGCTGTGCGGTAAGATGTACAGTAAATAAATTTAAGTTGGCAATATTAACCGTGTACAGACCTCCTTCCGGTAATTTTGAGACCTTTATAACTAATTTGTCCCTAGCGATTGAAGAAATCAGTAACGTTGCTCCTAATATAATAGTTTGTGGAGACTTAAACATTGACGCTCTATCAAATACGCTAAACACACAGATTTTATTCGATCTGTTTGAATCCTTTAGATTGACTAATAAAATAACCGAGCCAACGAGAGTATTTACTAATAAACGAAGTTACACTTCCTCAACAGGAATCGACTACTTGGTATCAAACTTTCCTTCCGAATATTTCACATGTCAAGTGATCAACACTAACCTGGCTGATCACAAGGGCCAATCCTTAACTCTAACTCTACCAATTTCAAGTTCATACGGTAAATCCTGTGCAAGTGAAAGCGAATTTATATCTAAAAGGTTTGTCACTAAAAATGCGATAGCAAAAATGAAAAACGAATTACGAAATAACACATGGGAATTTACTTATACTGACAAAAACATAGGAGATTCTTTTAATGAATTTAGGAATACAATCCAATGGTGCCTCGATGTATGGTGTCTTATACAACATGTACGAAATAATAGAGGGAAGCAGCGATCGTGGATCAACACGAAGTTAAATCTTGCCTACAACAATGTAAACGATCTTAATTGGCTGTGTAACAATATCGATTATGACTTCTTCAAGCCTATTTATAATTACAAAAAAAAAAGAATATAAGCAACTAATTCAACAAACAAAAAATGATTATTATAACCTGAGAATTTGTACTTCAGATAATAAAATCGCGGAAATATGGAAAATCATTAATAAGGAATTAAACTCCAAGAAGAAAACTAAACTGAATACTATCAAATTCCAAAATGAAACGCACGATAATCCAGTAAATATAGCAAATATATTTGGCAATTATTTCGCTACAGCAGCTCAAAACATGATGCAGAATCACTTTAAAGACAACCTCTCCAAAGCATGCACCAGCACCTCATATGTTAAAATGACAATGAGGTTCTTCCATATTGAAGAGCATGAAGTAAGGAATACTATCCTACATCTGAACAACAAAAAATCCCGCGGACCTGATGACTTGTCTGTTCAAATAATTAAAAGTGTATGTGACGAAATTGTAGTCCCTTTAACTTTCTTGTTTAACAAATCAGTGAATAGTGGTGAGTTCCCTGAGTGCTTAAAAGTTGCAGCAGTGCTTCCGATCTATAAAAGAGGCGATCCCGGTGATATTAGTAATTACCGCCCTATTTCTCTCCTCAGTGTTCTCTCAAAAATTTTCGAACGCCTCGTGTATAATCGTATAATGCAATTTGTCAACAAATATGACTTACTCAACGGGCACCAGCACGGCTTCCGTGGCTCGAAATCGACAGAAACTGCTTCATATGCTTTTGTAGAATGCGTGAGTAAAGAATTGGACGCGAACAGATGCGTAGCAGGACTGATGTTTGACCTGTCGCGCGCCTTTGACACTGTTTGTATTAAATTTGTTGAAGATAAATTGTACCAATTAGGCATAAGAGGAAACATATTAAAATGGCTAATATCATTCCTAAGTAACCGTTATTTTTACGTGAAATGTAAGAACTCGAAATCGAACACATTTACCAGTAATATGGATGTGGCACAGGGGTCCGTGCTGGGGCCTTTGATATTTCTGTTATATGTCAATGACTTGCCTGATCATGTCTCTGCTAATCTTATAACGAGTTTCGCGGATGATACAACGATTATTGTTTCATCGCCTGATAACAAATCTCTTGTAATTTCTGTAAATAGAGTCATCGACCAATTTAAAAACTGGTGTCATGCCAACAGATTAATTATGAACGAGGACAAAACTTGCTGCCTCTATTTTTACAATAAAATTCCTACCCATATGGCCGATGACTCCGATACGAAAATAGCCAAATTGTTGGGCCTATTGATTGATCCCCAACTAACATGGAATAGGCAAAAAGAGTACATTTGTGGTAAATTAAATTCAACCTACTATGCTATACGTAAACTAAAAAACTGTTTAAATATTAAAGGTCTACTGCAAGTGTACTATGCTTTGGCCTACCCACACTTATCGTACAACATCGTTGTATGGGGTAAAAACATTGTGAATGGTCGCATCTTTATATTACAAAAAAGACTAATACGACTCTTATTCAATCTGAAACCCCTTGACTCCTGTAAGCCGTATTTTAGTATGTATAAAATATTGACAGCGCCCAGTATATTTATTTACCGCTGTGCTCTTTTTGCGCGTAAATATCTACACAACTTTGAAAAAAATGGGAAATGTCACTTATATCCAACAAGGAACGCTGATCAAATAAGGGCCTTCGGACACCGGACGTCTCTATTTGAAACGTTCTCCGCAATACTGTTGTTATAGAGTTTATAATAATCTACCTAAAGAGTTTAAATCTATAAGCAGTTATAATGTATTTAAAAATACAGTGAAAGATTATTTAGTAGCTAAATGTTACTATAGTTTAAGCGACTTTTGTTAAATTTATGGTCTGTATTTCTTTTTTTTTTTTCATGACGTATCCATTGTCCCTTGTGATGTTATTGGCTCAATAAAGTACATTTACATTTACATTTACATTTACATTTACATTTACATGTATCGGGAAGTGATGGAACTTTTAGGATGAGGACGAACTTGTTAAAGAACCAAGGAGTGAACTACTGTTGTTATTAAGCCTTAGGGAAGAATGGCACGAACCGATGATAAAATCTCTTCGTTCTACAAAGACAGTGACACCTGGCCCTAGTGGTTGCTTATTTTAATAATACATTAAACTAGAAAATGTTACTTCATGTTATGGAAGAAATTTTTATTTGTAAAGTTAAATGAAGTTTATAAAACTATTTAATATAATTTTGTGTTGTTAGAGAACTGTTTGTTTAAACGCTAAATATCATTAAGTACATTTATGCGAATAGAACGGATTGATTCGTATTGAATCGAGTTATTAGTGTGCGTATTACGATTAAAGTCAGAAATAAAAACACAACTCGTTTCGATGCCATATGTTACGTAGTTACATATGCACACTAAAAATCAAAATTGCGGCCTAATCCCTTCTGACAACAGGTGATCAATATCTTTTCTAATCAAGTGACCTATGGAAATTAAATAATGTGTCTTTGATTAGTTCATCATCTCAAATGCCACTTGAATTACATATTTATATTGCATTCCTATACAAAACGATAAACAGCAAAAATTTCAAAAACGAAAATAAGAACTAATTGAAAAGTGAGAATTGCTTTTAATTTGTTGATTAAACTTAAATGTGAGATGAAACAAAACTTATTAAATGTTAATTATTGTTCCATAATTTAACGAACAAAAAATTATGTTTAGTGATAAACAGTAATTTGGTTCGAAAGTCACTCGAGCACCGCAAAGTAGCAAGGTTTCCACCGAAAAAATTCCACCGGAAAAATTCCGACCTTCTCTTCCTCCCACTCAAAGCAGATTCTGCCGCAAACATCCAACGGGAGAATAAAGCCACTATAAAATTAAATTATAACTAACACGTGCCCCAAATTTGAGATACGAGAAAATACCAACAAAGACTAGATGATTATTAAAAAGGGAAGAAAGTAGAAATACTTTTAGGTTCCAAAATTAACACAAAAAATAGAAAAAATATTGTTAAATATGCATCTTACAAAGGAACAGAATGACTAATTTTTTTACTTACGCTTCAAATTTTCAGAAGCTGGTTGAGAAAACCTAGGATAAATAACGATTTTACTCGAATACAAGACCAGAAAAACATGATCCGGATGGTCGATTTAAATCCTCCAAACAAAACGTGCGAAATTTCCTTCTTCCTAAGAACAACGTACCTTTGACTTTTCACGTTAACAAGAAAATTTGATTGGCAATGAGTGTTTTGAAAAACTGTAATTCAATAGCTCAGTCAAAATTGAACATTATCCTCGAGCAACTACAATCGACTAAACTCGCCTCAAACAAATGTTATCTGATAACGACCTAACAACCTGTTTGTCCCACTATTGCCGAACAAGAGTACGTATACGATTCCATCCAGAAATTCAAAATTATAATAGAAATTCTTTTGAATTAAATCAACTTACGAAAATACATCTAAATCTACAGTATGAGCATAAATGTTTGAGGACAAGTTGAATTTCCCGCCTTTCAATATTTTTCTTAAGTTGGTCAAATGCATAGGTTACAAAAAATATAGGCAAGTAATTTGTTTATTTTAAATACAAGAAGCGGCAATAACTACTGACAGGTACATTAGGCAAACGCGCCCCATTTTGTCTTATGAATTCTTGGAGCCGGCTGCAAAATTTACACAGGCGACACCGAACAAAAATTAATTTCTCAGGACGGCCACACACAAAGAGTAAAAATTACTAGATAGAGACGCGGGAAATTCAACTTGTCCTCAATCATTTATGCTCATACTGTAATTTTAACCCGTAACAACCGTCCGAAAAGAAACTTCGGTCGAATTCATTATATGTACTCAGCAGAAACACCAACATTAAGCGATTTTTCGCGACATACACATGTATGTATGTATGTATACATACTCAACATACTCAGCATACAAAAGTATGTCGCGAAAAATCGCTTATTGTGAGGTGAAAATTATTAATACAATAGCGCGCTAAATTTAAACGCCCTTCAATCATTTCTGAACACACTCTACATTTGTATGGACAAGAATTCGAAAACGCATCCTAATACATAGAGTATCCCATAAAAAAATTGCTTTAACTTATAAGTATTACATTTATGTGATGTTCAATTGCTTTTTCGTTTTGTAAACATGTGCAGAAATTTAAAGTAGTCTATATAAATTTTGTATTAAACTTTTTTTTCTAAAATGAAAAATAAGAAAGTTAAAGGTGGTAGGAATTCTCACGTTCACACAATGTACTTAACTCCTGACATATTAATATTCTTTGGCTAGATGTGAACACGGCTCTAATTAAATACGTACGTGCTTCTAAATCCTTCTGCATATTAAGACGATGATTTCTTTAAAACTAAAACCCTTTAGATTAAAAGTAACGAGAGAAAATTTATTTAAACTTCATTACTTTTGTTCACGTTAATAATAAATAAATTGCTGGAAATTTCGTTCAGATGTTTCTAAATTTGTCAATTTTTTTGCGAGACAAATAAAAATAGAACGAGAAAGTATGAGATATTTTTTTCGGTAGGGGAACGGTCAAAAATAGAACAAAAAATTTGAGGAGTACATAAATTTTATTCGCATAAAATTATGAATTGCAAATAACACGGCGCCGGCGGTGTTTTCTAAAGCTCGTAATGACTAGTACGATTATGATAAATTTTCAAATATGTATGTTATAATAAAAGCTGGTCCATTTAATTTTAGTATTGTCAGTATTCACTGTCCGAATGTAAGTGTACTGGAACAACAACAATAATAATATTAATAATAAAGTTTACCTATTAGTCAGCAATGTAAAACAATAACATCCGGAAAAGAGATATAATTTATTGCTAATCTG
Source organism: Dorcus hopei (assembly GCA_033060865.1). Classification (NCBI taxonomy): domain Eukaryota; kingdom Metazoa; phylum Arthropoda; class Insecta; order Coleoptera; family Lucanidae; genus Dorcus; species Dorcus hopei. Next base: position 10,193,813 of record CM065426.1, read on the forward strand.
AAAGGTAGCTTCCCCGGCGAGACCGTTTTACAGGATTACCTAGAATTCTAATAGCACGCGTAAATAACATGTTTAAAGCGTTCCCTACTCTTACAGTTATTATTACAGCCCGGATTCTAATTCGATTTAACGAAATGATTAAAACGAAACGGGCCTGAATGTAACAATATTACTCTGTTCATACTATAATTTTAATAAGTCATAGAGCCGCTCTCCGCAATCAATTTTTTATGAGGAGAGCACAAAAAGGACAACAAAAACAGTCAGTGTATTGGCGAGACATCAAGGAGACCCCAGTCTGGTCGGAGCCCGAAAATGGCAGGAAAATCATCAGAATAAACGGGATCCCACTAACGCTTGTGAAAGAAATTGCCGAGCGATCAAAATATCGCATGTAATCCGACGATATTGAAGCGATACGACTGCTGTCGATTGAGTTGCCCAAATATCGCCGCGTCTGTGGTCTCCTTCACAAAAATTCACTAAACAATACAACTGGCAAACTGTAACGTTGAATGTTTTTTCCTTTTTTTCTACACTGAGAAAAATGGAATTTTGGGATTTTGATAAAACATCATTCCTATCGATAAAATAAAAGTATAATGTAAAAGTATAATGCTGTCTTGTTATAAGATCCATCTTACTCTAAATTAATCACGATTCTTAGCACTATGAAACTGTTTAAGTTTAAGAATGTAAAATTATCATTGTACATAATACATAGTGTTAAAATATAATAAACCATAATGAAATATTATGCTGAATAAATTAGTAATAAAATGTTATGTCTGACTTATGTTAATTACTCCGGTAATTTTATCATGACAGGAAATGATACTTTAAACAACAAACCACCTAGTGTTAATTTTGCAGTAGTACGCTGAGTCGCTTTTTAACGCGAATCCGAATAAAATGTTCGGAATTCTTCTTAATATAAACGTACTCCTTTGTGCCATTTTTCTCAGTGTATAAACTTGGACGGCATCGAACGTAAACATTTGAAGAGCCCACGCAAGGAACCTGTTAAGTCCGTTTCTGGGAATTTTCAGGTTATGACGCATTGTGGTAGCCAATTCAGAGAAGTATCTAACTGTCCCATTCAGAAGTAAAAAGCTTGTTTAGTACGCGTGGTATTTTGAGTTTCAGTTTAGGCCTTCCTTCCCGGAAAGAACGCGTTTAGACTTTGAGAACAGGAGAATAATGTGTTTAAGAAACAGTGACTTAACACGTTCTTTCCGTGGCCTCTTCATTTGTTTTTAACTTCTGATTAACTTGAACCAAGCAATAAATGACTTTTTTCTACTTTGCGTTCACAATGAACTCATTGTGACACCAAAAACAGTTTCACAATGAAGCTCATTGTGAAACTGTTTTTGGGGAAATTTTAGTCAATTTTTAATTGAAAATATTTATTAGATTTTACAAAATAACTCATTATTTATTTGTTACTTAACAGAATACTCACAATGAAGCTGGATAAGAAAAATTAATAACTTGTTAAAGTGACTTTTGATTAAAACGAAAGGTTTTCAGTGTTGCCACGCATTACAACTAAAATTCCCCATATACCAAGGAGATCAAATTTTTGACAATATTTTTCATTTTTTTGTTCAATAAGTGACGCAAAGTAGAAAAAATACTATATTTTACACGTTTCACAAGAGGCATTGTAACACTCGTTCCGTTGGGGCACTCCGAGCTTGCTACGCTTCGCTCGTCGTACCCCAACCCCACTCGTGTTACAATAAGCCTTCTTGTGAAACTCGTAAAATAATATACTATTATTCAATTGAGACGGGACAATCACGAGCTCAGTGCAACACAGCGCACATCTATGGAATATGTGACCGTCGCATCGCAAGATCGAACCTATTTCGCGACCTAATATCCTTGCTGTAGTTATTACGACGAAATAATGCAAATAAATTAACATTTTGAAATAAAAATATTCCACAAGATTAAATCTGAAATCTTTCCTCCAAATGCAACAACATGTTATTATGTAAACAAGTTAATTAAATAAGCACCGAAGTAATTATGACGTCGCTCGTTGGAAATAATTCATATAAATATAGTAGAGTGTAAATGCGAATTCAACAGTCGACCGAAGTAACCAGCGAGATAAATAACGATAATCCAAAAAACGATGGCATTCAAAACGTGTGCTTTTACTAAAAACTGGTTAGTAATAGCAGTTATAGTTATGTGTTTGTGTACCGAGTATTATTGCCAATGCACTGGGGGTACTGATTGTACCAGTTGTACATCAGCATGCACTGGTTGTAGAAACTGCCCAAATGCACAAACGTGTACCAATTCTGAAAATTGTATCAATGCAGTCACATGTACGAGCTCAACCAACTGTCACAAAGCTGCAACCTGTACCGATTCAACCAACTGTTACCAAGCTATAACCTGTACCACTTCAACAGGATGTCCCGGACATTAAGTTTTTTTATTGTCAAAAATAATAAAACACAATTAATAGGTTGATGCATAATTATTAGGCGTTTTCAGAATAAATATTGTGTAAAAAGCGCCTGATAATTATGCGCCGTAGTAATATGTTCATCGCTAAAACATAATTCGTCGGCCTAATATGTTAACCTGCCAAGTCCACTTTTGGTCGAATATTACTTTTGATGCAATTAAAAGTCGTGGACGAATGATAAACGCATAAGTCACATATATTTTCAAATTTCCAAAATGAAAAATAAACATATTTTCAACAACGGGATTTTAGAAATTCCAAATTCAGAAATTTTTAAAGAAATACTCCTGTTAAGTTCTTTCATGCTCCTGTAAAGTTTATCAAAACGTACTTAGCAGGTTAACAAATTAAGGCAACGAACTGTAAGCTTAATCTGTATTCTATGCTCTCTGTCCCTTTGTTTCCTAAGGAGGATAATTTTGTACTGGGAGAGAAAGGGCTATCGGAAAATAATAAAAATTGCTAATATAACTGATTTCGTTTTCTATTCCGCTGATTTCATCATAATTTATGATAAATGGTGTGTTTTCGATGTCAAATAGGATAAAACGTGAATTTATCCTCTTAGTTTTTATGATAGTGTCACAGTAACGAGACGCCTCCACCAATATGCAGTAACGTGGTGTCTTCACCCTGTCACGATGTCGTGTCTAGTATTTTCTTTTTTTATGAAAAGATTGATTTCTTTTTTGTTTCTAGGTAAGATAACGAGATTATTTTTGTTAATCTACAAACTCAGAAATGTCAACTATCAATTAGGTACTTGATTAACTAGAAATAAGCACGGGTTTCATTGTAAAAATTTTAGTTTCCGTCTATCTGCAAAAATACAATTTTTGATAGTGCTAGTAAGAGTAACGAAAGAAAATTTATTTAAAATTCGTAAATTTTATTTACGTTAATAATAAATAAATTGCTGAAAATTTCGTTCAGGTGTTTCTAAATTTTTCAATTTTATTTTGTGAGACAAACAGAAATAGGGGGGGGGGGGCGACGGTCAAAAATCAAACAAAAAATTTGACGAGTACATAAATTTTATTTGCGTAAAATTATGAGCAGAAAATAACACGGCGGCGTTTTCAGAGTTCGTAATGACTAGGTACACTAAAACATGGAAATGAGTGTCAAACGTTGAACTTGGTATTCCGCTTGCATAATTCGAGCTAAATATAAGCCCGGGCGTTATTTATAATTTCGGGGCCCTATTTTCGTCCCATTTCCTTTTAATCGCGTCAGGAGCACCGACGTCGTACAGCAAGATATCGGAGGATTCCTCCAGTAACTTCTCCATTTCTTCCTCTTCTTTCTGAAACAATAGAGCTTACATCCAATTTTCTCTCCCCCCAATTTTTATACTTACTTCAGTTACCACTGTGTTATTGTTATTTATTTCTTGCGCGTTGCTTCTGCGCTGCTTTTCCTTCAAACAGCAAAACACCTCGTACAGTAAGAGCCCCCTCATCTTGCACTGGCCGGTCCTGATGGTCAACAAGAGATCCAGCAAATCGCGACATATTTCCTCTTTGATGAGGAGGTGATAATCGGAAAGCTCTGCAAAAATGATTGGGAAAAGAAATTAAGTTAAATGGACAGGAAACTAATGTCAGCAAATTGTTGGCATCAATTTCGTAAATATTTTCCTCATGTTCTGTCGCATGGCCGACACCTGATTTTTTTTATATGTAATCATTTCAAATGCTTGCTTTGAACCTGCAAGGTTTCGACCCTTTCTCGTAATTAAAAGGGTCAAAATAAATGTAGATACTTGGTCCATTAAAAAAAAAGCTTTAAATCATATTTGGATAGATTTGCCAAAAATCTGCCTTTTATTCAATAGAAAAAGTGAAAATAAATGAACAGCGCAAGAGAAATGAAGCATGAAGGAAGAGGAAGGCACGAAATTACAACAATAATCTTTAAAGCTAAAGAAATTGGTTTTGGAAAGAATGAAAATAGAGAAAAAATGAGCAGACTTGTCGAAGCAATAAAGAAAGCTAAGTAAGATTTAGAAAGAACATAGAATGCAAAGAAGGAAATATCTTCTTTTGTGCCAAACAAACTACTTGTCAAAATACTTTCGTTGTATTTCAAACTAATGCGACCGTTCTGTCAACCAACTAGGGAAGACATACCCGTATGTTTGAGCTACCCGGGTACCCGAATAAACTATCCGGATACTACCCGGGTACCCGTATTGTGCTCGGGTAATTTTATGAGCTGGGGTACCCGTGTAAAACTGAGGCCCGGATCTCACACGGGTACCCGTATAAATTCGGTTACCCGGGTAAGTTCGGGTATAAATTTGGATATTTCAACATAAACGGATTCATGAATTTTACATGAGCGTCCGAATGTTAAAAATAATAAAGTTTTCATCATGTAATAATAGACAGTAATAATGTTTTTCCAAGATTCTGTGCTGACAAATTACACGGGTATTAACGGGTACCCGGATAAAAACATGTTACCCGGGTAATAATCGCACGGGTAGTATTCGGATACCCGATGTACCCGGGTAATAACGGGTACCCGAATAAAGAAATGATACCCAAGTAATAATTTCACGGGTATTATTCGGGTACCCGATGTACCCGGGTAATAACGGGTACCCGGATAAAAAAATGATACCCGGGTAACAATTATACGGGTAGTATTCGGGTACCCGGGTACCCGATGTCTTCCCTACAACCAACTACTCAAAAAATGTTATTCCGACAGATTTCACCGCACACGATAAAAGATGGGCTGGTATTCAGAATTTAAAACCAACATCTGTGGTTTCATTGTTTATTGCTTTTGTAAGACAGTGTTCATGAAAGTGAGATGTTTAACAGAGTCGTCCTTGACTATTCTTATTTTTACTAAATTAAAGTCGTGCCTTCATCATCGCTTTAGCCTTTCCAAAAAAGAATTATAATAATTACTTTTTACTATTTACAACTAAAATCAGTGTGTATTTCCAACCGCTTATTATTCTTTCTTTTGCCAAGTCCAAATTTAGATGTTTGCCAACTTGGCACTAAATATTCGATAATTAGCAATGATTAGAAAATAACTTCGTGCAAGAGAGTAAGATCGAAATCGCTCGTGCATTTTTTTACCGAAGCACTTACAGTAAAAATAATATTTACACGGTTATTTCGAGCCTCACCGGAGTAATTTTGTAAATATTTTGAACAGGCGGTTTTGCGAAACCACAAGCCGCGGAACCGAAAATACGCCCGCCGTTTAATTAATGAGATAATTAAAGGGAAAAGGGGGAAGTCCTCTTGGCACAGACTTCTAAAGAAAAAATTCGCGGAAACTTCTGCGCCAACATAAAATCGATGAATCAGATGTAAGTCAGAAAAAACAAAACAGTTTTCTCGGGTTTCTGATTTAATGGAAGTCAAAAGGTTCAGAATTGAATTTTAATTTAAAAAATGTCTTTAGGAAGGCAAATAATAGCCTGATGAAGACACGGTTTGAAGTTGGCAAAAATAACAATGGTACGTAAGTACAAGACGACCCTGTTGGACATTCCAACTCTGTGAATACAATTATATAAATAAATGGAATAAATAACGGGAAGTACAGGATTAATAACAAAGCCGGGTTTATCTGGGGCAGGCTACATTAAAATAACAAAACAACTTCTGAATTCCTGTCCTTTTTTAACGTGAAATGAGTAACTTGTTCGAGATCATATTATCAAACATCATCTATTCGAAAGAAATTTATTCGAACACAAATAGAATTATTTCTTATTTTAATTTGCACGGGAAATAATTTTTTTGAATGTCGTCTGTTCGAAAATAAATCTATGCGACTGATTCGAATAGAATCCTTTCCGAACAGATGATGTTCGAATAGAATCCCTTCCGAACAAATGATATTCGATCAAACAAACGTTTAAATCGCTTTTGTCTTTTTTTTAGATAAAAAAATACCGACCCGTCCATAAATACCCTTCCTCATATCCAAGTATCCAAACCAATGTGTATTTTAACTGCACGGCAATATGGTTCGTTTCAGGCACAAAACAGGAAAGTTTCCCCTTCCAAAATTGGATCAAACCGTCCACATTGCGTTCCTCCTCGAAATTCTGCAGGCACTTCCCCAAAACCGAATTCACAAACCCGACCTTCTTGCTGTTCATGAAGGTCTTGCAATCGAAACACATCCATTCCGTCTTGGATTTCAAGGGATTCACCGGCAGGACGTACCTCTTGCATTTTTCGCAGAGCAGCGCGTTTAAATACCCCCCGAATTCCGCAGGGTCGCGACAGCGTTCGCACAAACAGCAGAAGTGCTTGGTGATGAGGAGATGTTGGCGCCTTGTCAAGGTGTTCCAGATTAGGCGGGTGTAACTGTGGAATATCTCTGCGCTTTTTGGAATGAAAGTGGCGGCCCTCACTACCATGCGTTGCCCTTCATCGAAGACGTGGATGGCATTTGGGGAACAACTATGATTGACTAGGCTGCCTAGGGTATATAACCCTCGAAGACTAAATTGCTTGGAGTCATCACCCACTAAAACCTCGAAAGCGTTAGCATCCAAAATCGAACAAACCCCCCTCATGAACACAAGGTCTTCTTCACTAATACCCAACGATAGCTTAGATTTGAGACCATCAAGTTCTATCCCGTTTTTCGGATCACTATGCGATTTTAAAACATTCACTAAACGCTTGCGGTTTTCACTTAAGCAAAGGGAACGTATGGGCGTCAAACACTTAACTATTTCCGGCTTGACTTGCGTTAGATTTACGCCGTTCTTCCACTGGGCGATTAAATCGCACTCTTTCCTGTGGACTTCAGAATTTTGGCAAAGTTCGGAACAAACGGGCAAACCGCAATTTCGAGCACAGCACTTTACGTTCTCGTACTTATAACAGACCACGCATATTTCCGGCGAATCTTTCCTCACCCTGGGGCCGATTATTATGGGGCAATCGACGAAAATTAGTTCTCCCGGTTGAATGTCACGAGTGGAGAAAACCCCTCGGTCCCCCAAGGGTGACCGCCGAATCTCCCAAGGGGCATCGTCCAAAAACACTTTATTCAATTTCAAGAACTCATTGACCAGTTTGGCCGTCAATTCGGACCCGGGGCACATTTTTCTCTCGGCACAGTTCGAAACCGCACTGTTAATTAATCAATGACCACTTGCAATTAATACTTGCAATTTTGGCTTGGCAATCACGGTTGTAAATCACTCTTTGGCAGAGGGTTCTGTGGACGACACGCGCCGGAAAAATTGGCTTTAATTGAGATGAGTTTAGCAGACGTATGAAAACGATCGGGGACGCGCATCGTCGTAACTACCGACGGTCTTAAGCAGATTGTTTGTTACGTTGAACAACGCACCGGGTTTTTTCTTGCCGAAGAAATAGCTCTTAGACGAGACGGGACGATAAATTATACAGTTCTATTCGTGCCCCGTATAAACACGTAAATATCACGTAATTTTAGCAATTTCAAATTAATTACATAGAAACTAAAGGAAAATTAAAAGTATTTTTAGTTGTACGTGTACGCTCAATAAGTTTCTAGAATTAAAAAAAATTATTGCGCAATTCTATTTAAATTGATCTTTTTAAAATTTCCGCTGTTTTTCTTTTTTTAAACAGCGTCATTTTCACTAAATTACAATACAACACTTTTCGAAGTACAGACAATAGTTGTCCGCACTGCTCCAGTCTAGAATTACGTTTGGAACAAAAGCGTGATAAAATAATTCGAGAAAGTCTTTACTCAGTCTTTATTTTAATGAATGATTCCTTGTTTTGAACACGTTTCGATGTACAAACGATAGATGTCAGCACTTCTCAAATCTAAAAATTCAAAACTGTCTCCGTTTTCTCGAAACGGTATCACACAAGAGGTAATAAACAGACTACTTCGATAAAATCTTTAATATTAAAATGAGAGTAAGTATCGACAAGTTAATTGTATTCAATAATTTCATAAATTGATCAATTGACACTACCTGCCACAAAAGCGTCTGTGAAGTAAAGATGAAATCCCGCCATTTCTTGAAACGGTGCCATTCAATTTAAACTACGTTCTCAAAAGGCATCTATGCTAAAACCTCTGGAATGCAGACGTGATTAATTCGATAAAATCTTTGTTTGTTTCAATACAGAAAGAAATACTTATCGTCTTATGAAAACGATAGGTTCGTTCCATTCGTCAGGATTTCGAGTTCTGAACCGTTCAAAATCCTACTGAGCATGAGCAGTGCACAAAATTGGATATAAATTTCATACTGCGCATGATTTGAACGATTCAGAACCTCGAAATTCTGCCAAATGGAACAGACCTGATGTTACTCTGACTGAACTGTTGTACAAACATTTTCGGTACACAAATAAAATAGATGTCAGCATTTCTCAAATCTGTTAAACCCAAGATAACCTCTAAAACGGCACCAGTGGCGGTTCATTCTTAAAGAGGGCAAAATCGTTGTGTACCGTAAGGATATTATTTAGATTTTAGACAAATCTCACATATGAATTTTCAGTTTCATAATGAGAATCATAAACTACACATTTACCGCAAAGTTTTAATAAATTCACATTTTTTTACAAACAAAGGTTATGTTGGAGCCAAGCATTGCAGCAAACGTTAACAAAAACCGTTCCGTTAAATATCTAATGTACAGTCGTGTTCAAAGTGTTGTACAGAATTTTTACTGTGTAACCTTGTATGTGCATTCAAGTAAGTTCAAAAAATTGTTGTACAAGTTTTATTGCATGTACGGTTTCTGGCAATAATAATATTATCGAACACGAAAATAGAAACGCCAATTGCCGCTCAAAAGCAAAGATATTTAAAACGTAGCTGTACAACACCTTTTTGAACACAACCGGGCATAAATCCATGTATGTACCTAGTTACTGAAACAGCAGTACAATTAAATCAGAGTTAGGGCGAGTTTCATAATCGAATTTAAAGGAGACTTTAAAACTAAAGTCACATTCAGATGTCTAAACAAATGTGCTTTCATATTTGTTTTGACATTATGAAACTGGCCCTTAGTCCTTTTTAATTTTAAATTCAAACTTACTATTTTACAAGTAGTGTGAACATATTTAATCACTGCATACATATATTTTCTTCCTCCTTCTTTAATAAAAATTTATATTAAGCGTTCCGATTTGTTTGACGCATCAACGGTAAATTTAACGTTTTTATAAACGCATCGAATTTAATGTAGGTGCAAGTGACGTACACTGTAAAAAGTTTCATGGTAAATTTACCTGAATAATCATTGGTTATTTGTGGCCAGCAATAATCATGGTAAAAATACTGTAAAAATACATGTAAGTTTACCATGAAATGGTAAAAATATATGTAAATTTAATATTTCATGGTAATATTTACTATTTCATTACAGTATTTTTACCATGATTATTGCTGGCCACAAATAACCAATGATTATTCAAGTAAATTTACCATGAAATTTTTTACAGTGTATGCGGAAACGGAACGCACTCTAATGCATTAGGTAATACATCAATAATTTCGAGAAAACCTTTAATATTAAAGCGAAAAGGAAGGAACAATCAATAAGTAGATTTAAGTTTCATAATTTTCTAAATTCATGAATAAACACATCACGGCTTCCTAGATTAATAAAGAACAAAATTATTTATCCGGCTAGTCGCGTTCTTAGTTCAGGGCCATTTTTCTGTGCCGAAGAGGGAGCCACACTGCGGGACCCTTTGCCAACTTCAGAAAAGTGTTTGTGAGCAACAAAGTAGCGCATAATTTGCTAAAGTGCAGCATTTTTGCGGTGATAAGAATGCAATGTATTTATGATTTATTATTCAAATTGTCATGAAATGTACAATATTCGAATGAAAATGTAACATTAAACGCAGTTACTCTGGCAACGGCGGAAGTTCAATTCAAAATTATGCAGAAGGAGCCACACTAACGAGAGTTTTCGTAGAACGCTTTTTTCAAACACGACCGGCCGTTTAGACGTATAGAGTACTGGTACTTCATTAAGAGTTGAAACGTTCGCTAAATTTGTTTCAAAACAAAATTACATGTTTAGTTTTACAGTATTACATGTTTAGTTTTAAAATAACAAACAGATGTTCGTACTCTTGGCATTTTTTCTTGCAAGTAATAAGCCAGCATTCCAGGGCGACGTGCCGTCCCCTTTCAAGTAATGATGGACTACAGCTGGCTGTAAATCTGTCAGCAGAGTAACCTTTATCTTTGTATTTCGAATTTCTGTACAAAAGTTGGTCGCGCTGAAATCGCAGATACATGTACATTAGCGGAAAAAGCATATCGAATTACGCTCAAGCTAAAGTGTTTTGTTTTTGTCTGTTTCTTTTCAAAGTTGACGTCATAATTCTGGGTCAGCTCAAGATGCGCTTGGAGTGCAGTAGAGAAAAACAAACTGCGGTTGGTGAGGTACAGACGCGTTCCGTATGACAGTTTTGAAGCACGTAATTTATAGGTGTTTATAAGAAAATGCATTCAGGGCGTGTGACAGAATTCAAATCAACGATTACCATTGGTCGGTGGGTTTATAAAAATCTATCTGGCAAGTCCGAGGGGGTGTTGTTAAGTTTTACTTGCGTTATAGGAACACGAAAAACAGACAAATAGCATTGACGCTTTATCGAGGACGGTTCAGTTCAATTCTAATTTGGTTTCGCTGGTTTTTCCTTAAGCGCTTGTAGTCTTTATTCATTTATAGTTAAATCATTTATTTCGTTACGGGTAAATAAAGTGTGTTGATAAAAAAGGGCAATTAAACAAACAATTACGCGTCGCGATGCGGGTGTATTTAAACAGAGTGCGCTAAGTGCGTGAGTGTACGCGATCCGCGGATTACGCGAACAGGTAAATTACACTTCTTTGTATCCTTTCGTCACAGATTTGGTGGTGTCAATTGAGTGAGAATAATTTAAAATTGCATTAATTAGTGACTAGAAGTCTAACAGTTCCGTATTTCCATTGCTTTAGATAAATTTAATTAAACCATTTTATTTTCCTTGAGTCGAGTTTTAAACTCCGACAAACATCATTCACTTGGTAAAGTTTTGTCTCGTTAATTATTACATTAGTTCTGTGGTTAACCAACCAGCAGGAGTTAACTATGCATCAAATCTACCTGTAAATTCTTATACAGTGTACTCTAGAAATCGTATTCCTTTGAGAATATTCTCTGCCAAGTTGGAAACACGCTAACGGTTGCTTTCGATTTGTACAGGGAAATCGCCAGTCTAAATCACTGGCTTGAGGCAAGTTATATCTGCCGACGAAATCAAGTGTGTCAGCACAATTTAAACTCAGAAATCAAGACAAATTGTCTCTACGAATTTCGAGAAATCACGAGACCAAACAATTTGAACTACGTATTCAGAGCTATCTTCTTGACAAAGTTTCTTTCACCCCTGTAAGTGTGTGGGCCAAACTGTGGTCTTTGCCGAGAGATTTGCCGGTTAATTAGAAGCGATTGAGAGACTGAAAGTGCCAAAAACACCCATAGTGTAGTGCCAAAAAAAACAGTCAAACTGAGTTCTTGCGCTATAAATTAATTAGATAGGTTTAGACGGCGAAAGAGCAAGAAATAGAGGGACCTGAAACCCAAGCAAGCGGGTACAGAATACCACCTTCGACGCAAGGCGAAAGTAGTCGAGATAAGCTCTTACTATTTCGACCCCAATTAAACGCTCTGGTGAGAGGAGTAGCGGCGTTTTCTACACTCCACCTTATTAATCAGGTTAGCTAGAGAAATCCAACACCTCCCACGGGAGTCCCTGAAAAACAGGTGATTGCTACTGATTTACTTGCAAATTAATCGCTGAAGGCAGTATTTTGTATCACATACGCCACCCGAACGTCTAATTAATTTATCCCACTAATTAAGCACTGTAGACCCATTGTGTCACATGTACGTTGGTTGACTGAACAGAACGAGTCTTAGAGTACGATTAAAGTGACAAACACTAGTACCGAGACCAATTGAAGTTGAATGCTAATTAATTGTTAATTTTGTTGAGGAGTAGAGCTCCCCTACGATTATCTGTGTGTTTTAAACTACCAGTTGTGACAGAAGGCAGATTAGACTTCCAATATTCGGAAAGTGAAATCAGTTGAGCGAATTACACTATACTTCTGATCACTATAAATTTTTCTTTGTTTCGTTGTATTGATTTTAAACGCAAGGGTTTTACGCTCACGATATCAGACCCCACAGAGGCTGATACCAGGAGTTTTTCCCATTTTTTTCTTTTTTTTTCAATAAATTAATTAAATTTAATTGTTGCACTTTTTATTTAACGTCTCTAATTCCTTTGTTCTGACGAGTTATTTACTTCTCACATCAAAAGAATCAGGTTATCACGACGTAATTACGGGGTTACATTGACGATCGGGCTATAACTATGAAATATTATAATTATTACCAGCTACTGCACGAATTCCGGAGGGCATTCACCGTAAGCCGAAGTAAGTCACTAACCCTTAAACCTTAGCGCCTGCCATAAAGCCTCAGGTAGAGACAGGACTGCATGCAGCTGTAGTATTAACGTCTGGTGAGCCTCACGGAATTTTCGAAAATCAGTGTTCTATACAGTTACCTAAGGGGCAATAAATTTCAATTGTTGGTTTGTTTGGACAGTTTATTGATTGTTTGCTTGTCCGGGAAGTAAACAAACAAAAAGGGGTAAGTAGGAGAGTTACAGGGTCGACCCCAATTCATCAACGGATAAAGAAGAAGAGAAAAATACTTAGTAATTCGGTCGCAGCCACTGCAGGCAATATAATAATCACTATATACAATAAGGCAATAACTACCTTGCAGTAGTTACTAAATACCGGTTAATGAAAACTTTACTAAAGAAACTGACTTCGTTATAGTTTGGAAAATTGATTAAAATCAATATTAAATGAGTCATAGTTTTATTCACATGATGCAATAATGCAAAGAAACTAGCATTTTTAAATAAAAATATTCCACAAGATTAAATCCGAAACCTTATCTCCAAATGCAACAACATGTTATTGCAATTATTGTGTGAACAAGATAAAGAAATAAGCACCGAGGTCATTATGTCGTCGATGGAAATAAGTCATATATATAGTAGAGTGTACAAGCGAATTCAACAGTCGACCGAAATAAACAGCGAGATAAGTAACGAAAATGCAAAAAACCATGGCATTCAAAACGTGTGCTTTTACTAAAAGCTGGTTAGTAGTAGCAGTTATAGTTATGTGTTTGTGTACCGGGTATTATTGCCAATGCACTGGGGGTACTGATTGTACTAGTTGTACATCAGCATGCACTGGTTGTGCAAACTGCCCAAATGCACAAACGTGCACCAATTCTGGAAATTGTGTCAATGCACAAACATGTACTACGTCTACAAACTGTAATAGAGCCACAACGTGTACAAACTCACAAGACTGTTTTGCAGCCACAACATGTACTAGCTCAAGCAACTGTTACACAGCTACAACCTGTACCGATTCAACCAACTGTTATGCAGCTACAACCTGTACCAATTCAACAGGATGTCCCGGATATGAAGTATTATTATTGTCAAAAATAATAAAACACGATTATTAAAACATACTACTAACTGTAAGCTTAATCTGTATTCTATTCGACCTGTCCCTTTGTCTCCTAAAAAGATAGTTTTGTACTGGGAGAAAAAGGGCTCTCAGACAATAATAAAAATTAATATAACTGATTTCGCCTTTTATTCTGCTGAATTTATAATAAATGATGTGTTTTCGATGACAAACAAGATTAAACGTGAATTTGTCCTATTAGTTTTTATGATAATGTCACGGTAACCTGACGCCTCTATCATGTACGGTAACGTGGTCTCTTCACCATGTCACGGTGTCGTGTCCAGTGGGTCACGTTAGCCGTTTAGGGGCGTAGGTGGAGCTTGAACAATTAATTAATAATAAATAATTTAATATTGATTGAGGAATGCCAGTCTGGGGTAATTGGCGTCCAGATGTCGTCTGGAAGATGACCATGGCACAGACAGGAATGTTTCAGCGGTGGCTGGTAAATCCTGCCGGGACTTACAGCAACGGCGCAATTCAGCTGTCTGGACCCCAAGGGACACCTCATGGTTGTGTAGATCCAGTGAAGCGATGCTTGGTGATCTGGTCGGCCCTCTTGAGTTATGCATACAAGCAAGTCCATAACGTGATGCCTCATCGTCCAGTGCAAGAACTAGGTTTTTGTATTTTCTATTTGGGCTCTGAAGAACTGTGTGTAAATGACATGTTTTTTGTTCTCCTGTAAAATTAGTAAAAGTGGATATAGCCGGTTTTTGCAATGGACCATTCAATTACAACGTTCCGCACCATTTCTTTCACATACATATAATTGTGGAGGGCTTATTTTTTTTTATTAGCCGACATGGTAACAAATCTCTCGAGTTTTCAAACACCTTTAAATATTCCACTTTATTTTCGAATTCCATTACGTTACCTCTTTTACTGGGCCTTCATATCCAAAAACGAGAGTTGATTTTGACTGAACTTTGAAATATCAAATGGCAAACGCTTTAAATTACTACTGCTTTAAAAACAAAGTTATGTTGATTACTAGAGAAAAACATAAATTAAATTTGATGGTTTCGTGGGTTTACTTTCTAGAACCTGTACCAAAACGTACAACATAATCAAACGAGAGCATTCACGCGGGCCACATCCCAATTAAAAAATGCCATTTGTTTACAATCTGGTCCTTTATCTCAAGGATGGAGCGCAAGATAAAAGTAGATAGTGCGTCTTGGCAGGCGATGCACGCGTACGACGCCGGACGTCCCCTCGTTACCAGGTGAGTCATTTCCGGGATTTCGGCCCGATTTCTGAGCACGCTCAGAAAATTTCATAAACCCGAAAATGTTGACTCTGCAGTTCACTGTACCGCAGGGTTGGAAAAAAACTGTTTTTCTCTAAAAAAACGAAACATTTGTTTTATTTGATTTTAAACAGTTTTTTTTTGTTTAAAACATGTTTAAAATTGACTTAAAATTAATTATGTTTTAAACAAAAAAAAAACTTTTTAAAATTAAATAAAACAAATATTTGGTTTAAATTTATTACACTTTTTTAATTGCTTCAAATACTCTCACAACCTAAATTGCACACTAAAAAGTAGTTATTAGTTGTATTGCGAAATGATAAAAGTTTAAAAATATTTACGATAAAAATTCTAGAGATTCATTTTGCAGTTTTTAGGGTTGAAAATAGAAAAAAGTAAAAAACAGTTGTGGGCTTTCAATTTTCGTCTAAAAATGTTTTCTACATATGCAATTTCTAATTTCAATTTTATTTTTTATTTCTTATTTAGGTCCTTGAAAATTGTAACTAGTTTACCAGCTTTTCTACTTCTAATGATATTCTAACTGATATTTTAATTTAGAATATACAAGATTAAATGCTCTAAATAGTTCTAAGGTATGTTCTTTATATAACGTTTCAAAAACGTCCTCAATTTTTCAGGTTAAGCAAATCGAGAAACGGACCAAACTCTATATTCATTTACCAATAATAGTAAAACAGTGGTCTTACAAAACATTTAAAATGAAATTAATGTCGTTTTTAAAAGATGATGCATTCTATTCTACTGACGAATTTTCAGAATTTTTGAAACACACGCATGTTTTTTCTTATAGGCACCCTCGAGAAAAGATTTTTGCACTAAAAGGTGTCTTTTTAAAATTAAAAATTTACCTGTTTTAGGATTTTGCGAAAAAACATTAAATAAACAAATTATGAGCTTGTTGCGGGACTTTATCAGCACCGTGTATTGTTAATAATTTTATAGTTATTTACTTTGATTGTTAGACTACCAAGTATATTTATATACTGTACATCTAATTTACAATAATAATTAAATAATAAATGCTGAAAGATGTTTACACGAATGTGACTTTAATTTTAAAATCTCTCTTAAATCCCATTATCAAACTGGCCCTTAATAAGACAACTAATTTTTTATTATTAAATACATATTATTTATATCAATAATACAAAACACTTACATCAGAAGTGTTTCTTCTACGCTTAAAACCACAAAAATGAATTTAAAACATCAAGTAAAAAAACATATTTAAAAGCATGTTTAAAACCCAATTAAAAACAAACCCTTTGTTTTAAACAACGGGTTTGTTTTTAATTGGGTGTTTTAAACATGTTTTAAACACAGTGTTTTAAACAGTTTGTTTTAAACTTTCCAACCCTGCTGTACCGTCATTAAATAAGGTCCCAAAATAATTGTTTCAACACACGTTGATGGAAACACGGAACATGTTTATCTTATCAATGAAGTGCGGTAAGTGGATTTGAAGGGAACAAAACAACATGCATTCTTTCGACAAAATGGAAAAAATTCCGAGCTCGTTTTGTATTAGTAAGTATTTTTTTTTATTTAATACTTTTCTGTTCGAAATCAAAATGGAAAAGACCTGTGGAGAACGTTAAATACCTCGAGGACATCTTCACCGTTTACATTCTCCTTAATGTATCCCTTTCCTTAGAAACAGTCATGTATTGCGGAACAATATGCCATTAGAAAAATGGGCAAATGTTGATCCCAGTCGCGTTGGTTTGTGAAGACCACTTTGGCCAAATGTCTTTCTAGAGTTCTATTGAATCGCTCCACCATGCCGTTTGTTTGCGGGTGTAATAGGGTAGTGTACGTTTTAAAAATGCCAAGCATCCAGCTCAATTCTTGAAGCACGCTTCCTTCGAAATTTCTACCTTGATCCATTGGCACCCCAAATCTTGTTATCTAATTCTCTATGAGGGCAGTGGCGACAGTTGTTGCTTCCTGATTAGGTAACGCGTAATTAGCCTAAGCGGAGATAAATATAACCAACTTTGTCAAAACTGGGAAGGAGGGAGACCTCTGAGTATCAAAGACCTCCGATATTGATCAAAGCAGATATTAATAAAAAACATAAATGTAAATAATAAACCTTGTCAAAACCGGGGAAAGACCTTTACAATTGACTGAAAATGTTTCCTCGTTGTGACACCTTCAACTATTTTATTAGTTTATCATCAAAACACCAAAATGTTATTCTCGTACCTGTCAAGATTTTTTATATTGACAACAATGTCTTCGTTTTCACCCCTTTCTTCCTACTTTTCAAAATGCTGAAATAGCTCAAGCATTATCTTACTAAAACTGAGCGAGAAGAAAAGTTATTGGAAACAAAACGTCATGACTCTCTTGATCTAAATCAGTTGAGATAAGAGGAAAAAGAAGTTCAATGGAATGAATAATTTTTGTTTTTGGCAATAATGTGGTTGATCACTTCCTAATCTTAAAAATATTGAAGGTCCAAATCAACCAGAAAGAAGTTCAATAAAACAGGAAAAACCTTTCTAACAGATTTAATTATGTTATTGCTTTACCAGAAGTGGTAAAGAAAGAAATCGCAAGTTGCTCTTGGGAACAAGAAACACTGTTTCCTTTGTTTGTGCATACAAGTGACAGCTATTGAGTATTTAACAAAGTGGATAACCAAGAGTTAGGCAACTTAGGTAGTCAAGTGTTAGAAGAATTGCCTAGTCTATTTCACTAATAATTAACGAGTTAAGAATATAAGGAGAGAGTCATACTAACATTAGTTTCTCGTCCAATCTAGTAATTAAATATGGGCGCGGTACGTCATAGGCACACACAAGCTTTTTACAAAATTCTGGAACGACCACAAAGCACACAGTTCACCATTGTTTATAATAAATTACCTTTCAACGAATCGTTCTATATACTCTGTACTAACCACAGTTGCTAAATAAACACATAAACTTGTTCTACACTCAGATACAAACACAAAATCCAGCAATTATTTTTGATTTACAGATGTCAACAAACCACTATATTGGAAAAAATGACCTACCGCAAATTGGTAACTTCCGTCAAATGTAATTGTATTCTCCCATGTCGTTTCTTCCCCCTATCTTCCCCCTTACTAATAATAAAAATACAAAGTGGTCAAGAATAACTGTTTGAGTTGGCAATATAATTAAGAGCATTTTCATATTCGGCTGTTTGCAACACTGCAACCGGATATAAGTTTTGTTGATTTATTTGACAGCGATAAGATTGAAGGTTATGTGAATAAAAATTAGCGTTTTAATTTGAATTTGAAATGTCAAGTGACGCTTGTAAAGTCACGGCTGTCAGTGTCAAGCCGTCAACAACCGGAAGTTACTCCAGTTGTACCATTTAAGAATAAAATTCGGCACTGCCAACTCAAACAGTGATTCTTGACCACTTTGTATAATGAACATTTAAATGAACAATTTAAGTAGCGACATCTTTCGATCGCTTTTTAACCTGACATTGCAGTAGGATTGACAAATTGAAGCCAGTTCGCTACATAATAAGTCATTCCATGCAAGGCGGCCATGCTTGCTGTCAAAGCATATGAGAATTTTAAAAAAAGGCCTAATTGGACGAAGGTCAGCAGAAGGCCAGATTAGGTCTGAAACAGCTGTACAGAGCATGCTCAAGGAATCCGCTGTAATCAAAACCGATTTGCACAAAAGAATTTTAATAAAAATATAGTTTTTATAAATTACTGTAAAAAGTTTAGGATAAAACAACGTCTTCTATAAGATGTCGCCAGGATTCACATTGCGAGACTGTACATTGCAATTTAAAACAAAATCAATCCAAAACAGTTAAATAAAAATAAACAAATATATTTTGAATCAAGAATATAATTACCATTTAAAAAATAATAACTTAGCTGATTAACAGCCAGAATTGAAGGTAATTTTAGGTTTTTGAAAAATAATATTCCTTTATTAAAAATATTTCGAAAGGTCTCTCAACAAAGAAAGATCTCAGGAAAATACTTAAAATTAATTCAAGTTATTATCAAACAAAACTGAAAAAGAAAAAAGAAAATTACTAGAAAATAACCTTTGCATAAAGAATACCGCCAAGACTCAACAAAATAATGCATTAATAAAGTTTATTAGACATCAACGAAAAACAATAACATCCGAAAAATAAACAAGTTATAATTGCTAGTCTAAAGGTGTCTTTGTCTAAACGTATCCGTTAACGTTCAGTCAGCCGGCAGCCTGTGGACTATCGTCACGACCGGACGGTCGTCGGACAACGATAACGATCGTCCGACCGGAGCGACAGTCCACAGACTACCGACTGACTGAACGTTAATGATTATGATTACCTTAAAAGGTAGATTTCTCGACAAGGCCATTTTACATTCCAGGCATAACATGTTTAAAGTGTTCCCTACTCTTTAAGGTACCCATTCACGTTCAGTTCGCCGGACGGCATTTTCCGGATAGGCTACAGCCGGCCGGCCATGTTTTGCTACACGTGGAGATCGGAACCTGCCGTTCGCTGCCTGATATTAAAAACGTAAAGTGTGAACTGCCTAGCCGGACGTTATTGGACTGCGGGCTTAACTTTAGTCTGGAGTAAAGATTTTATGCTGGTCCAGCAAACGAAATGGGAAATCAACCAGATTTGGTTTAATTAACTTTAATAAATACTCAAAACAATCGTCGTTCATTCTGAGATAATTTTTTAAATCACTTGCATTTGATTTTTCGGAGTTCACGTATTAGTTCCATGTGAGATAAACTTGTAACATTTTTTCGTCCAAATTTTCTTTCTTTTTCTTTTATTTTGTTCATGCGTCAGTAAGACAATTGCCGCGCATTCTTCTTGTGAAATTTTGAAACTGTGGATTATGAACTGACCATGTATGCTTAAATCAGTATAAATATTCGGCAAATATCATATCCTACAGAAAACTGCCAATCGCAATTAGTAAATTAAACTGTAGGTTTTTTCGGGCAATGTTAACGACCATCCGGCCGAAACGACAGTCTGTAGACTTAACGTGAATAGATACCTTTACGGTTATCATAAACTGCTAAATACCGGAAATTCATGACACAATAATGCAAATAAAGTAACATTTTTAAATAAAAATATTCCACAAGATTAAATCCAAAACCTTATCTCCAAATGCAACAACATGTTATTGCAATTACTGTGTGAACAAGGTAAAGAAACAAGCACCAAAGTCACTATGACGTCGATGAAAATAAGTCATATATATATAGTAGAGCGTAGAGGCGAATTCAACAGTCGACCGAAATAAACAGCGAGATAAATAACGATAATGCAAAAAACTATGGCAGTCAAAACGTGTACTTTTACTAAAAACTGGGTAGTGATAGCAGTTATAGTTATGTGTTTGTGTACCGAGTATTATTGCCAATGCGCCGGGGCTACTGATTGTACTAGCTGTACATCAGAATGCGCTGCTTGTAGAAACTGCCCAAATGCACACACGTGTACCGATTCTGCAAACTGTATCAATGCACACACGTGTACCAATTCTGAAAATTGTATCAATGCACGTACATGTACCGCATCTGCAAACTGTTATAGAGCCACTTTGTGTACAAACTCACAAGACTGTTTCGCAGCCCTAACATGTACTACCTCAACTAACTGTCACCGCGCTACAACCTGTACCGATTCAACCAACTGTTATGCAGCTACAACATGTACCAATTCAACAGGATGTCCCGGTAATTCAACAGGATGTCCCCCCTGACATTAAGTTTTTTTATTGTCAAAAATAATAAAACATTTATTTTTATCTAAGCTAAAACATAATTGTAAGCTTAATCTGTATTCTATCCAATCTGTCCCTTTGTCTCCTAAGGAGGATACTTTTGTACTGGGAGAGAAGGGGCTATCGGACAATAATAAAAATTAGTAATATAACTGACTTCGCCTTCTATTCCGCTGATTTCATCTTAATTTAAGATAAATGAACGTCAGAACATTGATATTCAGTGAAAAGGAGGTGTTAGTTGGCAGTTCTTATATTTAAGTTGTGAATGTCTGTCCTAAGTGAAATTCTCTCATGTAGATACTGCGGCACTCAAGATAATTTTATAGAAAAAAATTCCAGCATGAAACTCACGTCTCTTGGCAATGTTCAACCAATGAGCTGTTGCGAACGTATGTGAGGTATGATCCCTGCGCTTAAGCCCAAAGATGAAGCGTAAACAGGAGGCCTGAACTAGTTGTATTCTTTTTACGTCAGTGCTATCAAGGCAAAGACCATACACCTCATCTCAATAATTAAACTGTGATAAGACAAGCGAATCACATAGCATTTTTCGTTCCAATTTAAGATATCTTGACTGCCATATAAAACCTTCTTCTATCTGCCATAAGCCCTCAGCACAAGTTTGCTAACATGGGTAAATTCATATCGTAATGTAAGCCAAGGTTTTTGGCGCAATCTACTAGAGCAAGAATGGAGTTACCCACTCGAATTGACGCACGGGCAAGAACGGAGATGCGGTATTTAGTTCTTCCGAAGACCAAAACGTTAGACTTATCTGGATTTAATGAAAGGCAGCGATTAGGTACGACTGAGAATAATTTTTCGAAATCTGAATTTACTTCAGCCACTCCCCTTAAGATATCTGACCTCTCGAAACTGTTGTACTGTTGAGTGTCGTCAGAGTATAGATGACAATTGCAGAACTGGATGGATTGAAAAATGAAACTACCTTAGTATATACAGAAAAGAGCAAAGGCCCAAGAATGCTGCCTTGAGCAAATTTCTCTAACTGTGATACCCTCTTCTATGCTATTCTATAGCTTTTAAAACGACAACATTTACTTTAGGCATGACTGACTGACAGTGACGATTTCAAATTATGTTCGGGCAGCTTACACAGCTTAAAAAGTATTGTCCTAGTTTTTTATGATAGCAATACTTCCTTAGAGGAATTTGATCTGTCGGATGTAATAAATCTGTAATAAACGAACGCACCTATCACAGTTTTTAGAGCAAATGTGATTTTTTTTTAATTACGACATATTTTTTTCTGGCAAAATTCATAGTGCATTTCCTTCTCTGTACGGCCATTCTCTTCATAGTCAAACGATATAGGATTGTATAAGAAAAATTTTAAGAAAAATCAGCTTCATTGTCTGAGTTTGCTATTTGGATCGGAATTTTTTAAGCGCATGTGATGTGGAATGTGGACGACTTTTTTGGAACAAAATAAATACTAACGGCTGTTTTACATATTTGGATAACTGCTTTAACCTATTTAAAGACTTAGCTAGACACTTACGCTGGATTTCACAAACGTCACTTAACTTTGATCATCGATTAAGAATAATCATTCCTATACCTTCAACACATGTAACCATGGCAACGTTTACTTTTAACGGACGATTAAATTTAAGTAACCTTTGTGAAATCCGCCACTAGTGTATGAGATTATTTCCCAATTTTCTGGTATTTACTCAATTCTATCTGAATTTACTCACATTTTCACTCATTTTCCTTCTCTCTCATCCATTTCTTGTTCTAATAGCGCTTGCCCAGAACTTTTTTACACTTTTTCCAATTTTTCTGTTGCTGCCCTTTTTATTCATTCTGTTTCTCTTATTTGTTGTTCTTAGGTTTTTAATATTTATTTAGTTCAATATTATGTTTATTGTAATAAGGTATAATCCGTTTATTGTAATTTGGTTATTTTATTTGTTTGCTCCTACAAGCCCAGTCCCGCTTCAGTTGGCCCACCTACTGAAATTTCGATTTCTTTGAAAAATTGATAAAATGTAAAACTAACTACCACTTTCTGTTATTTTAAACTTTTTTTTATTACATAGTTTTGATAATAAATTAGGATGTAAGATTATTCTTGCTTTTCTTATTCACTAACTTCGAGATTTTATTTTTATTTATTTTTAATCGTTATTTTATATTTAGTTTTAACTAAGAAAGAAAAAAACAAATTAATATGAAAAAAATAAACAAATAAAACGTCATAACCTGTGACGTCAGTATAAATTTTGGGTGCCATGTATTTTGCAGCTTACGATTTTAGTGATCAAGTTTATAAAAAAAATATATACGAAATTATGGTGTACGCATTAAGAAAGTAATATATGCCAATAGATAATATCAATATCTTTGAAAATATGGTAAGGAGTCCGTACTCTTACAGTTATTATTATTATTGTTACAACTTCGGGGTTCACAAATTGTAATTGTTGTTTATTTTAAAAACACTTTAAAGTAAATTTAATGTCTACATTTAACACAATGAAAGCACAATAATATCGAGCACACTTATCTAACCAAATAACACTTTATGACGTAACGGCACTCAGTTTGTTTTAATCGGAGGCTTGCTTGGTACGTGGGTTCAAAATAAAATGTAAATGTATATAATATGAAAACTTTGACTAATTTGAAGCTTGAATTTAATTATAATCAGGGCGCCACCTAAAGTATTTGATAAAAAATGTATGGAAGACTGGGAAACCATATCAGAAAAATCTTAGCAAATACACAGTTAAACTGTAGCCATAATAATAATAAAAAAAATTTCAAACCTCGATATCTCGGAAACGGTTAGAGCTAGCGCAAAAATAAGCACGTTTTTGGAATCGTCTCGTCGAGATCTACAAGATAGACTAGGTCCCGAAATGATTCGACGCAAAAAATTTTCAAACCTCGATATCTCGGAAACGGTTAGAGCTAGCGCAAAAATAAGCACGTTTTTGGAATCGTCTCGTCGAGATCTACCAGATAGACTAGGTCCCGAAATGATTCGACGCAAAAAATTTTCAAACCTCGATATCTCGGAAACGGTTAGAGCTAGCGCAAAAATAAGCACGTTTTTGGAATCGTCTCGTCGAGATCTACAAGATAGACTAGGTCCCGAAATGATTCGACGCAAAAAATTTTCAAACCTCGATATCTCGGAAACGGTTAGAGCTAGCGCAAAAATAAGCACGTTTTTGGAATCGTCTCGTCGAGATCTACAAGATAGACTAGGTCCCGAAATGATTCGACGCAAAAATTATCAAACCTCGAAAACTCGGAAACGGTTAGAGCTAGCGCAAAAATAGGCACGTGTGTGGAATCGCCTCGTCGAGAACTACAAGATAGACTAGGTCCCGAAATGATTCGACGCAAACAATTTTCACACCCCGATATCTCGGAAACGGTTAGAGCTAGCGCAAAAATAAGCACGTTTTTGGAATCGTCTCGTCGAGATCTACAAGATAGACTAGGTCCCGAAATGATTCGACGCAAGAATTGTTCAAACCTCGATATCTCGGAAACGGTTAGAGCTAGCGCAAAAATAAGCACGTTTTTGGAATCGTCTCGTCGAGATCTACAAGATAGACTAGGTCCCGAAATGTTTCGTCGCTGAAAATGTTATAACCTCGTTATCTCGGAAACGGTTAGAGCTAGCGCAAAAATAAGCACGTTTTGGAATCGTCTCGTAGTGATCTACAAGATAGACTAGGTCCCGAAATGATTCGACTCTATATATTTTCAAACCTCGATATCTCGGAAACGGTTAGAGCTAGCGCAAAAATAAGCACGTTTTTGGAATCGTCTCGTCGAGATCTACAAGATAGACTAGGTCCCGAAATGATTCGGCGCAAAAAATTTTCAAACCTCGATATCTCGGAAACGGTTAGAGCTATCGCCAAAAATAAGCACGTTTTTGGAATCGTCTCGTCGAGATCTACAAGATAGACTAGGTCCCGAAATGATTCGACGCAAAAATTTTCAAACCTCGATATCTCGGAAACGGTTAGAGCTAGCGCAAAAATAAGCACGTTTTGGAATCGTCTCGTCGAGATCTACAAGATAGACTAGGTCCCGAAATGATTCGACGCAAAAATTTTCAAACCTCGATATCTCGGAAACGGTTAGAGCTAGCGCAAAAATAAGCACGTTTTGGAATCGTCTCGTCGAGATCTACAAGATAGACTAGGTCCCGAAATGATTCGACGCAAAAATTTTCAAACCTCGATATCTCGGAAACGGTTAGAGCTAGCGCAAAAATAAGCACGCTTTTTGGAATCGTCTCGTCGAGATCTACAAGATAGACTAGGTCCCGAAATGATTCGGCGCAAAAAATTTTCAAACCTCGATATCTCGGAAACGGTTAGAGCTAGCGCAAAAATAAGCACGTTTTTGGAATCGTCTCGTCGAGATCTACAAGATAGACTAGGTCCCGAAATGATTCGGCGCAAAAAATTTTCAAACCTCGATATCTCGGAAACGGTTAGAGCTAGCGCAAAAATAAGCACGTTTTTGGAATCGTCTCGTCGAGATCTACAAGATAGACTAGGTCCCGAAATGATTCGACGCAAAAATTTTCAAACCTCGATATCTCGGAAACGGTTAGAGCTAGCGCAAAAATAAGCACGTTTTTGGAATCGTCTCGTCGAGATCTACAAGATAGACTAGGTCCCGAAATGATTCGACGCAAAAATTTTCAAACCTCGATATCTCGGAAACGGTTAGAGCTAGCGCAAAAATAAGCACGTTTTTGGAATCGTCTCGTCGAGATCTACAAGATAGACTAGGTCCCGAAATGATTCGACGCAAAAATTTTCAAACCTCGATATCTCGGAAACGGTTAGAGCTAGCGCAAAATAAGCACGTTTTGGAATCGTCTCGTCGAGATCTACAAGATAGACTAGGTCCCGAAATGATTCGACGCAAAAATTTTCAAACCTCGATATCTCGGAAACGGTTAGAGCTAGCGCAAAAATAAGCACGTTTTTGGAATCGTCTCGTCGAGATCTACAAGATAGACTAGGTCCCGAAATGATTCGACGCAAAAATTTTCAAACCTCGATATCTCGGAAACGGTTAGAGCTAGCGCAAAAATAAGCACGTTTTGGAATCGTCTCGTCGAGATCTACAAGATAGACTAGGTCCCGAAATGATTCGACGCAAAAATTTTCAAACCTCGATATCTCGGAAACGGTTAGAGCTAGCGCAAAAATAAGCACGTTTTTGGAATCGTCTCGTCGAGATCTACAAGATAGACTAGGTCCCGAAATGATTCGACGCAAAAATTTTCAAACCTCGATATCTCGGAAACGGTTAGAGCTAGCGCAAAAATAAGCACGTTTTTGGAATCGTCTCGTCGAGATCTACAAGATAGACTAGGTCCCGAAATGATTCGACGCAAAAATTTTCAAACCTCGATATCTCGGAAACGGTTAGAGCTAGCGCAAAAATAAGCACGTTTTTGGAATCGTCTCGTCGAGATCTACAAGATAGACTAGGTCCCGAAATGATTCGGCGCAAAAAATTTTCAAACCTCGATATCTCGGAAACGGTTAGAGCTAGCGCAAAAATAAGCACGTTTTTGGAATCGTCTCGTCGAGATCTACAAGATAGACTAGGTCCCGAAATGATTCGACGCAAAAAATTTTCAAACCTCGATATCTCGGAAACGGTTAGAGCTAGCGCAAAAATAAGCACGTTTTGGAATCGTCTCGTCGAGATCTACAAGATAGACTAGGTCCCGAAATGATTCGACGCAAAAATTTTCAAACCTCGATATCTCGGAAACGGTTAGAGCTAGCGCAAAAATAAGCACGTTTTTGGAATCGTCTCGTCGAGATCTACAAGATAGACTAGGTCCCGAAATGATTCGACGCAAAAATTTTCAAACCTCGATATCTCGGAAACGGTTAGAGCTAGCGCAAAAATAAGCACGTTATTGCAATCGTCTCGTCGAGATCTACAAGATAGACTAGGTCCCGAAATGATTCGGCGCAAAAAATTTTCAAACCTCGATATCTCGGAAACGGTTAGAGCTAGCGCAAAAATAAGCACGTTTTTGGAATCGTCTCGTCGAGATCTACAAGATAGACTAGGTCCCGAAATGATTCGGCGCAAAAATTTTCAAACCTCGATATCTCGGAAACGGTTAGAGCTAGCGCAAAAATAAGCACCTTATTGGAATCGTCTCGTCGAGATCTACAAGATAGACTAGGTCCCGAAATGATTCGGCGCAAAAAATTTTCAAACCTCGATATCTCGGAAACGGTTAGAGCTAGCGCAAGAACAAGCACGTTTTTGGAATCGTCTCGTCGAGATCTACAAGATAGACTAGGTCCCGAAATGATTCGGCGCAAAAAATTTTCAAACCTCGATATCTCGGAAACGGTTAGAGCTAGCGCAAAAATAAGCACGTTTTTGGAATCGTCTCGTCGAGATCTACAAGATAGACTAGGTCCCGAAATGATTCGGCGCAAAAAATTTTCAAACCTCGATATCTCGGAAACGGTTAGAGCTAGCGCAAAAATAAGCACGTTTTTGGAATCGTCTCGTCGAGATCTACAAGATAGACTAGGTCCCGAAATGATTCGGCGCAAAAAATTTTCAAACCTCGATATCTCGGAAACGGTTAGAGCTAGCGCAAAAATAAGCACGTTTTGGAATCGTCTCGTCGAGATCTACAAGATAGACTAGGTCCCGAAATGATTCGACGCAAAAATTTTCAAACCTCGATATCTCGAAACGGTTAGAGCTAGCGCAATAATAAGCACTTTTTGTGAATCGTCTCGTCGAGATCTACAAGATAGACTAGGTCCCGAAATGATTCGGCGCAAAAAATTTTCAAACCTCGATATCTCGGAAACGGTTAGAGCTAGCGCAAAAATAAGCACGTTTTTGGAATCGTCTCGTCGAGATCTACAAGATAGACTAGGTCCCGAAATGATTCGGCGCAAAAAATTTTCAAACCTCGATATCTCGGAAACGGTTAGAGCTAGCGCAAAAATAAGCACGTTTTTGGAATCGTCTCGTCGAGATCTACAAGATAGACTAGGTCCCGAAATGATTCGACGCAAAAAATTTTCAAACCTCGATATCTCGGAAACGGTTAGAGCTAGCGCAAAAATAAGCACGTTTTTGGAATCGTCTCGTCGAGATCTACAAGATAGACTAGGTCCCGAAATGATTCGACGCAAAAATTTTCAAACCTCGATATCTCGGAAACGGTTAGAGCTAGCGCAAAAATAAGCACGTTTTGGAATCGTCTCGTCGAGATCTACAAGATAGACTAGGTCCCGAAATGATTCGACGCAAAAATTTTCAAACCTCGATATCTCGGAAACGGTTAGAGCTAGCGCAAAAATAAGCACGTTTTGGAATCGTCTCGTCGAGATCTACAAGATAGACTAGGTCCCGAAATGATTCGACGCAAAAATTTTCAAACCTCGATATCTCGGAAACGGTTAGAGCTAGCGCAAAAAATAAGCACGTTTTGGAATCGTCTCGTCGAGATCTACAAGATAGACTAGGTCCCGAAATGATTCGACGCAAAAATTTTCAAACCTCGATATCTCGGAAACGGTTAGAGCTAGCGCAAAAATAAGCACGTTTTGGAATCGTCTCGTCGAGATCTACAAGATAGACTAGGTCCCGAAATGATTCGACGCAAAAATTTTCAAACCTCGATATCTCGGAAACGGTTAGAGCTAGCGCAAAAATAAGCACGTTTTTGGAATCGTCTCGTCGAGATCTACAAGATAGACTAGGTCCCGAAATGATTCGGCGCAAAAAATTTTCAAACCTCGATATCTCGGAAACGGTTAGAGCTAGCGCAAAAATAAGCACGCTGGTGGAAGAGTCTCGTCGAGAACTACAAGATAGACGAGGGCCCGACATGATTCGGCGCAAAAATTTTCAAACCTCGATATCTCGGAAACGGTTAGAGCTAGCGCAAAAAATAAGCACGTTTTGGAATCGTCTCGTCGAGATCTACAAGATAGTCTAGGTCCCGAAATGATTCGGCGCAAAAATTTTCAAACCTCGATATCTCGGAAACGGTTAGAGCTAAGCGCAAAAATAAGCACGTTTTGGAATCGTCTCGTCGAGATCTACAAGATAGACTAGGTCCCGAAATGATTCGACGCAAAAATTTTCAAACCTCGATATCTCGGAAACGGTTAGAGCTAGCGCAAAAATAAGCACGTTTTGGAATCGTCTCGTCGAGATCTACAAGATAGACTAGGTCCCGAAATGATTCGGCGCAAAAATTTTCAAACCTCGATATCTCGGAAACGGTTAGAGCTAGCGCAAAAAATAAGCACGTTTTGGAATCGTCTCGTCGAGATCTACAAGATAGACTAGGTCCCGAAATGATTCGGCGCAAAAATTTTCAAACCTCGATATCTCGGAAACGGTTAGAGCTAGCGCAAAAATAAGCACGTTTTTGGAATCGTCTCGTCGAGATCTACAAGATAGACTAGGTCCCGAAATGATTCGACGCAAAAATTTTCAAACCTCGATATCTCGGAAACGGTTAGAGCTAGCGCAAAAATAAGCACGTTTTGGAATCGTCTCGTCGAGATCTACAAGATAGACTAGGTCCCGAAATGATTCGACGCAAAAATTTTCAAACCTCGATATCTCGAAACGGTTAGAGCTAGCGCAAAAATAAGCACGTTTTGGAATCGTCTCGTCGAGATCTACAAGATAGACTAGGTCCCGAAATGAATCGACCCAAAAATTTTCAAACCTCGATATCTCGGAAACGGTTAGAGCTAGCGCAAAAATAAGCACGTTTTGGAATCGTCTCGTCGAGATCTACAAGATAGACTAGGTCCCGAAATGATTCGGCGCAAAAATTTTCAAACCTCGATATCTCGGAAACGGTTAGAGCTAGCGCAAAAATAAGCACGTTTTGGAATCGTCTCGTCGAGATCTACAAGATAGACTAGGTCCCGAAATGATTCGGCGCAAAGATTTTCAAACCTCGATATCTCGGAAACGGTTAGAGCTAGCGCAAAAATAAGCACGATTTTGGAATCGTCTCGTCGAGATCTACAAGATAGACTAGGTCCCGAAATGATTCGGCGCAAAAAATTTTCAAACCTCGATATCTCGGAAACGGTTAGAGCTAGCGCAAAAATAAGCACGTTTTTGGAATCGTCTCGTCGAGATCTACAAGATAGACTAGGTCCCGAAATGATTCGGCGCAAAAAATTTTCAAACCTCGATATCTCGGAAACGGTTAGAGCTAGCGCAAAAATAAGCACGTTTTTGGAATCGTCTCGTCGAGATCTACAAGATAGACTAGGTCCCGAAATGATTCGACGCAAAAATTTTCAAACCTCGATATCTCGGAAACGGTTAGAGCTAGCGCAAAAATAAGCACGTTTTTGGAATCGTCTCGTCGAGATCTACAAGATGGACTAGGTCCCGAAATGATTCGGCGCAAAAAATTTCAAACCTCGATATCTCGGAAACGGTTAGAGCTAGCGCAAAAATAAGCACGTTTTTGGAATCGCCTCGTCGAGATCTACAAGATAGACTAGGTCCCGAAATGATTCGACGCAAAAATTTTCAAACCTCGATATCTCGGAAACGGTAAGAGCTAGCGCAAAAATAAGCACGTTTTTGGAATCGTCTCGTCGAGATCTACAAGATAGACTAGGTCCCGAAATGATTCGACGCAAAAAATTTTCAAACCTCGATATCTCGGAAACGGTTAGAGCTAGCGCAAAAATAAGCACGTTTTTGGAATCGTCTCGTCGAGATCTACAAGATAGACTAGGTCCCGAAATGATTCGACGCAAAAATTTTCAAACCTCGATATCTCGGAAACGGTTAGAGCTAGCGCAAGAATAAGCACGTTTTTGGAATCGTCTCGTCGAGATCTACAAGATAGACTAGGTCCCGAAATGATTCGACGCAAAAATTTTCAAACCTCGATATCTCGGAAACGGTTAGAGCTAGCGCAAAAATAAGCACGTTTTTGTAATCGTCTCGTCGAGATCTACAAGATAGACTAGGTCCCGAAATGATTCGACGCAAAAATTTTCAAAACTCGATATCTCGGAAACGGTTAGAGCAAGCGCAAAAATAAGCACCTTTTTGGAATCGTCTCGTCGAGATCTACAAGATAGACTAGGTCCCGAAATGATTCGACGCAAAAATTTTCAAACCTCGATATCTCGGAAACGGTTAGAGCTAGCGCAAAAATAAGCACGTTTTTGGAATCGTCTCGTCGAGATCTACAAGATAGACTAGGTCCCGAAATGATTCGGCGCAAAAAATTTTCAAACCTCGATATCTCGGAAACGGTTAGAGCTAGCGCAAAAATAAGCACGTATTTGTAATCGTCTCGTCGAGATCTACAAGATAGACTAGGTCCCGAAATGATTCGACGCAAAAAATTTTCAAACCTCGATATCTCGGAAACCGGTAGAGCTAGCGAAAGAAAAAGAAAGTTTTGAGAAACTTCACGTTGAGATCTAAAAGATAGACTAGGTCCCGAAATGATTCGGCGCAAAAAATTTTCAAACCTCGATATCTCGGAAACGGTTAGAGCTAGCGCAAAAATAAGCACGTTTTTGGAATCGTCTCGTCGAGATCTACAAGATAGACTAGGTCCCGAAATGATTCGGCGCAAAAAATTTTCAAACCTCGATATCTCGGAAACGGTTAGAGCTAGCGCAAAAATAAGCACGTTTTTGGAATCGTCTCGTCGAGATCTACAAGATAGACTAGGTCCCGAAATGATTCGACGCAAAAATTTTCAAACCTCGATATCTCGGAAACGGTTAGAGCTAAGCGCAAAAGAAATAAGCACGTTTTGGAATCGTCTCGTCGAGATCTACAAGATAGACTAGGTCCCGAAATGATTCGGCGCAAAAAATTTTCAAACCTCGATATCTCGGAAACGGTTAGAGCTAGCGCAAAAATAAGCACGATTTTGGAATCGTCTCGTCGAGATCTACAAGATAGACTAGGTCCCGAAATGATTCGACGCAAAAAATTTTCAAACCTCGATATCTCGGAAACGGTTAGAGCTAGCGCAAAAATAAGCACGTTTTTGGAATCGTCTCGTCGAGATCTACAAGATAGACTAGGTCCCGAAATGATTCGACGCAAAATATTTTCAAACCTCGATATCTCGGAAACGGTTAGAGCTAGCGCAAAAATAAGCACGTTTTTGGAATCGTCTCGTCGTGTTCTAAAAGATAGACTAGGTCCCGAAATTATTCGACGAAAATAATTTTCAATCCTCGATTTCTCGGAAACGGTTAGAGCTAGAGCATATATAAGCACGTTTTTGGAATAGTATAGTCGAGATCTACAAGATAGAATAGGTCACGAAATGATTCGACGCAAAAAATTTTCAAACCTCGTTATCTCGAAACGGTTAGAGCTAGCGCAAAAATAAGCACGTTTTGGAATCGTCTCGTCGAGATCTACAAGATAGACTAGGTCCCGAAATGATTCGACGCAAAAAATTTTCAAACCTCGATATCTCGGAAACGGTTAGAGCTAGCTCAAAAATAAGCACGTTTTGGAATCGTCTCGTCGAGATCTACAAGATAGACTAGGTCCCGAAATGATTCGACGCAAAATTTTCAAACCTCGATATCTCGGAAACGGTTGGAGCTAGCGCAAAAATAAGCACGTTTTGGAATCGTCTCGTCGAGATCTACAAGATAGACTAGGTCCCGAAATGATTCGACGCAAAAATTTTCAAACCTCGATATCTCGGAAACGGTTAGAGCTAGCGCAAAAAATAAGCACGTTTTTGGAATCGTCTCGTCGAGATCTACAAGATAGACTAGGTCCTGAAAATGATTCGACGCAAAAATTTTCAAACCTCGATATCTCGGAAACGGTTAGAGCTAGCGCAAAAATAAGCACGTTTTGGAATCGTCTCGTCGAGATCTACAAGATAGA
This sequence comes from Dorcus hopei, assembly GCA_033060865.1. Lineage (NCBI taxonomy): Eukaryota > Metazoa > Arthropoda > Insecta > Coleoptera > Lucanidae > Dorcus > Dorcus hopei. The sequence goes on from CM065426.1 coordinate 10,226,870, forward strand.
CTAGGTCCCGAAATGATTCGACGCAAAAATTTTCAAACCTCGATATCTCGGAAACGGTTAGAGCTAGCGCAAAAATAAGCACGTTTTTGGAATCGTCTCGTCGAGATCTACAAGATAGACTAGGTCCCGAAATGATTCGACGCAAAAATTTTCAAACCTCGATATCTCGGAAACGGTTAGAGCTAGCAAAAAATAAGCACGTTTTGGAATCGTCTCGTCGAGATCTACAAGATAGACTAGGTCCCGAAATGATTCGACGCAAAAATTTTCAAACCTCGATATCTCGGAAACGGTTAGAGCTAGCGCAAAAATAAGCACGTTTTGGAATCGTCTCGTCGAGATCTACAAGATAGACTAGGTCGAAATGATTCGACGCAAAAATTTTCAAACCTCGATATCTCGGAAACGGTTAGAGCTAGCGCAAGAATAAGCACGTTATTGGAATCGTCTCGTCGAGATCTACAAGATAGACTAGGTCCCGAAATAATTCGACGCAAAAATTTTCAAACCTCGATATCCTCGGAAACGGTTAGAGCTAGCGCAAAAATAAGCACGTTTTGGAAATCGTCTCGTCGAGATCTACAAGATAGACTAGGTCCCGAAATGATTCTGACGCAAAAATTTTCAAACCTCGATATCTCGGAAACGGTTAGAGCTAGCGCAAGAATAAGCACGTTTTGGAATCGTCTCGTCGAGATCTACAAGATAGACTAGGTCCCGAAATGATTCGACGCAAAAATTTTCAAACCTCGATATCTCGGAAACGGTTAGGAGCTAGCGCAAAAAATAAGCACGTTTTGGAATCGTCTCGTCGAGATCTACAAGATAGACTAGGTCCCGAAATGATTCGACGCAAAAATTTTCAAACCTCGATATCTCGGAAACGGTTAGAGCTAGCGCAAAAATAAGCACGTTTTGGAATCGTCTCGTCGAGATCTACAAGATAGACTAGGTCCCGAAATGATTCGACGCAAAAATTTTCAAACCTCGATATCTCGGAAACGGTTAGAGCTAGCGCAAAAATAAGCACGTTTTGGAATCGTCTCGTCGAGATCTACAAGATAGACTAGGTCCCGAAATTGATTCGGCGCAAAAATTTTCAAACCTCGATATCTCGGAAACGGTTAGAGCTAGCGCAAAAAATAAGCACGTTTTGGGAATCGTCTCGTCGAGATCTACAAGATAGACTAGGTCCCGAAATGATTCGACGCAAAAAATTTTCAAACCTCGATATCTCGGAAACGGTTAGAGCTAGCGCAAAAATAAGAACTAGTTTGGGCGTCTCGTCGAGATCTACAAGATAGACTAGGTCCCGAAATGATTCGACGCAAAAAATTTTCAAACCTCGATATCTCGGAAACGGTTAGAGCTAGCGCAAAAATAAGCACGTTTTGGAATCGTCTCGTCGAGATCTACAAGATAGACTAGGTCCCGAAATGATTCGACGCAAAATTTTCAAACCTCGATATCTCGGAAACGGTTGGAGCTAGCGCAAAAATAAGCACGTTTTGGAATCGTCTCGTCGAGATCTACAAGATAGACTAGGTCCCGAAATGATTCGACGCAAAAATTTTCAAACCTCGATATCTCGGAAACGGTTAGAGCTAGCGCAAAAATAAGCACGTTTTGGAATCGTCTCGTCGAGATCTACAAGATAGACTAGGTCCCGAAAATATTAGGAGCAAAAATTATTCAAACCTAGATATCTAGTAAACGGTTAGAGCTAGCGCAATAATAAGCACGTTTTTGGAATCGTCTCGTCGAGATCTACAAGATAGACTAGGTCCCGAAATGATTCGCCGCAAAAAATCTTCAAACCTCGATATCACGGACTCGGTTAGAGCTAGCGCAAGAATAAGCACGTTTTTGGAATCGTCTCGTCGAGATCTACAAGATAGACTAGGTCCCGAAATGATTCGACGCAAAAAAAAAACAAACCACTAAATAACGGAAACGGTTAGAGCTAGCGCAAAAATAAGCACGTTTTTGGAATCGTCTCGTCGAGATCTACAAGATAGACTAGGTCCCGAAATGATTCGACGCAAAAATTTTCAAACCTCGATATCTCGGAAACGGTTAGAGCTAGCGCAAAAATAAGCACGTTTTGGAATCGTCTCGTCGAGATCTACAAGATAGACTAGGTCCCGAAATGATTCGACGCAAAAATTTTCAAACCTCGATATCTCGGAAACGGTTAGAGCTAGCGCAAAATAAGCACGTTTTTGGAATCGTCTCGTCGAGATCTACAAGATAGACTAGGTCCCGAAATGATTCGACGCAAAAAATTTTCAAACCTCGATATCTCGGAAACGGTTAGAGCTAGCGCAAAAATAAGCACGTTTTTGGAATCGTCTCGTCGAGATCTACAAGATAGACTAGGTCCCGAAATGATTCGACGCAAAAATTTTCAAACCTCGATATCTCGGAAACGGTTAGAGCTAGCGCAAAAATAAGCACGTTTTTGGAATCGTCTCGTCGAGATCTACAAGATAGACTAGGTCCCGAAATGATTCGACGCAAAAAATTTTCAAACCTCGATATCTCGGAAACGGTTAGAGCTAGCGCAAAAATAAGCACGTTTTGGAATCGTCTCGTCGAGATCTACAAGATAGACTAGGTCCCGAAATGATTCGACGCAAAAAATTTTCAAACCTCGATATCTCGGAAACGGTTAGAGCTAGCGCAAAAATAAGCACGTTTTTGGAATCGTCTCGTCGAGATCTACAAGATAGACTAGGTCCGGTAATGATTCGACGCAAAAATTTTCAAACCTCGATATCTCGAAACGGTTAGAGCTAGCGCAAAAATAAGCACGTTTTGGAATCGTCTCGTCGAGATCTACAAGATAGACTAGGTCCCGAAATGATTCGACGCAAAAATTTTCAAACCTCGATATCTCAGAAACGGTTAGAGCTAGCTGCAAAAATAAGCACGTTTTTGGAATCGTCTCGTCGAGATCTACAAAGATAGACTAGGTCCCGAAATGATTCGACGCAAAAATTTTCAAACCTCGATATCTCTGAAACAGTTAGAGCTAGCGCAAAAATAAGCACGTTTTTGGAATCGTCTCTGTCGAGATCTACAAGATAGACTAGGTCCTGAAATGATTCGACGCAAAAATTTTCAAACCTCGATATCTCGGAAACGGTTAGAGCTAGCGCAAAAATAAGCACGTTTTGGGAATCGTCTCGTCGAGATCTACAAGATAGACTAGGTCCCGAAATGATTCGACGCAAAAATTTTCAAACCTCGATATCTCGGAAACGGTTAGAGCTAGCGCAAAAATAAGCACGTTTTGGAATCGTCTCGTCGAGATCTACAAGATAGACTAGGTCCCGAAATGATTCGACGCAAAAATTTTCAAACCTCGATATCTCGGAAACGGTTAGAGCTAGCGCAAAATAAGCACGTTTTGGAATCGTCTCGTCGAGATCTACAAGATAGACTAGGTCCCGAAATGATTCGACGCAAAAATTTTCAAACCTCGATATCTCGGAAACGGTTAGAGCTAAGCGCAAAAATAAGCACGTTTGGAATCGTCTCGTCGAGATCTACAAGATAGACTAGGTCGAAATGATTCGACGCAAAAATTTTCAAACCTCGATATCTCGGAAACGGTTAGAGCTAGCGCAAAAATAAGCACGTTTTGGAATCGTCTCGTCGAGATCTACAAGATAGACTAGGTCCCGAAATGATTCGACGCAAAAATTTTCAAACCTCGATATCTCCGGAAACGGTTAGAGCTGGCGCAAAAATAAGCACGTTTTGGAATCGTCTCGTCGAGATCTACAAGATAGACTAGGTCCCGAAATGATTCGACGCAAAAATTTTCAAACCTCGATATCTCGGAAACGGTTAGAGCTAGCGCAAAAATAAGCACGTTTTTGGAATCTTCTCGTCTAGATCTACATGATAGACTTTGTCCCGATATGATTCGTCGAAATAATTTTTCAAACCTCGATATCTCGGAAACGGTTGGAGCTAGCGCAAAAATAAGCACGTTTTTGGAATCGTCTCGTCGAGATCTACAAGATAGACTAGGTCCCGAAATGATTCGACGCAAAAAAATTTCAAACCTCGATATCTCGGAAACGGTAGCAGAAAGCGCAAAAATAAGCACGTTTTTGGAATCGTCTCGTCGAGATCTACAAGATAGACTAGGTCCCGAAATGATTCGACGCAAAAAAATTTTCAAACCTCGATATCTCGGAAACGGTTAGAGCTAGCGCAAAAATAAGCACGTTTTTGGAATCGTCTCGTCGAGATCTACAAGAAAGACTAGGTCCCGAAATGATTCGACGCAAAAAAATTTTCAAACCTCGATATCTCGGAAACGGTTAGAGCTAGCGCAAAAATAAGCACGTTTTTGGAATCGTCTCGTCGAGATCTACAAGATAGACTAGGTCCCGAAATGATTCGACGCAAAAAAATTTTCAAACCTCGATATCTCGGAAACGGTTAGAGCTAGCGCAAAAATAAGCACGTTTTTGGAATCGTCTCGTCGAGATCTACAAGATAGACTAGGTCCCGAAATGATTCGACGCAAAAATTTTCAAACCTCGATATCTCGGAAACGGTTAGAGCTAGCGCAAAAATTAGCACGATTCTGGAGTCTTCTCTAATTGATCTACACCAGAGACTAGGACCCGAAATGATTCGGCGCAAAAAATTTTCAAACCTCGATATCTCGGAAACGGTTAGAGCTAGCGCAAAAATAAGCACGTTTTGGAATCGTCTCGTCGAGATCTACAAGATAGACTAGGGTCCCGAAATGATTCGACGCAAAAATTTTCAAACCTCGATATCTCGGAAACGGTTAGAGCTAGCGCAAAAATAAGCACGTTTTGGAATCGTCGTCGAGATCTACAAGATAGACTAGGTCCCGAAATGATTCGACGCAAAAATTTTCAAACCTCGATATCTCGGAAACGGTTAGAGCTAGCGCAAAAAATAAGCACGTTTTGGAATCGTCTCGTCGAGATCTACAAGATAGACTAGGTCCCGAAATGATTCGACGCAAAAAATTTTCAAACCTCGATATCTCGGAAACGGTTAGAGCTAGCGCAAAAATAAGCACGTTTTTGGAATCGTCTCGTCGAGATCTACAAGATAGACTAGGTCCCGAAATGATTCGACGCAAAAAATTTTCAAACCTCGATATCTCGGAAACGGTTAGAGCTAGCGCAAAAATAAGCACGTTTTTGGAATCGTCTCGTCGAGATCTACAAGATAGACTAGGTCCCGAAATGATTCGACGCAGAAAATTTTCAAACCTCGATATCTCGGAAACGGTTAGAGCTAGCGCAAAAATAAGCACGTTTTTGGAATCGTCTCGTCGAGATCTACAAGATAGACTAGGTCCCGAAATGATTCGGCGCAAAAAATTTTCAAACCTCGATATCTCGGAAACGGTTAGAGCTAGCGCAAAAATAAGCACGTTTTTGGAATCGTCTCGTCGAGATCTACAAGATAGACTAGGTCCCGAAATGATTCGACGCAAAAAATTTTCAAACCTCGATATCTCGGAAACGGTTAGAGCTAGCGCAAAAATAAGCACGTTTTTGGAATCGTCTCGTCGAGATCTACAAGATAGACTAGGTCCCGAAATGATTCGACGCACAAAATTTTCAAACCTCGATATCTCGGAAACGGTTAGAGCTAGCGCAAAAATAAGCACGATTTTGGAATCGTCTCGTCGAGATCTACAAGATAGACTAGGTCCCGAAATGATTCGACGCAAAAATTTTCAAACCTCGATATCTCGGAAACGGTTAGAGCTAGCGCAAAAATAAGCACGAGTTGTGAAAAGTCTCGTCGAGATCTACAAGATAGACTAGGTCCCGAAATGATTCGACGCAAAAATTTTTCAAACCTCGATATCTCGGAAACGGTTAGAGCTAGCGCAAAAATAAGCACGTTTTTGGAATCGTCTCGTCGAGATCTACAAGATAGACTAGGTCCCGAAATGATTCGACGCAAAACATTTTCAAACCTCGATATCTCGGAAACGGTTAGAGCTAGCGCAAAAATAAGCACGTTTTGGAATCGTCTCGTCGAGATCTACAAGATAGACTAGGTCCCGAAATGATTCGACGCAAAAAGTTTTCAAACCTCGATATCTCGGAAACGGTTAGAGCTAGCGCAAAATAAAGCACGTTTTGGAGATCGTCTCGTCGAGATCTACAAGATAGACTAGGTCCTGAAATGATTCGACGCAAAAATTTTCAAACCTCGATATCTCGGAAACGGTTAGAGCTAGCGCAAAAATAATAACGAAGATCGAATCGTATCGAAGAGATCTACAAGATAGACTAGGTCCCGAAATGATACGACGCAAAAAATTTACAAACCACGATATCTCGGAAACGGAAAGAGCTAGCGCAAAAAAAAGCACGTATTTGGAAACGTCTCGTCGAGATCTACAAGATAGACTAGGTCCCGAAATGATTCGGCGCAAAAATTTTCAAACCTCGATATCTCGGAAACGGTTAGAGCTAGCGCAAAAATAAGCACGTTTTGGAATCGTCTGGTCGAGATCTAGAAGAGTGTCTAGGTCCCGAAATGATTCGACGCATAAATTTTTCAAACATCGTTATCTCGGAAACGGTTAGAGCTAGCGCATAAATAAGCACGATTTTGGAATCGTCTCGTCGAGATCTACAAGATAGACTAGGTCCCGAAATGATTCGACGCAAAAATTTTCAAACCTAGATATCTCGGATTCGGTTAGAGATAGCGCAATAATAAGCTCGTTTTTGTATTCGTCTCGTCGAGATCTACAAGATAGACTAGGTCCCGAAATGATTCGACGCAAAAATTTTCAAACCTCGATATCTCGGAAACGGTTAGAGCTAGCGCAAAATAAGCACGTTTTGGAATCGTCTCGTCGAGATCTACAAGATAGACTAGGTCCCGAAATGATTCGACGCAAAAATTTTCAAACCTCGATATCTCGAAACGGTTAGAGCTAGCGCAAAAATAAGCACGTTTTGGAATCGTCTCGTCGAGGATCTACAAGATAGACTAGGTCCCGAAATGATTCGACGCAAAAATTTTCAAACCTCGATATCTCGGAAACGGTTAGAGCTAGCGCAAAAATAAGCACGTTTTGGAATCGTCTCGTCGAGATCTACAAGATAGACTAGGTCCCGGAAATGATTCGACGCAAAAATTTTCAAACCTCGATATCTCGGAAACGGTTAGAGCTAAGCGCAAAAATAAGCACGTTTTGGAATCGTCTCGTCGAGATCTACAAGATAGACTAGGTCCCGAAATGATTCGAGGCAAAATTTTCAAACCTCGATATCTCGGAAACGGTTGAGCTAGCGCAAAAATAAGCACGTTTTGGAATCGTCTCGTCGAGATCTACAAGATAGACTAGGTCCCGAAATGATTCGACGCAAAAATTTTCAAACCTCGATATCTCAGAAACAGTTGCCGAGCTAGCGCAAAAATAAGCACGTTTTGGAATCGTCTCGTCGAGATCTACAAGATAGACTAGGTCCCGAAATGATTCGACGCAAAAATTTTCAAACCTCGATATCTCGGAAACGGTTGGAGCTAGCGCAAAAATAAGCACGTTTTTTGGAATCGTCTCGTCGAGATCTACAAGAGTAGACTAGGTCCCGAAATGATTCGACGCAAAAATTTTCAAACCTCGATATCTGGAAACGGTTAGAGCTAGCGCAAAAATAAGCACGTTTTGGAATCGTCTCGTCGAGATCTACAAGATAGACTAGGTCCCGAAATGATTCGACGCAAAAATTTTCAAACCTCGATATCTCGGAAACGGTTAGAGCTAGCGCAAAAATAAGCACGTTTTGGAATCGTCTCGTCGAGATCTACAAGATAGACTAGGTCCCGAAATGATTCGACGCAAAAATTTTCAAACCTCGATATCTCGGAAACGGTTAGAGCTAGCGCAAAAATAAGCACGTTTTGGAATCGTCTCGTCGAGATCTACAAGATAGACTAGGTCCGAAATGATTCGACGCAAAAATTTTCAAACCTCGATATCTCGGAAACGGTTAGAGCTAGCGCAAAAATAAGCACGTTTTGGAATCGTCTCGTCGAGATCTACAAGATAGACTAGGTCGAAATGATTCGACGCAAAAATTTTCAAACCTCGATATCTCGGAAACGGTTAGAGCTGGCGCAAAATAAGCACGTTTTGGAATCGTCTCGTCGAGATCTACAAGATAGACTAGGTCCCAGGAAATGATTCGACGCAAAATTTTCAAACCTCGATATCTCGGAAACGGTTAGAGCTAGCGCAAAAATAAGCACGTTTTGGAATCGTCTCGTCGAGATCTACAAGATAGACTAGGTCCCGAAATGATTCGACGCAAAAATTTTCAAACCTCGATATCTCGGAAACGGTTAGAGCTAGCGCAAAAATAAGCACGTTTTGGAATCGTCTCGTCGAGATCTACAAGATAGACTAGGTCCCGAAATGATTCGACGCAAAAATTTTCAAACCTCGATATCTCGAAACAGTTAGAGCTAGCGCAAAAATAAGCACGTTTTGGAATCGTCTCGTCGAGATCTACAAGATAGACTAGGTCCCGAAATGATTCGACGCAAAAATTTTCAAACCTCGATATCTCGGAAACGGTTGAGCTAGCGCAAAAATAAGCACGTTTTTGGAATCGTCGTCGAGATCTACAAGATAGACTAGGTCCGAAATGATTCGACGCAAAAATTTTCAAACCTCGATATCTCGGAAACGGTTAGAGCTAGCGCAAAAATAAGCACGTTTTGGAATCGTCTCGTCGAGATCTACAAGATAGACTAGGTCCGAAATGATTCGACGCAAAAATTTTCAAACCTCGATATCTCGGAAACGGTTAGAGCTAGCGCAAAAATAAGCACGTTTTGGAATCGTCTCGTCGAGATCTACAAGATAGACTAGGTCCCGAAAATGATTCGACGCAAAAATTTTCAAACCTCGATATCTCGGAAACGGTTAGAGCTAGCGCAAAAATAAGCACGTTTTGGAATCGTCTCGTCGAGATCTACAAGATAGACTGGGTCGAAATGATTCGACGCAAAAATTTTCAAACCTCGATATCTCTGAAACGGTTAGAGCTAGCGCAAAAATAAGCACGTTTTGGAATCGTCTCGTCGAGATCTACAAGATAGACTAGGTCCCGAAATGATTCGACGCAAAATTTTCAAACCTCGATATCTCGGAAACGGTTAGAGCTAGCGCAAAAATAAAGCACGTTTTTGGAATCGTCTCGTCGAGATCTACAAGATAGACTAGGTCCCGAAATGATTCGACGCAAAAAATTTTCAAACCTCGATATCACGGAAAATGTTAGAGCTAGCGCAAAAATAATCACGTTTTTGGAATCGTCTCCTCGAGATCTACAAGATAGACTGGGTCCAGAAATGATTCTACGCAAGATATGTTCAAACATCGATATCTCGGTAAGGGTTAGGGCTAGCGCAAAAATAAGCACGTTTTGGAATCGTCTCGTCGAGATCTACAAGATAGACTATGTCACGAAATGATTCGACGCAAAAATTTTTCAAACCTCGATATCTCGGAAACGGTTAGAGCTAGCGCAAAAATAAGCACGTTTTGGAATCGTCTCGTCGAGATCTACAAGATAGACTAGGTCCCGAAATGATTCGACGCAAAAATTTTCAAACCTCGATATCTCGGAAATGGTTAGAGCTAGCGCAAAAATAAGCACGTTTTGGAATCGTCTCGTCGAGATCTACAAGATAGACTAGGTCCGAAATGATTCGGCGCAAAAATTTTCAAACCTCGATATCTCGGAAAACGGTTAGAGCTGGCGCAAAAATAAGCACGTTTTTGGAATCGTCTCGTCGAGATCTACAAGATAGACTAGGTCCCGAAATGATTCGACGCAAAAAATTTTCAAACCTCGATATCTCGGAAACAGTTAGAGCTAGCGCAAAAATAAGCACGTTTTGGAATCGTCTCGTCGAGATCTACAAGATAGACTAGGTCCCGAAATGATTCGAAACGCAAAAATTTTCAACCCTCGATATCTCGGAAACGGTTAGAGCTAGCGCAAAAATAAGCACGTTTTTACAGGAATCACCGTCTGATCGAGATCTACAAGGATAGACTAGGTCAACCTGAAATGAGTTCCGACGCAAAAATTTTCCAAACCTCGATATCTCGGAAACGGTTGAAGCCCAAGCGCAAAAATAAGCACGTTTTGGAATCGTCTCGTCGAGATCTACAAGATAGACTAGGTCCTGAAAATCGATTCTGACGCAAAATTTTCAAAACCTCGATATCTCCGGAAACGGTCCTAGATGCTAGCGCAAAAATAAGCACGTTTTTGCAGAATCGTCTCGTCGAGATCTACAAGATAGACTAGGTCCCAGAAAAAGTGATTCGACGCAAAAATTTTCAAACCTCGATATCCTCAGGAAACGGTTAGAGCTAGCGCAAAAATAAGCACGTTTTGGAATCGTCTCGTCGAGATCTACAAGATAGACTAGGTCCGAAATGATTCGACGCAAAAAATTTTCAAACCTAGATATCTCGGAAACGGTTAGAGCTAGCGCAAAAAATAAGCACGTTTGCGGAATCGTCTCGTCGAGATCTACAAAGATAGACTAGGTCCCGGAAAATGATTCGACGCAAAATTTTCCAAACCTCGATATCTCGGGAACGGTTAGAGCTAGCGCAAAAATAAGCACGTTTTGGAATCGTCTCGTCCGAGATCTACAAGATAGACTAGGTCCCGAAATGATTCGACGCAAAAATTTTCAAACCTCTATATCTCGGAAACGGACCAGAGCTAGCGCAAAAATAAGCACGTTTTTGGAATCGTCTCGTCGAGATCTACAAAGATAGACTAGGTCCCGAAATGATTCGACGCAAAAATTTTCAAACCTCTATATCTCGGAAACGGTTACAAACTGGCGCAAAAATAAGCACGTTTTGGAATCGTCTCGTCGAGATCTACAAGATAGACTAGGTCCCGAAATGATTCGACGCAAAAATTTTCAAGCCTCGATATCTCGGGAAACAGTTGAAGCTAGCGCAAAAATAAGCACGTTTTGGAATCTCGTCTCGTCGAGATCTACAAGATAGACTAGGTCCCGAAATGATTCGACGCAAAAATTTTCCAAGCCTCGATATCTCGGGAAGTAGTTAGAGCTGGCGCAAAAATAAGCACGTTTTGGTATCGTCTCGTCGAGATCTGCAAGATAGACTAGGTCCCGAAATGATTCGACGCAAAAATTTTCAAACCTCGATATCTCAAAACGGTTAGAGCTGGCGCAAAAATAAGCACGTTTTGGAATCGTCTCTCGTCGAGATCTACAAGATGAACTGGGTCCCGAAAATGATTTCGACGCAAAAATTTTCAAACCTCTATATCTCGGAAACAGTTAGAGCTAACGCAAAAATAAAGCACGTTTTGGAATCGTCTCGTCGAGATCTTACAAGATGAACTAGGTCCCGAAATGATTCGACATAAAAGATTTTCAAACCTCGATATCTCGGAAACGGTTAGAGCTAGCGCAAAAATAAGCACATTTTGGAATCGTCTCCGTCGAGATCTACAAGATAGACTAGGTCCCGAAATGATTCGACGCAGGTATTTTCAGGCCTCGATATCCTCAGGCAACGGTTAGAGCTAAGCTGCAAAAATAAGCACGTTTTTGAGCTCATCTCGTCGAGATCTACGAGATAGAGCTAGGGTCCCGAAGTGATTCGACGGCAAAAAGATTTTCAAACCTCGATATCTCGGAAACGGTTAGAGCTAGCGCCAAAGCCAGCACGTTTTTTGGTATCGTCTCGTCCGAGATCTACAAGATAGACTGGGTCCCGAAATGATTCGACACAAGGTGCAAACCTCGATATCTCGGAAACGGTTAGAAACTAGCGCAAGCCAGCACGTTTTGGAATCGTCTCGTCAGGATCTACAAGATAGACTAGGTCCCGAAATGATTCGACGCAAAAAATTTTCGAACCTCCGATATCTCGGAAAGAGCAGTTGGAAACTAGCGCAAAAATAAGCACGTTTTGGAATCGTCTCGTCGAGATCTGCAAGATAGACTAGGTCAGGAAATGATTCGACGCAAAAAGATTTTCAAACCTCGAGTATCTCGGAAACGGTTAGAGCTGGCGCAAAAATAAAGCGCGTTTTGGAATCGTCTCGTCGAGATCCACAAAGATAGAGCTGGGTCCCGAAATGATTCGACGCAAAAATTTTCAAGCCTCGATATCTCGGAAACGGTTAGAGCTAGCGCAAAAATAAGCACGTTTTGGAATCGTCTCGTCGAGATCTACCGAAGATAGACTAGGTCCCGAAATGGCTGGTACGCAAAAATTTTCAAACCTCGATATCTCGGAAACGGTTGAAACTGAAAGCGCAAAAATAAGCACGTTTTGGAATCGTCCTCGTCGAGATCACACAAGATAGACTAGGTCCAGAAATGATTCGACTAATTTTTCAAACCTCGATATCTCACGAAACAGTTAGAGCTAGCGCAAAAATAAGCACGTTTTGGAATCGTCTCGTCGAGATCTACAAGATAGACCGGGTCGCGAAATGTTTCGACGCAAAAATTTGCAAACCTCGATATCACCAAGAGCAGTTGAAGCTAACGCGCAAAATAAAGCACGTTTTGAGATCGTCTCGTCGAGATCTACAAGATGAACTAGGTCCCAAAATGATTCGACACAAAAGAATTTTCAAACCTCTATATCTCGGAAACAGTTGAAACTGGCGCAAAAATAAGCACGTTTTTGGAATCGTCTCGTCGAGATCTACAAGATAGACCAGACCACGAAATGATTCGACGCAAAAAAAAATTTTCAAACCTCGATATCTCGGGAAACGGTTGGAGCTAGCGCAAAAATAAGCACGTTTTGGGAATCGTCTCGTCGAGGATCTACAAGATAGACTAGGTCCCGAAATGATTCGACGCAATAATTTTCAAACCTCTATATCTCCGGAAACAATGATTTAGAGCTAGCGCCAAAATAAGCACGTTTTGGGAATCGTCTCGTCGAGATCTACAAGATAGACGCTAGATCCCGAAAGTGATTCTGACGCAAAAAATTTTCAAACCTCGATATCTCAGAGCGATTTAGAGCTAGCGCAAAAATAAGCACGTTTTGGAGTCGTCTCGTGGAGATCTTCAAGATAGAGCTGGAGTCCCGAAAATGATTCGACGCAAAGATTTTCAAACCTCGATATCTCGGGAAACGGTTAGAGGCTAAGCGCAAAAATAAGCACGTTTTGGAATCGTCTCGTCGAGATCTACAAGATGAACCAGGTCCCGAAATGATTCGACGCAAAAATTTTCAAACCTCGATCTCACCGAAACGGATAGAGCTAGCGCAAAAATAAGCACGTTTTTTGGAATCATCTCGTCGAGATCTACAAGATAGACTAGGTCCCGAAATGATTCGACGCAAAAATTTACCAAACCTCTATATCTCGGAAACGGTTGAAACTGGCTAAAGCAGCACGTTTTGGAATCGTCTCATCGGGGATCTACAAAGATGAACCAGGTCCCGAAATGATTCGACGCAAAAAATTTTCAAACCTCGATATCTCGGAAACAGTTAGAGCTAGCGCAAAAATAAGCACGTTTTGAGATCGTCTCGTCGAGATCTACAAGATAGACTAGGTCCCGAAATGATTCGACGCAAAAATTTTCAAACCTCTATATCTCCGGAAACGGTTAGAGCTAGCGCAAAAATAAGCACGTTTTGGAATCGTCGTCGAGATCTACAAGATGAACTAGGTCCCGAAATGATTCGACGCAAAAGTGCAAACGCCGATATCTCGGAAACGGTTAGAGCTGGCTAAAAATAAGCACGTTTTGGAATCGTCTCGTCCAAGAGATCTACAAGATAGACTAGGTCCCGAAATGATTCGACCGCAAAAATTTTCAAACCTCGATATCTCAAAACGGTTAGAAACTAGCGCAAAAATAAGCACGTTTTGGAATCGTCTCATCGAGATCTACAAGATAGACTAGGTCCCGAAATGATTCGACGCAAAAATTTCCAAACCTCGATATCTCCGGAAACGGTTAGAGCTAAGCGCAAAAATAAGCACTATTTTGGAATCGTCTCGTCGAGATCTACAAGATAGACTAGGTCCCGAAATGATTCGACGCAAGAATTGCAAACCTCGATATCTCGGAAATGGATTTAGAGCTAGCGCAAAAAATAAGCACGTTTTGGAATCGTCTCGTCGAGATCTACAAAGATAGACCAGGTCCCGAAATGATTCGACGCAAAAATTTTCAAACCTGGTTATCTCGTTAAGGGTTAGAGATAGCGCAAATATAAGCACGTTTTTGGAATCGTCTCGTCGAGATCTACAAGATAGACTAGGTCCCGAAATGATTCGACGCAAAAAGTTGCAAACCTCGATATCTCTCGAAACGGTTAGAGCTAGCGCAAAAATAAAGCGCACGTTTTGGAATCGTCTCGTCGAGATCTACAAGATAGACTGGGTCCCGAAATGATTCGACGCAAAAATTTTTCAAACCTCGATATCTCGGAAACAGTTGAAACCAAGCGCAAAAATAAGCACATTTTTGGGAATCGTCTCGTCGAGATCTACAAGATAGACTAGGTCCCGAAATGATTCGACGCAAAAGATTTTCCAAACCTCGATATCTCGAGCAACAGTTAGAGCTAAGCGCAAAAATAAGCACGTTTTGGAATCGTCTCGTCGAGATCTACAAAGATAGACTAGGTCCCGAAATGATTCGACGCAAAAATTTTCCAAACCTCGATATCTCTGAAACAGTTAGAGCTAGCGCAAAAATAAGCACGTTTTTTGGAATCGTCTCGTCGAGATCTACAAGATGAACTAGGTCCCGAAATGATTCGACGCAAAAATTTTCAAACCTCGATATCTCTGAAACGGTTAGAGCTAGCTAAAAATAAGCATTTTTTGGAATCGTCTCGTCGAGATCTAAGATAGACTAGGTCCCGAAATGATTCGACATAAAAATTTTCAAACTCGATATCTCGAGAGCAATTGAAACTGGCGCAAAAATAAGCACGTTTTTGGAATCGTCTCGTCGAGATCTACAAGATAGACTAGGTCCCGAAATGATTCGACGCAAAAAAATTTCAAACCTCGATATCTCGGAAACGGTTGGAGCTAGCGCAAAAATAAGCACGTTTTTGGAATCGTCTCGTCGAGATCTACAAGATAGACTAGGTCCCGAAATGATTCGACGCAAAAAATTTTCAAACCTCGATATCTCGGAAACGGTTAGAGCTAGCGCAAAAATAATACATTTTGGAATCGTCTCGTCGAGGATCTTACAAGATAGACTAGGTCCCGAAATGATACGATGCAAAAAAAAAACAAACCTCGATATCTCGGACACGGTTGGAGCAAGCGCAAAAATAAGCACGTTTTGGAATCTCGTCTCGTCGAGATCTACAAGATAGACGGGTCCCGAAAATGATTCGACGCAAAAAATTTCAAACCTCGATATCTCGGAATAGGTTTGAGCTAGCGCAAAAATAAGCACGTTTTTGGAATCGTCTCGTCGAGATCTACAAGACAGACTAGGTCCCGAAATGATTCGACACCAAAAGGTACCAAACCTCTATATCTCGGAAACGGTTAGAGGCTAGCGCAAAAATAAGCACGTTTTGGAATCTCGTCTCGTCGAGATCTGAATGATAGACCAGGTCCCGAAATGATTCGACGGCAAAAATTTTCAAACCTCGATATCTCGGAAACAGTTAGAGCTAAGCGCAAAAATAAGCACGTTTTGGAATCGTCTCGTCGAGACCTACAAGATAGACTAGGTCCCGAAATGATTCGACGCAAAAAGTGCACAAACCTCTATATCTCTGAAACGGATGGAGCTAGCGCAAAAAATAAGCACGTTTTGGAATCGTCTCGTCGAGATCTACAAGATAGACTAGGTCCGAAAATGATTCGACGCAAAAATTTTCAAACCTCGATATCTCCGGAAACGGTTAGGCCTAGCGCAAAAAATAAGCACGTTTTTGGAATCGTCTCGTCGAGATCTACAAGATAGACTAGGTCCCGAAATGATTCGACGCAAAAATTTTCAAACCTCGATATCTCGGAAACGGTTAGAGCTAGCGCAAAAAATAAGCACATTTTGGAATAGTCTCGCCGAGATCTACAAGATAGACCAGGTCCCGAAATGATTCGACGCAAAAAATTTTCAAACCTCGATATCTCGGAAACGGTTAGAGCTGGCGCAAAAATAAGCACGTTTTGGAATCGACCTCAATCGAGATCTACAAGATAGACTAGGTCCCCGGAAATGATTCGACGCAAAATTTTCAAACCTCGATATCTCGGAAACGGTTAGAGCTAGCGCAAAAATAAGCACGTTTTGGGGAATCGTCTCGTCGAGATCTACAAGATAGACCAGGTCCGGTAATGATTCGACGCAAAAAATTTTTCAAACCTCGATATCTCCAGAAACGGTTAGAGCTAGCGCAAAAATAAGCACGTTTTGGAATCCGTCTCGTCGAGATCTACAAGATAGACTAGGTCCCGAAATGATTCGACGCAAAGTATTTTCAAGCCTCTATATCTCCAGAGCAGTTGAGAGCTAGCGCAAAAATAAGCACGTTTTGGAATCGTCTCGTCGAGATCTACAAGATAGACTGGGTCCCGAAATGATTCGACGCAAAAATTTTCAAGCCTCGATAATCTCGGAAACAGTTAGAGCTAGCGCAAAAAGCCAGCACGTTTTGGGAATCGTCTCGTCGAGATCTACAAGATAGACCTTAGGTCCCGAAATGATTCGACGGCAAGAATTTTCAAACCTCGATATCTCGGAAACGGTTAGAGCTAGCGCAAAAATAAGCACGTTTTTGGAATCGTCTCGTCGAGATCTACAAGATAGACTAGGTCCCGAAATGATTCGACGCAAAAATTTTCAAACCTCGATATCTCGGAAACGGTTGGAAATAGCGCAAAAATAAGCACGTTTTGGAATCGTCTCGTCCGAGATCTACAGAATAGACTAGGTCCCGAAATGATTTCGACGCAAAAATTTTCAAACATCGATATCTCGGAAACGGTTAAGGCTAGCGCAAAAATAAGCACGTTTTTGGAATCGTCTCGTCCGAGATCTACAAGATAGACTGGGTCCCGAAATGATTCGACGCAAAAATTTTCA
This sequence comes from Dorcus hopei, assembly GCA_033060865.1. Taxonomy (NCBI): domain Eukaryota; kingdom Metazoa; phylum Arthropoda; class Insecta; order Coleoptera; family Lucanidae; genus Dorcus; species Dorcus hopei. Next base: position 10,244,021 of record CM065426.1, read on the forward strand.
AACCTCGATATCTCGAAACGGTTAGAGCTAACAAAATCGCTTTTGGAATCGTCGTCGGGATCTACAAGATGAACTAGGTCCCGAAATGATTCGACTGCAAAATTTCAAACCTCGATATCTCCGGGGAAACGGTTAGAGCTAGCGCAAAAATAAGCACGTTTTGGAATCGTCTCGTCGAGATCTACAAGATGAACTAGGTCCCGAAATGATTCGACGCAAGAATTTTCAAACCTCGATATCTCGGAAACGGTTAGAGCTGGCGCAAAAATAAAGCACGTTTTTGGAATCGTCTCGTCGAGATCTACAAGATGGACTAGGTCCCGAAAGTGATTCGTGCAAAAATTTTCAAACCTCGATATCTCGGAAACGGTTGAAATAGCGCAAAAATAAGCACGTTTTGGAATCGTCTCGTCGAGATCTACAAGATAGACTAGGAATCCCGAAAATGATTCGACGCAAAAAGGGTGCAAACCTCGATATCTCAGAAAACGGTTAGAGCCTGGCGCAAAAATAAGCACGTTTTTGGAATTGTCTCGTCGAGATCTACTAGTGTGACTTGGTCCAGAAATGATTCGACGCAATAAATATTCAAACATCGATATCTCGAAACGGTTAGAGCTGAAAGCGCAAAAATAAGCACGTTTTGGAATCGTCTCGTCAAAGATCTACAAGATAGACTAGATGCAAAATGATTCGACGCAAAAATTTTCCAAACCTCGATATATCTCGAAAAGTTAGAGCTAGCGCAAAAATAAGCACGTTTTGGAATCGTCGTCGAGATCTACAAGATGGAGCTAGGTCGAATGATTCGACGCAAAAGATTTTCAAACCTATATAAAGAGCAGTTGAAGCTAGCGCAAAAATAAGCACGTTTTGGAGATCGTCTGTCGAGATCTGCAAGATGAACCGGGTCCCGAAATGATTCGACATAAAAATTTTCAAACCTCGATATCTCGGAAAGGGTTAGAGCTAGCGCAAAAAATAAGCACGTTTTGGAATCGTCTCGTCGAGATCTACAAGATGAACTAGGTCCCGAAAAGATTCGACGCAAAAAATTTTCAAACCTCTATATCTCCAGAAACGGTTAGAGCGGCGCAAAAATAAGCACGTTTTGGAATCGTCTCAATCGAGATCTACAAGATGAACTAGGTCCCGAAATGATTCGACGCGAAATTTTCCAAACCTCGATATCTCGGAAACGGTTAGAGCTAGCGCAAAAATAAGCACGTTTTGGAATCGTCTCGTCGAGATCTACAAGATAGACTAGGTCCCGTTATGATTCGACGCAAAATTTTTCAAACCTCGATATCTCGGAAACGAGTTAGAAGCTAACAAAAAATAAGCACGTTTTGGAATCGTCTCGTCGAGATCTACAAGATAGACCAGGTCCCGAAATGATTCGACGCAAAATTTTCAAACCTCGATATCTCGGAAACAGTTCGAGCTAGCGCAAAAATAAGCACGTTTTGGGAGATCGTCTCGTCGAGATCTACAAGGTCGTTTAGGTCCCGAAATGATTCGACCACCAAAAGATTTTCAAGCCTCTATATCTCGGAAACAGTTTAGAGCTAGCGCAATACCAGCTCAAGCACGTTTTGGAATCGTCTCGTCGGGATCTACAAGATAGACCAGGTCCCGAAATGATTCGACGCAAAAATTTTCAAACCTCGATATCTCGCGAGAGCAGTTAGAGCTGGCATGCCAAAAAATAAGCACGTTTTGGAATCGTCTCGTCGAGATCTACAAGATAGACTAGGTCCCGAAAATGATTCGACGCAAAAATTTTCAAACCTCTATATCTCGGAAACAGATTTAGAGCTAGCGCAAAAAATAAGCACGTTTTGGAATCGTCTCGTCGAGATCTACAAGATAGACTAGGTCCCGAAATGATTCGACGCAAAAATTTTCAAACCTCGATATCTCGGAAACAGTTAGGAGCTAGCGCAAAAAATAAGCACGTTTTTGGAATCGTCTCGTCGAGATCTACAAGATAGACTAGGTCCCGAGTGATTCGACGCAAAATTTTCAAACCTCGAATATCTCGGAAACGGTTAGAGCTAGCGCAAAAATAAGCACGTTTTGGGAATCGATAAATCAGGATCTACAAGATGAGCCCAAATTTGAAATGATTCGACGCAAAATTTTCAAACCTCGATATCTCGGAAACGGTTGAAACTAGCTGTAAAAAATAACACGTTTTGGAATCGTCTCGTCGAGATCTACAAGATGAAACTAGGTCCCGAAATGATTCGACGAATTTTCAAACATCGATATCTCAAACAGTTGGAAATGGCGCAAAAATAAAGCGTTTTGAGATCGTCTCGTCGAGATCTACAAGATAGACTAGGTCCCGAAATGATTCGACGCAAAAATTTTTCAAACCTCGATATCTCCGGAAACGGTTAGAGCTAGCGCAAAAATAAGCACGTTTTGAGAATCGTCTCGTCTGAGATCTACAAGATGGGCCGGTCCCGAAATGATTCGACTTAAAAATTTTCAAACCTCGATATCTCGGAAACGGTTAGAGCTAGCGCAAAAATAAGCACGTTTATTGAATCGTCTCGTCGAGATCTACAAGATAGACTAGGTCCCGAAATGATTCGACGCAAAAAATTTTCAAACCTCGATATCTCGCGAAACAGTTGAAATATCAATCAATCTAAATCGTACCGAACCTCGATATCTCGGAGCAGTTGGAAAGCGTACAAAAATAAGCACGTTTTGGGAATCGTCTCGTCGAGATCTACAAGATAGACTAGGTCCCGAAATGATTCGACGCAAAAAATTTTCAAACCTCGATATCTCGGAAACGGTTAGAGCTAGCGCAAAAATAAGCACGTTTTTGGAATCGTCTCGTCGAGATCTACAAGATAGACTAGGTCCCGAAATGATTCGACGCAAAAATTGTGCAAACCTCGATATCTCGGAAACGGTTAGAGCTAGCGCAAAAATAAGCACGTTTTGGAATCGTCTCGTCGAGATCTACAAAGATAGACTAGGTCCCGAAATGATTCGACATAAAAATTTTCAAACCTCGATATCTCGGGAAACGGTTAGAGCTAGCGCAAAAATAAGCACGTTTTGAGATCGTCTCGTCGAGATCTAGAAGATAGACCAGGTCCCGAAATGATTCGACATAAAAATTTTCAAACCTCGATATCTCGGAAACAGTTAGAAATGGCGCAAAAATAAGCACGTTTTGGGAATCGTCTCGTCGAGATCTACAAGATAGACTAGGTCCCGAAATGATTCGACGCAAAAAGATTTTCCAAACCTCGATATCTCGGAAACGGTTAGAGCTAGCGCAAAAATAAGCACGTTTTTGGAATCGTCTCGTCGAGATCTACAAGATCAACTAGGTCCCGAAATGATTCACGACGCAAAAAAATTTCTCAAACCTCGATATCTCGAAACGGTTAGAGCTGGCGCAAAATAAGCACGTTTTGGAATCGTCTCGTCAGGATCTACAAGATAGACTGGGTCCCGAAATGATTCGATATAAAAAAAGGTTTCAAACCTCGATATCTCGGAAACAGTTAGAGCTAGCGCAAAAATAAGCGCACGTTTTTGGAGATCGTCTCGTCGAGATCTACAAGATAGACTAGGTCCCGAAAAATGATTCGACGCAAAAATTTTCCAAACCTCGATATCTCGGAAACGGTTGGAGTAAGCGCAAAAATAAGCACGTTTTTGGAATCGTCTCGTCAGAGATCTACAAGATAGACCAGGTCCCGAAATGATTCGACGCAAAAATTTTCAAACCTCGATATCCCGGGAACGGTTAGGAGCTAGCGCAAAAATAAGCACGTTTTGGAATCGTCTCGTCGAGATCTACAAGATAGACTAGGTCCCGAAGTGATTCGACGCAAAAGATTTTTTAAGCCTCGATATCTCGAAGAGCAGCAGAGCTGGCGCAAAAATGGCACGTTTTTGGAATCGTCTCGTCGAGATCTACAAGATGAACCAGGTCCCGAAATGATTCAACGCAAAAATTTTCAAACCTCGATATCTCGCGGGAAACGGTTAGAGCTAGCGCAAAATAAAGCACGTTTTTGGAATCGTCTCGTCGAGATCTACAAGATAGACCGTCCCGAAGGCAATTCGACGCAAAAATTTTCAAACCTCTATATCTCGGAAACGGCTAGAGCTAGCTAAAAATAAACACGTTTTGGAGATCGTCTCGTCGAGATCTACAAGATAGACCAAGGTCCCGAAATGATTCGACGCGCGAAGTGCAAACCTCGATATCTCCAGAGCAGTTAGAGCTAGCGCAAAAAATAAGCACGTTTGGGAATCGTCTCGTCGAGATCTACAAGATAATTTAGGTCCCGAAATGATTCGACATAAAGAATTTTCAAACCTCTATATCTCGGAAACAGTTAGAGCTAGCGCAAAATAATAAGCACGTTTTGGAATCGTCTCGTCGAGATCTACAAGATGAACTAGGTCCCGAAATGATTCGACGCAAAAAATTTTTCAAACCTCGATATCAGGGAAAACAGTTAGAGCTAGCGCAAAAATAAGCACGTTTGCAGAATCGTCTCGTCGAGATCTACAAGATAGACTAGGTCCCGAAATGATTCGACGCAAAAAATTTTCAAACCTCGATAGCTAGGAAACTGTTATAGATAGCGCAAAAAAAATCACGTTTTTGGAATCGTCTCGTCGAGATCTACAAGATAGACCAGGTCCCGAAATGATTCGGCGCGAAAGAGTGTCAGACCTCGATATCTCAAGAAACAGTTAGAGGCTAGCGCAAAAATAAGCACGTTTTTGGAATCGTCTCGTCGAGATCTACCACAAGATAATGAACTAGGTCCCGAAAATGATTCGACGCAAAAATTTTCAAACCTCTATATCTCGGAAACAGTTGAGAGCTAGCGCAAAAATAAGCACGTTTTGGAATCGTCTCGTCGAGATCTACAAGATAGAATAGGTCCCGAAATGATTCGACGCAAAAAATTTTCAAACCTCGATATCTCGGAAACAGTTAGAAACTGGCGCAAAAATAAGCACATTTTTGGAATCGTCTCGTCAGGATCTACAAGATAGACTAGGTCCCGAAATGATTCGACGCAAAAATTTTCCAACCTCGATATCTCGGAAACGGTTGAAGCTAGCGCAAAAAATAAGCACGTTTTTGGAATCGTCTCGTCGAGATCTACAAGATAGATTAGGTCCCGAAAGTGATTCGACGCCAAAAAATTTTCAAACCTCCAGTATCTCGGAAACGGTTAGGAGCTAGCGCAAAATAAGCACGTTTTGGAATCGTCTCGTCGAGATCATACAAGACAGACTAGGTCCCGAAATGATTCGACGCAAAAATTTTCAAACATCGATATCCTCGAAACGGTTAGAGCTAGCGCAAAATAAAAGCGCGTTTTTGAGATCGTCTCGTCGAGATCTACAAGATAGACTAGATTACACGAAAATGATTCGACGCGAAAATTTTCAAACCTCACGATATCTCGGAAACGGTTGGAAGCTAAGCGCAAAAATAAGCACGTTTTGGAATCGTCTCGTCGAGGATCTACAAGATAGACCAAGGTCCGAAATGATTCGACGCGGTGCCAAACCTCGATATCTCGGAGACGGTTAGAGCTAGCGCAAAAATAAGCACGTTTTAGAATCGTCTCAAATGGGGATCTACCAAGATAGATGCGGTCCCGAAATGATTCGACGCAAAAATTTTCAAACCTCGATATCTCGGAAACAGTTGAAACTGAAGCGCAAAAATAAGCACGTTTTGAGATCTCGTCTCGTCCAAGGATCTACTAGATAAAAGACCAGGTCCCGAAATGATTCGACATAAAAATTTTACAAACCTCGATATCTCAGAGCGGTTAGAGCTGAAGCA